>BLSH010351919.1:133510-145065 GCA_018402905.1 Glandirana rugosa | reverse complement strand
AAGGAGAAAAAGGGATTTTATTAAAACTTACCGTAAAATCCTTTTCTCCGAGTTCACTGACAGACGCAGCACCCACCCCTCTGGGCTCTGCTTTGGTACGGCTTGTGTACGAACTGGAGAGCTATACTGTGAGGGGGTTTGATGTAGGAAGAGAGGACGGCCCCCAGGGGAGGGGCCAGCTGATCTTTTCCCTGCCTAGTTAACTCCTAGTTGGACGAACATAAAACCCCATGAAGTAAATGAAGAGCTGCGTCTGTCAGTGAACTCGGAGAAAAGGATTTTACGGTAAGTTTTAATAAAATCCCTTTTTTCTTTTCCTGAAGCCAGTCTGTAGTGGATTTACTTTGAGGCTTAGACCCCTTTCACACTGGGGCACCTGTAAAGCGCCTCTCCATTAAAGTCAGTGTGTCCTTTCATACTGGGGCGGTGCAGGAGCGATGTATACACCACTCCTCCACCAGCCCTACCCATTGAAATGAATGGGCAGCGCTTCCAAAGTGGCTGTACATCGTTCCAGAAGCATCGCACATTGGCACTCTTAACCCCTTAGGGGTTAAAAGCGCCCTGCTGCCGCCCGAATATAACAGCAGTAAAGCGCTGCTAAAATAGTGGCGCTTTACCGCTGATGCTTGGGCAACCCCAGTGTGAAAGGGGCTCTTAGGATCGTTGCCCTGCTGCATCACCCAACTTCTACTAAGCTTCAGCAGGCAGACACCCTGACATTATCCTGTGGGATATTTTGGCAAACGTGGGAATTCATTTCTCCTCAATGATGGTAAGTGTCCAGGCCATGAATGAGCAAAGCAAGCCCGAATCATGATGTTCCATCCACCATTCTTCACCGTTGGGGTGAGGTTTTGAATTTGGTAAGCTGTGCCCTTATTACACCGTACATAGTGCTGAGTATTCTTCCCATACAATTAAACTTTAGTTTCATCAGTCCACAAAGCATTTTCCCATTAGTGTTGCAGGTTGCCAGAGTGCTCCTTGGCCACTGGGTGGCATTGAATGCTAATTAGCATGTATTCAATCCCGTTTACCATTGGAGCTGTGAAGGAAGTTAGATCATTTGCACAGTCTGAAAGACTACAAAGGGGAGTGTTAGACTGTAACTGCTGCAGAAGTGTCTGTGGAAGGGATAAAGTCTATCAGCAGAATATACAGAGTGTTACATGATACAAAGCAAGAACTAAACCCAGAATATCAGGGGATCTGAATACAACAGAACAACATGGTACAGAGATATGATCTATGCTGGTATTTGACCATTTCATTCAGTTCTAGTAAAAAGAAATGACAGTGATGTCTTCAAGCATTTAGCTGTTACTCATGAGTTCTTCTTTACCTCATTGAGTATTCTGCATTGTGCCCTGGGAGTCTGTGGCTGGGTGCCCAATTCTAGGAAGAGTAGCTACAGTACTAAACTGTCTCCATTTATAGACCATTTGTCTAACTGTAGATTGATGGATGCCTAAACATTTTGAGATTGCTTTGTATCCCTCTCAAGCCTTATGCAGATCAAATATTCTTGATTGCGTGTCTTCATAGAGCTCTGTTTTGCAATGCATGGTTCACATCAGCTGATGCCTCTTATGAACAGCAATCCTAAAATGTTTGAGTGTCTTTTATCAAAGTAGCTCTAACACACCTTCAAACTCATTTCAATAATTGGATTCCAGGTGTGCAAACTACTGACCCCAATTATCTTTTGTTTAATTAATATAATTAACTTTTTCCTCCATCACTGTAAATGTTTAATGGGTGTGTTCAATAAACACACGAGAAATTGGAAATGTTTGTGTGTTATCAGCTTAAGCACATTGTGTTTGTCTATTGTTGTGACTTATGTGAGGATCAGGTCACATTTGATGGCAAATTACTGCAGAAAACCAATTCTTTCCAAAGTGATCACATACAAGAAGCTCCAGTACTTTCTGGTAGTGTTGAAATTTTCCTGCTCAAATTCCAGATTTCAATATTTTTGGTGCAAATTTAAAGTAGCCTCTGCACAAACTGATGGAAAATCTACTTAGCTCCACACATATGTTGGTTACAGTGGTATGAGCTTTTTAACTGTAAGAGAAAGCAAAGGGCTTGCTTCCTTGGTAACCTCAATTTCTTTTTCATACATCATGGGACACAGAGCAGGCTATATAATCATTACCTCATGGGTTATACGCCACCTATAGGTGAATGGGCACTGGTGCTTCCAATTAGACAGGAAGTCCTTCCCCTATATAACCCCTCCCATTCCGGGAGTAGCTCCATTTTTTTGCCAGTGTCTTGAAGGTGGATGGTCACTTCTACAGCTCTGCGGAGCTTCTGGGCTGTTTCCTGCACATGTTCTTTTGGAATCGGGGACAGTTCTTCATATTGGATCCATTTCAAACGGCTGTTATGCTAAGATAAATGATACCCAGGCCTCTCTAAGAAGGTAGAAGAAGTTTGCAATGGTTTGCCTGTAATGCAACTACATGTGGCGCTGGACCCTGCGTAGTGGAAACCCTGGGGTTCCAAACCAAGGTACTCCTGCAGGGTGTTGTATAGGTCCGAGGGAGTGGACCCTTATACTATAGGGTACCCGGTCCTTGAAGGTCCTTGAGACAAAGCCCGCCGTGAAGGTTATGCCTGCGGTCTACTCCAGGCCCCTGTGACGGGAATGGTGAGCTGGCTTCCTGCTGACCATGGAAAAAGTTTGTTAAAATGTTCCCTCCTTTTCCCTGCACTGCCTTTTTTTCACCACCAGAGGGCCACAGCCAGAAAGGATCTTCTCCTGCAGTACGCTTGCCACGAGGGGGAGCTTGCGCCAACACTTTTTTGCTCTTCTCAGCAAAAGTGAACCACGACGATCGGTGTGCACGTGGGGTCCCCGCAGGGATATCAGGAAGTCGCCAGACGCAGCCATGGAGCTTCTGGGGCATGAGGCGGTCGGCAGACAGTGCTGGGACACAACAGGCTAAAATCCACGTGGGGGCACATGAGTCTGGTGATGGGCAGCTGAGTCAGGCTAGGCAGGAATCTGAGCTTGAGGGAGGTGGGCTAAGCAGTGCTTGCACTAGCAAGCCATGACTTCCAAGAAGTGCACTGGGGGGAGCACCACTTCCTGTGCTAAAGCTAGAGGCACAGGTGTGTTAACTACAGCCCCTACTTAACTAGTCAGACCCCTGCTGCCATTGCTTCCCCTGAGAGACCAGAGGCGACCAGGTGATCTCAGCCACTGCGCCTGTCTGGTATTGTAGCTGATCACTCATCTGTTTCCTCAGACTATGTTACTAAAGAGGACCCGTCTGCAGCCTTGCTAGTCTTAGAAACCAGGATTACTGGTATGCTTGCTTCTACCACACAGGGCAAGAAGCGTGACAGGTTTCCTTCCCCTAACCCTCCAATTCTGGAGCGAGAGTGGGTTGATGAGGAAGAGGAGCTAGCTACAGGGGACCTGGCCGATTCTATGTCAGATACTTCTGCTTCAGAGAATCCTGAGCCAGAAGAATCCCCAAGGACACCTGCCTCTCAATCTCAGAGGCTGCTGATCCAGGCATTTACACGTAAGGCGCATGCAGCATTCGGGTTACCTACAGCAGAGAGTCCTGTGAATGTATAATCCTCCCTTGGGTCATTAAAACCACCTCAAGGTGCGCAGGGGTTCTCTTTGCACCCTCTCCTTGAGAAGATTATATATTCTGACTGGGAGCACCCAGACAGATTGTTTATTCCTCCTAAAAGGCTTTCTGTGATACATCCTATGGAGGAAAGCTTTTTGAGAAAGTGGGGGGTACCGACTGTTGATGCAGCAGTCACATCACTTATTAAATCCCTTACCTGCTCTGTTGATAATGCTCAGGTGTTTAAGGACCCTGCAGATAAAAAGCTGGAATCCTTATTAAAGGCCTCATTTTCCTTGGCTGGCTCTGCCAACCAGCCTGCTGTAGCAGCAATTGGGGTATGCCAAGCGCTAAAGGATCAGGCTGAGAGACCCAGTGGAGAGGAAGAGTCAGATGAGCAGTTCACGGATGTACCTCAGGCTCTGTTTTGCTATGGATGCTCTTAAAGACTCAATACAGCAAATATCCCGGTTGGCTCTATTATCCGTGCACATGCGCAGGATTTTGTGGCTAAAGACATGGTCAGCTGAACTCCCCTGTAAGAAATTGCTAACAGGGTTCCCCTTTCATGGCAAATGCCTATTTCGGGAAGAACATTTTTGGAGGTAAGAGTTCGCTTCTGCCAGTAAAAAAGATGGCCAAGTGTCCCTCCTTTGGGGGTTCAGCTTCTGGTTCCTCTGATTTTACCAGCTCTAGGCGGTCTCGACGGCCACAAGGGTCTGGATCCAGAGGTAACCAGCAGGCTCAAGGTCAGAAAAAACCTTGGGCCCCAGTATACCTCCAAGCCTACCACCAAGCCCTCCTTATGAAAGGACGCCCCCACTCATCGGGTGGAGGGACGGTTTTTACACTTAGCAAGTATATGGGAAGCTCTGGTCCAGGACAAGTGGGTTGCCACCACAGTGTCTCATGGATACAAGCTGGAATTCCAAGCTTACCCTCCTCTAAGATGCCCAAGATCCAGAGTACCTACGGATCCGGTAAAGACGGACGTTTGTTTCAAGCCCTAGACCACTTGATCCTGCAAGGCGTTATTGCAGAGGTGCCAACAACCGAGAGGACCGCATGTTTCTACTCGAGCATATTCACTGTCCCAAAGCCAAACTGGGAAGTTAAGGCCTATGCTAGATCTCAAGGCCCTAAACCAATTTCTTGCGCTACTGCCATTTCGCGTTTCTGACTCAATCTGCTAAGTGATTATCTCGCTTCGGGAAGTAGATTTTTTGGCATCAATAGACATCAAGGATGCATATTTGCATGTGCTAATTTTTCTACCTCAGGTTTTTGCATTTTGCAATAGAGAAACGACATTACCAGTTTCTGCCACTGCCGTTCGGGATCGCAAAGCTCCCCAAGTCTTCACAAAGATTATGGCTGCCGTGCTGGGCCTTCTAAGGTCACGAGGGGTCCTAATAATGGGATATTTGGACAACCTCTTGCTCAGAGATAAGTCTCAGTGCAGACTCATGCAGAATGTGACCCTAACAGTACAGTTTCTGGAAAGCTTGGGTTGGGTCGTAAATATTGGCAAATCCTTACTAAACCCTGTTCAGTCTCTGGACTATCTAGGTCTACAGCTAAATACTGTACAGGCAAGGGTGTTCTTACTGCTGATGAAGATCAGTGACCTCAAGGCTCTGTTACGCCAGGTGAGGGCGATGAGACACCTTTCAGTCTGCCTCTTTAATAAGGCTTCGAGGCAATTCCCTATGCGCCGTTTCACTCCAGGGCGCTTCAGCGCAACATCCTGGCAGAGTGGAACGCACAGTTGCAGACTCTGGATTCCTGCATGTCGTTAACTCCCAGGGTTTGATGGAGTCTCGCCTGTTGGTTAGTAAACCAGAATCTGTCTCAGGGCAGATCTTTTCTTCCAGTATCTTGGAAGATTGTGACCACAGATGCCAGTCTTATAGGCTGGGGAGTGGTCATGGAGGACTCCACGATCCAGGGAAATGGCCCTTGGTTGACCAGAGATTGCTCATCAACGTCCTAGAGCTATGAGCCATTTGGCTAGCTTTGAGGTATTGGACATCCAGGTTGCAGGGCCGTCCGGTAAGGGTACAGACTGGCAATGCCATGGCGGTGGCTTTTGTCAACCATCAGGGTGGCACCAAGAGTCAGTTGGCTCACAAGGACGTTTGCCTACTACTTTTTTGGGCAGGAAGTCATATACCATGACTCTTTGCAGTTCACATCTCAGGGGTGGAAAATTGGAAGGCGGACTTAATCAGTCGCCAACAGATACACCCGGGGGGAGTGGTCGCTGCATCCCGAATTGTGTTTTGGGAAATTTGCCTGCACTGGGGGACACAGAGGTGGATCTATCGACATCCCGATTCAACAACAAAGTCCAGCAGTTTGTTTCCCGAGCAAGAGATCCTCTGGCTATAGGAGTGGACATTCTGGTGATTCCATGGTCCCAGTTCTCCTTGATTTATGCCCTTCCCCCAATCTCTCTCCTACAGCATCTCTTGCGCAAAATTTGGGAGGAGACGGCGACAGTCATTCTAGTGGTGCCAGATTGGCCCAGGAAACCTTGGTACCCAGAGATGGTGAATTTAATGGCGGACAGGCCTTGGCAGCTTGCGGTCCAACCCAATCTACTCTCTGAGTCCTATATTCCACCCAAATTTATGTGCGCTAAGTTTGACGGGATGGCTATTGATGCCTTGGTATTGAGAGATTGTGGAGTTTCAGGCCCTGTGTTGTCTACAGTGGTAACGGCTAGAAAGCTAGTCACCAGGAAGATTTATCACAGGGTCTGGAAGGCTTACATTGCGTTGTGTGAGTCCAGGAAATTACTTCCCCGCAAGTATGTGATTGCTAGACTACTAGCCTTTTTTCAAGCAGGAGTAGATGTGAAGCTGGCTTTGACTACAATCAAAGGACAGGTTTCTGTCCATATATTTTCAGAGGCCTTTCGCTTCTCACTCCTTGATCAGGACTTTTCTTTAAGGGGTAACTCGGCTGTTGCCACCTGTTAGATTTCCTACCTGTCCATGGGGTTTGAATGTGGTGTTGTCAGTGCTGCAGAAGCAGCCTGTCAGTTACCTGGTTGGAGGCCAAGGTGCAGAGAAGGCTTCCCTTGCAGCTAGGTGCAGAGCACCCCCTGGAGGTGGAACAGGGAGCGCTATGCCCGGAGAGGCAGGGGTCATCGGTGGTGCAGGCCAGGTGTGTGTTCTTCCAGGATGGCTGTACTGGAACCAGGACGTGCTGCTGGGCTGCAGTCGCCTGGAAACACTGGAACGCACGTGGCAGGAGCAGAGGAAACCGGAATCAGGGTCAAGCCGGAGGTCATACACGGAATATCAAACAGAGTCTATAGCTTATTTCAGAAGTAGCCAGAAGCGAAGTCAAAGCCAGGCCGAGGGTCAAACACAGATCAGGAACCGGGGTGCAGAGTAGAAAGACAAGCCAAAGGTCAAGCCAGGAATCAGGGTCAGGATGGCCAGGGCAAGCCGGGTTGGTAACCAAGGATTAGATGAATCAGGGACAGGAACCCAAGATACAGCAGGAAGCTGAAGGTAATCCAGCAACTCGTTCTTCTGCACGGGTTTAAATAGGGCTTTGGGCGCCAACATCTGCCACATTGCGTATGAACGGACGTGCGCGAGTGCACACTAACGTTCGGAGCCCTCTGTTCATTCTCGTTCTTACGCGCATGCGTACTGGCGCATTCCTACGTGTCAACGGGGAATACCTTTGTTGTTGGATCGTTCTCTGACACAGCCTTTTGAACCTATTAGGGAGATTCCCCCTTGGTTCTTTTGACTTGGAAACTAGTATTTGTTTTTGCCATCACCTCAGCCAGAAGGGTTTCATAATCGCCAGCTCTTGTAAAGAGCCATAATTGAGATTGCACCAGGATAAGGGGGTTCTGCGGCCTCTTCCATCCTTCCTACCGAGGGTGGTGTCGGCTTTTCATCTCACTCAAGATATTATTTTGCCTTCCTTTTATGATTGCACTCTCTGAATGTGATACATGCTGTTGATGTATCTGAAGAGATCAGCAGACATCAGGAATACTGATGCCTTTTTTGTTTTTCTGGAAGGTCCTAGGAAAGGTGAAGCGGCATCCAAGGCAGCTATTTCGCTATGTATTCGCCAACTGATTACTCAAGCTTATGGTTTAAAGGAGAAGGCTCCCCCATTCAGAGTGAGAACTCATTTCACCAGGAGTAGGGGACCTCCTGGGCTTTCTGCCACCAGGCGTCGGTGGCACAGATTTGTAAGGCCGCTACTTGGTCCTCAGTACAATACAGTCACAAAATGATATCAAGTGGATGTTAGAGCAGCGGAGGATTCCGCTTTTGGCAGCAGTGTATTAAGGGCTGTGGTTTAATTGGGGTGTGTCTCTCTCCCCTCAGGTTATATTGCTCTGGGATGTCCCATGAGGTAATGATTATATAGCCTGCTCTGTATCCCGTGGTGTATAAAAAAGAAAATTGGATTGTTTTTGACAGCTTACCTGTAAAATGCAAAATTTTAAATCTAAAATTTCTTTAAGTACATCACGGGACACAGAGATCCCTCCCCTCTTTTGTCTTCCTTGTGGAGTTCATTTCTTGCTACAAAACTGAGGTACTCTTGGTATGAGAGGGGTTATATAGGGGGAGGACTTCCTGTCTAATTTGAATTACCAGTATCCATTCACCTATAGGTGGCATATAACCCATGAGGTAATGATTATAATATAGCCTGCTCTGTGTCCCGTGATGTACTCAAGGAAAGTGATTTTTCAGGTAAGCTGTCAAAAAATCCAGTTTTGTGGCACAATAACCCCTCGCAGCAATCCACTGGATTTTCCTACCGTTAAAATGTGGCACCTCAATAATTTATACCAAATTTATATGTATTTATGGTTTTATGGCTACAGTCCGGCAAGTACATGTACTAAACGGTTTCTTTCTTTTTTTATTTAAGAACCAGGAGCTACGGTGAACTGCATGGACAAAGTTTCCCCTCCTCATGCCATGGATGTTCCAGACCATAATGGTGTCCCTTACGCTCCCAGGCCGCCAGTTAGTGAGCATGCGCGTTCCAGGATGTTGCAGCGGCACCACACCATCCAAACTAGCGATGATGCCTATGTATGTATTTCACTATTATTACATGGGGGGCTGTATACAGATATTTTCCTGAAGGAACAGTTTGGAAACAAATGGATTATCTAATGTGAGGCAGTTTGTGAATATTAACTTTTTTGTGTCGTTATTCTTAGTGGTCTTCTGTGCTAACTTTTCCTTTTGCTATTGTATTTTGGGGTATTTACATTAGAAGTATACTGTAATGCTAACCACCCATACATCAACACACTGGCATTCATCATCACACATTCAATCGATCCTTTATCGTAACTAAATCCATCAAATTTAATTTGGCAAGCTCTTGATGGATTTTGCCAAGTTGATTGACTTTCATTTTACAGATCAGTTAAAGGATCATTTATAATAGATTGTTTAGACTTATGGTTGTTCTATGGTATATTTCCTCAGTGTTTAGTTGATCGCAAAGTGTGTATTGTATCATTCATTTCATTTAGCAGTGATTTTAGTCAATGCTAGAACACTTGTTTACAATTGCTTGTCCCTTTAGACATGGTCTACGTGGTTATGAATAGTTTGTCTATTGTAGAGCCATCATTTAGATGCAGTGTTGTCTTACTTCACCATCTATTCTTCTAGGTGCAGCTGGACAATTTAGCTGGTATGAGTTTAATGGCGGGTAAGGCTCTAAGCTCTGCACGCATGGCGGATGCAGTTTTGAGCCACTCTTCACTTATGGGAAGTCAGCAGCTCCAGGATGGCGAGGAGAGTGAAGGTGAGCAGACAAAAGATGCCTCTAATTATTTGCTCTATACTGTTTTTTTTTTTTTTTTTGTTTTATAGTGCTTGTTTCCCACCATGCTCCACTGTATGTGTTGCTTCTTGTATTCACCTGCAACATTGTGTAACTTCATTCTTTTTGAATTTTTTGCTTCTTCATCAGTCGTATTCACTTGTTGCCACCTTTGTAACACATTTCTGCGGCGTGTGGGGGCAAAAAGTTCACCCCTTTTGCTACCGCCATAGGCATGTGCCATTTGTGCCTGGGCACACCCTAATCACCCTGTGCGGTGAAGATTCCCCCTGCTGCCCAGGCCCCCCGCCCCCCTTACCCCACTCCCCTTACCCCGCAGCGCTGCCAGCCTCCCTTCTCTCCAACCTTTGCTGGTTGCTGCCGGGCATATTTCAGAATGGGGAGCGGGGGAAAGGGCTGGTAAATATCTTTACAGGCTCCTACCTTTTCTGATTATCGATCACTCACTGTGTTCATTCATAACTGAAGCACAGTTAACACATTTTATTATGCTTCAGTTTGTAAATGAACAGGAAGTTGCTCAACACAGAGCACTTCCCTGTCCTTCACTGTGCAGTGCAGCTGAGTCTGCAGGGAAAGGGACTGGGGAATCTCTGTCCTCGGTCCCTTTCCCTGCCTCAGAAGTTTAGACCCTTGATACTTAGACCCTTGATAATAAAACGTGTAAAAAAAAAAAAAATGAAAAAAAATTGTAAAATATATAAAAATAAAATAATTTAAATAATAAACTACTAACACCTTCCTTTGCCCTACTGACACATCCACTGCTGTACTAACTAACCCCAACCTCTTCCCTACTAACACTGTCCACTGCCCTACTGACACCGTCAATGTTTTAATACATTTTAACATTTATCAGAGTGTGTGTGTATGTATGTTTGAGCTTTGGGGTGCACACCTATGGCTACCGCATGTATGTGTCATTGGGAAACCGATGTTTCAAAGACAGCTCTAAGACCCAACTAGCAATCGGTAGCCAATGGGACAGGCTTCCAGTCATGTGCACAGCCAATCACTGTAGTCACTTGATCACTGATTCATCCTGCCTCCTGACCTTTTAAAGGGTGCTGGGGTGGGCAAAAGGGGTTATTAAGAGTTTAAGTAAACAGTCTTTGTCCATTTTGTTTTCATTATGCAGAGTTCGAATTGAGGTTTGCTGGGGTGCCTTATACTGTGATAAACCTACTGGAGAGTTCGTTTTTAAAGCTAAAACCCTTATTTTTAGTGGAGTGGTGATGGGCTAGAGCCTTAGATAGGATATTTATGCCCCCTCATTGGTCAAAAGTGAGTGATGCCAAGCCAGAACATAGGAGGAATTTTATTCTATCTTCATGTGACAACACTGAAGAAATAACACTTTGCTACAATGTAAAGTAGTGAGTGTACAGCTTGTATAACAGTGTAAATTTGCTGTCCCCTCAAAATAACTCCTCACACAGCTATTAATGTGTAAACCGCTGGCAACAAAAGTGAGTACACCCCTAAGTGAACATGTACAAATTAGGCCCGATTGGCCATTTTCTCTCCCCGGTGTTGTGGGGAGCAGGTGTGTTAAATTTGGTGTTATCACTCTCACTCTCTTATACTGGTCACTGGAAGTTAACCACTTTAAGACCGAGCCTCTTTTTGGAGTTTGGAGGTTATCAGCTAAAAACAGGTTTTTTTGCTATAAAATTACTTAGAACCCCCAAACATTATATATTTTTTATATTACAAACCCCCAAGATTCATTAAAATATCGTTTTTTTGGACAAAAATCGACTATTGGAGGTTTGAGGTTTTTCTCCGAGCCAGAATTTCACCAATTGAAGGTCACTGGTCATATTCTCTCACTCTCACTATTGTGGTTTAAATTGTGTGGACGAGGGGTGTTGTGGCCCCTCTCTTTTACCGGTTAGCCCGGATTAAACATGTACAAGTGAATCCCCACATGAGTGAAAACAACGGTCGCCAAATGTGTAATTATCGACACACTCCTCAATAAAACTCCCCTGTCGTTTAAATGTGACAATATGTTCGACATGTGAGTGATGAAATGTAACATCGTTTCACAATAAAGAAGTCACAACAGTGTACTTCTATCTTATTTTAAGG
>BLSH010351919.1:95215-133251 GCA_018402905.1 Glandirana rugosa | reverse complement strand
AAAATGCAATAAAAAAAAAAAAAAAAAAATTTGAAAAAAGTGGCAGGGGAAAAAAAAAAATGTCCCCTTTAAGAGCATTGGGCGGAAGCTACTTGTGACGTAGCTTCCGCCCAGCATTGTTATGGAGCCGGGTGAGCGGCTTCAGCCGCTCACTCGGCACACGGACACTGCAGTGAGAGGACGCGATCATCTCCGCCGCTGCCGGCAGGTCCGGTAAGCGGCGGAGATGACCGGAAAGCGGCGGGAGGGGGGGGGGGGCACCTCTCCCACCGCTGATAAAAGTGATCTCGCGGCGAATCCGCCGCGGAGATCACTTTTATCTTACGCAGAATCGCCTCCTGAAAAAAATGATACCGGGGTTATGGTAGCTATCTGCTACCATAACAACGGTATCCCACTTCAAAGTACCGCCGTCAAACGACGTACGGCGGTCCGGAAGTGGTTAAACATGGCACCTCGTGGCAAAAATACTCTGAGGATCTGAACAAAAGAGTTGTTGCTCTACATAAAGATGGCCTGGGTTATAAGAAGATTGCCAAGACCCTGAAACTGAGCTACAGCATGGTGAACAAGACCATACAACGGTTTAACAGGACAGAACAGGCCTCGCCATGGTCGACCAAAGCAGTTGAGTGCATGTTCTCAGCGCCATATCCAGTGGTTGTCTTTTGGGAAATAGACGTATGAGTGCTGCCAGCATTGCTGCAGAGGTTGAAGGGGTGGGAGGTCAGCCTGTCGGTGCTCAGACCATATGCTGCACACTGCATCAAATGGATCTGCATGGCTGTCATCCCAGAAGGAAGCCTCTTCTAAAGATGATGCACAAGAAAGCCCGGGGCTGGTGGGGAGTATAAAGACAAGTGTGTCTTGCCTACAGTCAAGCATGGTGGTGGGAGTGTCATGGTCTGGGGCTGCATGAGTGCTGCCACCACTGGGGAGCTACAGTTCATTGAGGGAACTATGAATGTACTGTGACATACTGAAGCAGAGCATGATCCCCTCCCTTCAGGGACTGGGCCGCAGGGCAGTATTTCAACATAACGACCCCAAACACACCTCTAAGATGACCACTGCCTTGCTGAGGGTAAAGGTGATGGACTAGCCAAGCATGTCTCCAGACCTAAACCCTATTGAGCATCTGTGGGGATTCCTCAAACAGAAGGTGTAGGAGCGCAAGGTCTCGAACATCCACCAGCTCTGTGATGTTGTCATGGAAAAGTGGAAGAGGACTCCAATTGCAACCTGTGAAGCTCTGGTGAACTCGATGTCCAAGAGGGTTAAGGCAGTTCTGGAAAATAATGGTGGCCACACAAAATATTGACACTTTGGGCCTAATTTGGACATTTTCACTTAGGGGTGTACTCACTTTTGTTGCCAGCGGTTTAGGTATTAATGGCTGTGTGTGCAATTATATATAGTAAAACCTTGGCTGGAGAGAAACTTGGTTTGAGAGCGTTTTGCAAGACTAGCAACATTTTTAAATTAATTTTGACTTGATATACAAGCGATGTCTTGATATAAGAATAGTGTCATGTCACAACTGAGTACAAGACCCTTTCACACTTGTGCGAGTTGTCCTGTGATTTGGGACCCAGGACAAGTCGTTCCCCCATTATTTCCAATGAGTTCCATTCATATCTGTATGACTTTCAAGTCGTGCCAACTTCAAAGTAGTCCCTGCATTACTTTGGTCCACCTTTGATGCAACTTGAGGTCCATAGACTTCAATGTTAAACCCTCAAAGTCTCATGCATTTCACACCTGAATAATATAGATGTGATTTCTGTACTACTTCTGTACGACTTTGTAATATGTTGTCATTGATGCAAAGTTGCAACAAAGTCGGACCAAAGTTGTACTGATCCCAAATCGTGTCAAAATCATGGCAAAAAATTGCGGTAAAAGCGGGTCGCACAAATGTGAAAGGGGCCTAAAAGAGAAGAGATGTGCCTCTAAGTGTAGTAAATGGTTACATTTAATGAAGGTACATCATTTATCAACTCACATGGTAATGATTAAAAGAGGCACATCTAAGTATACAGGCATCCGGGGTAAAGCTGGCTAATTGGGCCCAATTTGGACATTTTCACTTAGGGGTGTACACTCACTACTTTACATTGTAGCAAAGTGTCATTTCTTCAGTGTTGTCACATGAAAAGATATAATGAAATATTTACAAAAGTGTGAGGGGTGTACTCACTTTTGTGAGATACTGTTTATATACAGTGGGGAAATTAATTATTTGATCCCCTGCAAATTTTTCTTCCTCCAAACACAGCAAGTCCCCCCCTGAAGAAGGCACATGTACAGTCATGCCAATGACTCTAAATGAGCCGGAGAAGGATTTTGAGAAAGTGCTGTGGTCAGATGAGACCAAAATTGAGCTCTTTTACATTAACTCGACTACCGTGTTTGGAGGAAGCAACTGCTGACTATGACCCTAAGAACACCATCCCTACAGTCAAGCACGAAGGTGGAAACATGATACTTTGGGGCTGTTTTTCTGCTAAAGGTACAGGGCGACTTTGCCGCATTGTGGGGCCAATGGACGGGGCCATGTATTGTAAAATCTTGGATGGGAACCTTCTTCCCTCAGCCAGAACACTGAATGAAGATGGGTCATGGATGGGTCTTCCAGCATGACAATGACCCAAAAAATACCACTAAGGCAACAATGGAGTGGCTCAAGAAGAAGCACATTAAGGTCATGGAGTGGCCTAGTCAGTCTCCAGACCTTAATCCTGCAGAAAATTTATGGAGGGAGCTGAAACTTCAAGTTGCCAAGAGACAGCCAAGAAACCTTAAGGATTTAGAGAAGATCTGTAAAGAAGAGTGTACCAAAATCCCTCCTGAGTTATGTGCAAACCTGGCCACCAACTACAAGAAACATCTTTACTCACTGAACTGCAACTTAAGTTATACCATTTGTTTGAGGGTCCTTTCATACGGGTGTTCCGTTTTTTAGTTCAGTTCAGTCACGTTTTTGTTTTTTGTAAAAAAAGATCAAAAATGAATACGGATGTCAATTTTTACATCCGTTTTCATATCTGCTCACATCTGTTTTTTACAAAAAAAAAAAGGGACGGAATTGAACTTCAAACACTGTCTATAGCTGGTTGCTAAGGAGGGGGCCAGGAAGCCGGCCGCTGCGTCCTTAAAGTGGTTGTTAAGTCTATTTAAAAAAAAAACTGCAAGAGAAACGCATAATAAGCTAGTATGCATTGCAGACTAGCTCATTATGAAATGCTTACCTTAGATAAACACTGTAGCAGCAGTCCCTGAGAACCGCTGTGTCCGTCGTCTTCCAGGATCCCGGGTTCCGACCAATCACAGCGCGGACTCCAGCGCTGTGATTGGCAAGAGCCACGCTGACCTCACTCCCGTGCATGCGCACGGAAGCCAAAATTTACAGCACACTTAGTTAAGAAACGGCCCAGTTGGGCCGTTTCTTCACTGCACATGTGGCGCTGACGTCGGCACATGCAGATACAGTTAATATCTCCTAAACGGTGCAAGTTTAGGAGATATTCCCGGGACCTACAGATAAGCCTGAATATAGGCTTACCTGTACTTTAAAGTGGTTGTCATGACTTGGCAACCACTTTAACAACCGATGAGTTGCCGGCGAAAAAAACTGCGTGGGGTTGGGGAGAGACGGCGGCGGAGAAGATGGCACCGGGAGAAGACCGCTCTAGAGCTATTAAAGGACTTGTCAAAAACTGGCTCTTTTTATTTATTTTACATTTCAATGCTTTTTTGGTGGATTGGTACCCGATACCCAGTCACATAGAAGGGGGGGCTTGCAGATTCCGATAAGCCCACAGACCCCGACAACCACCGGGCAGGGTTGTCAGGAAGAGGCCCTTCTCCCCATCAGCATGGGGGGCAAGGTGCTTTGAGGTGGGGGGGTGCATGTGGCCTGGTATGGTTCGGGGGGGTACGCTCGATCGTTCCCTCCCTTTCCTTACCTGCCGGGCTGCATACTTGGATAAGCTCCTGGCATAGAACTGGGGAGGGACCCCAGGCCATTTTTTCAAAAAATCCCCCCCCCCGCCCCCCGCATGCCATTATTTTGATTTATTTTTTTGCTGTTAATTTTTTTTTTTCTTTCTTACATTGAGCTGCCAGTGGGAAACCCCACTGAGAGCTGAGGACTCATCGGTTAAGGACGCGGCAGTCGGCTTCCCAGCCCCCTCCTTATCAACCAGCTATATACAATGTGTTTAATGAGGGAGAAAAAAGGGGGGATTTAAAAACGGATGTCAGCAGATCAGATGTAAGCGGATGATCCACTTACATCCGATCCACTAACATCCATTTTTCAGTTAGTTCCATTGTTTTTTACGGAAGAAAATAGGGTTTTCTTCCATCTTAAAAAACTAAGTTTAGCGGAGACGGATGTTAGCGGATGATCATCTACTAACGTCCGCTATAGAGATACATGTATGTCCATTTTTCATTCGTCAACGGGTGGAGGAACAACGAACATACGGAACGGCCGTGTGAGAGGACCCTTATGTGTGTGTTTTTTTTCTGGATTTTTGGTTGATATTCCAGCACAGCACAGCAGGAGGTGAATAGCCAGGCCCTGGCGGCGCAACAGGAGATTAATCTCCGGTTTACAGAGGCCCTGATGGAGTTAAAAAAAAAAAAAAAAAAAAAAGGGTCCACGCCTCCCGTGGCAGTGGAACCAAAGTTGGTATGTGCCTCTTACCACCTGCAGAAGAGGACACCTGCGGCTGACGTGGAGGTGTACCTCACGACTTTTGAAAGATCGCTCTTCACGAAGGATGGCCAAAAGAACAGTGGGTGGGACTGTTAGCACCATTCTTGACCAGTGAACCCCAAAAAGCCTATTTTGATTTGGAACCAGATAAGGCCCAGGACTATGGGACTCTAAAGGCAGAGATACTCGCACACCTAGGGGTCACCATTTCAGTCCAGGCCCAACGGGTGCCTCAGTGGACCTACTGTACCGACAAGCCACCTCGCTCGCAGATGTTTGACCTGGTCCACCTCACCAGGAAGTGGCTACAGCTGGAGACTTTGCCAGGTCCTCTGATTGTGGAGCGCGTGGTCATGCACTGCTATCTACATGAGCTCCCTGCTGCTTTGAGGAAATGGATCAGTCATGGGGATCCCAAAACCGCCAACCAACTCGTGGACCTCATGGAGAGATACACGACGGATGAGGACTTGTTGAACCCATCTGCACCCCACTTCGGTGTGCCAGGGGAGAAAGGGCCCCCAGCAGATCCAGTAAGATTGTCCCAACGCTCAGGGGCGTCAGAATGATTAATAAGACTGCTGTAATGACTAAAGAGACTATAGGCTCTAGACCTGGAGACTGACCATAGAAGCCAGGAAGGTCTTGGGGACCCTTGAGAGAACTGGGTATAAAGCACATACAGTGTTACCGATGCCATGCATTGGGCCATATTGCTGCCAATTGTCCCCTGAATGATGAACCCATGCAATATGATTATATTTATGTGAATAGACGCCTTTCTCTTTTGCACAGGTCGCTTGTACAGCATCATGTTTAAGTCGCATGGAGAAGCAAATGTGTGTGATTTCAATTGATTAGAAACCAGTCACTGCACTGCTTGACTCTGGTAGTGTGGTAATGTTGGTCAAAAGCAACTGTGTAAATCCTGCAAGGTTACACCCTAGCACTGTCGGGGTCATTTGCATCCATGGGGACACTCGTGACTACCAGGCGGCAGTGGCTGAGATTGACACCCCTTGGGGCAGGGTGACACATTCAGTAGCAGTGTTACCTTCCCTGCTTCATGAAGCTTTAGTGGGGAGGGGTTTTCACCAGTTTTGGAGGTTATGGGAAGCCATGGAGAGTCTGGGGGATGGAGCTCCCCCTGCTGAGAAAGCACCGGAACTCTCACCAGACCCTTTTTGCCAAATGGAAGGGGAGACTGGTGGCAGGACCGTGGAAGGAGGAGACCCTTTTCCTGTAATGACTGGGGAGCCAGAAGAACAACTATGCAATGTCACCCTTATTAGAGCCAGAGAAAATGATAAAGTGATAGACGGGGAACCCGTGGAACCTAATTGGGGGGCGTCTTTTCCCTACACGGCTCTGAAGAATCATTTGTTGTATGTGGTGGTGAAACACTGTGAGGAGGAGGTAGAGCAACTAGTGGTTCCCAAGCCCTACCGCAGGATGGTGTTAGACATAGCCCATGGGCATGTAATGGGGGAGGGGGATATGTGGGTGTAGAGAAGACCAGGGAGAGCATAACCCAGAGGTTCTTCTGGCCCGGGTTGCATGCAGATGACAGAGTATTGTGAATCCTGCCCTGAGTGTCAACACTCTGTGCCCTCGCCCCATTTTCATAGTCCACTTGTTCCACTGCCCATAATTGAAGTTCCGCTCGAAAGAATCGGCATGGATCTCATGGGACCAGTAGCAAAGTCTGCCCGGGGATACGAGCACATCCTGGTAATACTAGATTACGCGACCTGCTATCCTGAAGCCATACCCTTGGGGAACACCTCCACTAAGACTATCGCCAGGGAGTTGGTCCAGATGTTTAGTCGGGTCGGGATCCCTAAAGAAGTCTTAACGGATCAGTGCACCCCATTTTTGTCCCCTGTAACCAAGGAATTGTGCAGGTTGTATAAAATCTCCCATCTCAATACCTCAGTCTACAACCCCCAAATGGATGGACTTGTGGAGAGGTTTAATAGAACTCTCAAAAGCATGTTGAAAAAGGTAGTTGAAAAAGATGGGACAGATTGGGATATGTTGCTGCCGTATCTCATGTTTGCCATACGAGAGGTTCCACAGGCGTCTACAGGGTACTCCCCATTTGAACTCTTGTATGTTCGATATCCCCAGGGACTGTTAGATGTCGCCAAAGAAAAGTGGGAAGGAGAGGTCACCCCTCATAGGAGCGTCATCGAGCATATCTCCTTGATGCAGGATTGAATCACAGCGGTCCTGCCCCTGATACGAGAACATATGGAGCGAGCCCAGGAGGCTCAGAGAAAGGTTTATAATCTGGGTGCTAAGACCTGTACTTTCAACCCCGTGAACAGAGTACTTGTCCCCACTGTTGAAAGTAAATTCCTCGGAAAATGGCAGGGTCCCTTTGGGATTAAGAAAAGAGTAGGGGAAGTAAACTACAAAGTTTTCAAAGTTAACCTCTTAAAACCATGGAAGGACAGACTTTGTTGGCCATACCACCTCCTCAAAAAGATAGGTTACCAATGACTCTGGACGTCCCCCTGACGAAATCCTTGTCACTAGCCCAACAACAGGACGTAAAAGAGTTTGTGAACAAAAATAGAGATTTTTTTTCCCCTTTGCCCAGACTGACCACAGCGATTCAACATGACATAATCACAGAGCCAGGTGTTCGAGTAAATGTGAAGCCTTATAGGCGTGAGGCAGTGGCAAAGGAGATACAGAACATATTAGAGTTGGATGTGATAGAGGAGTCCCACAGTGACTGGTCGATCCCCATAGTACTGGTCCCAAAGCCCGATGGCACTATTCGGTTCTGTAACTTTAGAATACTGAATGGCTTGTCCACGTTTGATACGTACCCGATGCCTTGGGTCAATGAACGTGTAGATCGTTTGGGAGGGGTCCGGTAGATAACCCTGGACTTAACTAAGGGCTACTGGCAGATACCCCTGACAGAGTCAGCCAAGGAGAAAACTGCCTTTTCGACTCCCGAGGGCTCCTTCCAGTACAAACGAATGCCGTTTGGCCTGCATGGGGCTCCTGCATCATTCCAGATGATGGACAAAACGTTGAAGCCACATCGCCCCTTATGCACCCGCCTACTTGAATGATGTGATCATCCACAGTCCTGATTGGGAATTCCATTTGCCCTGAGTGCAAGCGGTTGTGTATTCTCTTAGGAAAGCAGGTCTCACAGCCAACCCCAAAAAGTGTGCCATCGGTCTAGAGGAGGCAAAATACCTTGGCCACATTATTAGTCGGGGACTCAAACCGCAGACCAACAAACTAGAAGCAATCCAAAAGTGGCCCCAACCCCGAAGTAAAAAGCAGGTGCGGGCGTTCCTGGGGATCACGGGGTACTATAGGCGTTTCATACCAGACTTCGCCACCATCGGACTGATAAGGGGTAGGGGGTCGCTCATGGTGAAATGGAAGCCGAGAAGGCGTTTCAGAAGTTGAAACAAGCCCTCTGTGTACAACCAGTACTGGTGACCCCAGACTTCACCAAGGCATTTGTGATGCAGACTGACGCCTCTGATGTGGGTCTAGGGGCTGTACTGTCCCAGATCAGGGATGGGGAGGAGCACCCGGTTGGATAAGAGAAAAAAATGGTGATTTGCAGAGTGGCCGCACGCCCGCCGCACTCCGGAGGAGTGTGCCCGCGGCTCGGGCGGACCCGAAGTCCGCCGACGAGCGAGGATGAGCGGCCACAGCAAAAAGAACAGGGAACCGCCAATGTAAACACGGCGGTTCCCCGCTCTGTCAGTGTGGGCATAGGAGATCTACTGACCCCTGTCACTGGGATCAGTTAGATCTCTTATGCCCATAACAGCCCAGCCCCCCCACAATTAGAACACGCCTAGGGAACCCAGTTAATCCCTTCACTACCCCCTGCAGCTTAACTCCTTCATTGCCAATGACATTTATACAGAAATCAGTGAACATTTAAATTTCTAATCGCTGTATAAATGTCATTGGTCCCAAAAAAGTGTCAAAATGGTCCGACATGTCCGCTGCAATATCGCTAAAAATCGCAGATCGCCACCATTACTAGTAAAAAAATTTAAAAAATAACCCCAGAAATGAATTCTCATCATCCGTAAATGCGGCAACTTTTGCGCAAACAAGTCAAACGCCGATTGCGATTTTTTTTTTTTTCTACCAAAAATATGAGTAAGAATATAAATCGGCCAAAACCGATGAAAAAACAGTTTTTTTCTGCAAAATTGTCGCTCTTTTTTTGTTTATAGCGGTGATCAAAAATGACGCAGAGGTGATCAAATACCACCAAAAGAAAGCTCTATTTGTGGGGGCAAAAGGACGCAAATTTCGTTTGGGTACAATGTTGCATGACCGCGCAATTGTCAGTTAAAGCGACACAGTGCCGAATCGCAAAAAGTGTTTACCGGCCATGCCCCCCTGAAGTGGATGCGTGACAACAGGGAAAGAAATAGGCGACGAGATGGTTTTTTGGCCCTACAGCCTACAACTTTACAGTGGAACATAGGGCGGAAAAGCTGCAAAATAATGTGGATGCCCTTTCCCGGGTCCACTGTATGGGTGTGACAGTTGCTCAGCTACAGGTGCTTAAGCGGGGGGGGGGGCGTATATGACGTTATGCAAGACGCGATTATGGACGGGCGATATTTGTCCCCTCGCATGCGCTCACGTGGAGTGGACTAGTGAGAGTCCGAGCCGGGTTTTGCTGGCCACCACAGTTTTTTATCTTCATTTTATCACGTTGATGTTTGGAACTTTATTAATTTTTTGATTAATTTTTCGGACTTTTGTTTTGGTTTATCATCACTTTTATAGACATTTTATCGGGGTAATTCACGGTTTTTGATCACATAATATAATTTCTTAGCACTGCACATTATTTAAGTCTATTGTGTGAATTATAGCCTCAGTTTCATGTTCTTAGCCGACAGGGGTGGCACCCTGTGTCGTCTTCTGCTGCTGTAGCCCATCTGCTTCAAGGTCCAAAGTGACAATATTTTGTGTGGCCACCATTATTTTCCAGCAATGCCTTAACCCTCTTGGGTGTGGAGTATGTAGGAGAATGAGCAAAGAGAGGCCAAATGGCACCACACCCATATATTATAGAATTGGAAAAAAGGGGTTAACTGAACCCATAGGGATCAGGGACTTTTAAGGTGCCAAGATATACCAATGAACATATTTTTTTGTTAAAGTCACATATTTATTGTAGATACTAAAGATTTTTTTAAAAAAAAGACATAACTCAGAGGTAATACAATGTCTTCATGTGAAAGATACATATCGTACATCACATCAGCAAACCCCTGATCCCTATGGGTTCAGTTAACCCCTTTTTTGCAGCTCTTGGGCGTGGAGTTTACCAGAGCTTCACAGGTTGCCACTGGAGTTCTCTTCCACTCCTCCATGACAACATCACAGAGCTGGTGGATGTTAGAGACCTTGTGCTCCTCCATATTCTGATTGAGGATGCTCAATAGGGTTTAGGTCTGGAGATATGCTTGGCCTGTCCATCACTTTTACCCTCAGCTTCTTTAGCAAGGCAGTGGTCGTCTTGGAGGTGTGCTTGGGGTCGTTATCATGTTGGAATACTGCCTTGGGGCCCAGTCTCTGAAGAGAGGGGATCATGCTCTGCTTCAGTATGTCACAGTACATGTTGGCATTAATGGTTCCCTCTTTGAACTGTAGCTCCCCAGTGCTGGCAGCACTCATGCAGCCCCACACCATGACACTCCCACCACCATGCTTGACTGTAGGCAAGAGACTCTTGTCTTTGTGCTCTTCATCTGGTTGCTGCCACACACACTTGACACCATCTGAACCCAATAAGTTTATTTTTGTCTCATCAGACCACAGGACATGGTTCCAGTAATCCATGTCCTTAGTCTGCTTGTCTTCAGCAAACTGTTTGCGGACTTTTTTGTGCACCATCTTCTTTAGAAGAGGCTTCCTTCTGGGATGACAGCCATGCAGATCAGTTTGATGCAGTGTGAGGCTTATGGTCTGAGCACTGACAGGCTGACCCCCCACCCCTTCAACCTCTGCAGCAAAGCTGGCAGCACTTAGGTCTATTTCCCAAAGACAACCTCTGGATATGATGCTGAGCACATGCACTCAACTTCTTTGGTCGACCATGGCAAGGCCTATTCTGAGTGCAACCTATCCTGTTAAACCGCTGTATGGTCTTGGCCACCATGCTGCAGCTCAGTTTCAGGGTCTCGGCAATCTTCTTATAGCCTAGGCCATCTTTATGTAGAGCAACAATTTATTTTTTTTTTCAGATACTCAGAGTTCTTTTCCATGAGGTGCCATGTTGAACTTCCAGTCACCAGTATGAGAGAGTGAGAGGGATAACCCCAAATTTAACACACCTGCTCCCCATTCACACCCGAGACCTTGTAACACTTAACGAGTCACATGACTCTGGGGAGGGGAAATGGCCAATTGGGTCCAATGTGGACATTTTCACTCTTGTTGCCAGCGGTTTAGACATTAATGGCTGTGTGTTGAGTTATTTTGAGGGGACAGCAAATTTACACTGTTATACAAGCTGTACACTCACTACTTTACATTGTAGCAAAGTGTCATTTAGAAAAGTGACGGCAGAAAAAGACTGAGTAGTCCATCGAGTCTGCCCCTTTTTATTTGTTTATGTATTTATTTATTTTTTACATTAACCTTGTTGTCTGACCATCAGTGTTGTCACATGAAAAGATATAATGAAATGTTTAAAAAAATGTGAGGGGTGTACTCACTTTTGTGAGATACTGTATGTGTGTGTGTGTGTATGTATGTATATATATATGTATGTATATATATTGCCTTGAAAACGTATTCGTACCCCTTGAAATTTTCCACATTTTGTCACGTTACGACCAGAAACTTTAACTGTATTTTATTGAGATTTTATGTGACCAACACAAAGTGGTGCATAATTTTGAAGTGGAAGAATGATAAATGTTTTTCAAAAAAAGATTTTTACAAATATGTGAAAAGTGTGGCGTGCATTTGTATTTAGCCCCCTGAGTCAATACTTTGTAGAACAACCTTTCACTGCAATTACAGCTGCAAGTATTTTGGGTATGTCTCAACCAGCTTTGCACATCTAGAGTGAAATTTTTGCCCATTCTTTGCAAAATAGTTAATATGTTATGTCAGATTGGTTGGAGAGCGTCTGTGAACAGCAATTTTCATGTCTTGCCACAGATTCTCAATTGGATTTAGGTCTGGACTTTGACAGGGCCATTCTAGCGCATGAATATGCTTTGATCTAAACCATTCCATTGTAGCTCTGGCTGTATGTTTAGGGTCCTTGCCCTGCTGGAAGGTGAAACTCTGCCCCAGTCTCAAGTCTTTTGCAGACTCAGGTTTTCTTCTAGGATTGCCCTGTATTTGGCTCCATCCATCTTCCCATCAACTCTGACCAGCTTCCCTGTCCCTGCTGAAGAAAAGCATCCCCACAACATGATGCTGCCACCACCAGGTTTCACGGTGGGGATGGTGTGTTCAGGGTGATGTGCATTATCTGTGTTCTGCCACACATAACGTTTTGCTTTTAGGCCAAAAAGTTCAATTTTGGTCTCATCTGACCAGAGCACCTTCTTCCACGTTTGCTGTGTCCCCCACATAGTTTTTCGCAAACTGCAAATGGGACTTATTATGGCTTTCCTTCAACAATGGCTTTCTTCTTGCTACTCTTCCTTAAAGGCCAGATTTGTGGAGCGCATGACTAATAGTTGTCTTGTGGACAGATTCTCCCACCTGAGCTGTGGATCTCTGCAGCTCCTCCAGAGTTGGGCCTCTTGACTGCTTCTCTTATTAATGCTTTCCTTGTCGGGCCTGTCAGTTTAGATGGACGGCCATGTCTTGGTAGGTTTGCAGTTGTGCCATACTCTTTCCATTTTCAGATGATGGATTGAACAGTGCTCCGTGAGATGTTCAAAGTTTGGGATATTTTTTTTTGAACCTAACCCTGCTATAAAATTTACAAATGTATCAATGAACTGTATGGTGTGGTCTTTGGCTTTCATGATGCTTTGTTCGCTCACTAAGGTTCTCTAACAAACCTCTGAGTGCTTCACAGAACAGCTGTAGTTATACTGAGATTAAATTACACACAGGTGGACTCTATTTACAAATTAGGTGACTTCTGAAGGCAATTGGCTCCATTAGATTTTAGTTAGGGGTATCATAGTAAAGGAGACTGAATACAAATGCACGCCACACTTTTCAGATATTTATTTGTAAAAAAAAAAATTTTTGAAAACCATTTATCATTTTCCTTACACTTCACAAGTATGTGCCACTTTGCGTTGGTCTATCCTAATAAAATACATTTATGTTTTTGGTTGTAATATGACAAAATGTGGAAAATTTTTCAAGGGGTACAAATACTTTTTCAAGTGTGTGTGTGTGTGTGTGTGTGTGTGTGTATATATACACACACGTTTTGCCTGGAGTTTCATGTTAAATGTACATGAGTATGGTAGTAGTGAATATGATTTGTCCTCGTGCCTTCTGCTGTAGGATTGCCTTTAGACACTCCTCTGCACTGGAAGGTTTATTTAACACTGTATTCAGTTTACTGTAAGGGCCCATTCACACCTGAGTGTTTTGTAGCTAAATATGCCTGAAGCATGAAGCTACAAAATGCCGGAGGGTTCACATCTCCACTCAAAAACGCCTGAAGCCAAACGCCCTACGCTCAAACTACTCGCGGAGATATTATTGTTGCGTGAATCGGGCATATTCCGGCATTTCTCATATCGGGCATATTTCCGCCATTTTTCTATTAACCTAGAATCAATGAAAAAGTGTCAAACGCGCGTATTAGCGAGACATCGGCGTTGCCCAATGTTGCGCGACAAAAAGCTCCACAAACATGTCGCTTAGGTGTGAATGCAGCCTAAGAGCCCTGTCAGAATGCTTGTTCCCTATGTGGGTAAAACTTAGCTATACTTGGGTTAATGTTAAACTTTAACTGTCACTTTGATGTTAGAGATTATTTAAAAGACAGGTACAATTTTGAAAATAAATCAAGCTTGAATTGCTTAAGGGATAAGTAAATATTTAGGAAAAAAATTAATAAATGCAGATTGATTTCTCAGGTAAACCAATGCAATTTTTTATTTATTTTACGCAGGAGCCTGCAAAGCATTGCACCTGTGATCAGTGGATTATGGGTGTGATGTCAGGCTCTGGCAGATGCTGCCTACAGCTGTCTGCCCATGCTTCTATTTGGGCAAACAATTACTGAGCTTCCAGAAGTGTCAATGGACTACAAGGGTGCTGATCAGTTCACTCATAGTCCATTGAGAATTACAAGTCTGTCTTCCAAGGTGGCAGATGGGACTTCTAATTTATCATTAACAAATCTCTTTGAATGAAGGATGCAGTATGCGGTGGAGCCCAACACAGCCACTCCGATATTAAATGTAATGTGACAGCAGCTGCGGGGAGAAGAATCCCTGTCCGCTGTCACAGGGGAAGGGGGTGAAGGGAGCTGGAGATTACCAACATATTACACCCTATATATTCACATCTAACATGTTGGTAAAGATGAACCTATCCTTTATTCCTCACATTCAGTGGAGGTTAAATGACTGTGCCTAGACTTTCAAAAATGTAGCCAGCATTAGAGGGGGAGTTTGAGGCAGCATATTCTCCTGGGCACTTCTACCCTTCTGTTCTTAACGTAGCATTCCTATGAAGACTACCAACACAGTTCAGTATAGTTTAAGTTGAAAAGAACTTGCTATTGACTGAACACAGGTACACAAAATGAAATACTGATGTGTACATGTAATAATTACAATGATTCATTTATTAGTTATTTTTTTCTTAATATCAATGCTTGTTGCCTCTTTGCAGACTGTGAGAGAACTCCAGAGGATACAGATTTATCTGTTATTGGAGACAACGGGCAACATCTCTCCACTTCTTGTTACCCCACAACCATGCTGCTGGGGTACAAGCACACCGATATGAACTTCAGTATGGAGCAAGCCGGCGTGTGAGCAGAGGTATGATTTCAGGAAATGCATTTGTTATAACTGAACTACTGCTGTAGTGCTGGCCATACACATAAATCTCAGGCAGCTTCAAGCACTACACTGATGAATGATCATCAGTGCAGCCTCACCAGGGCACATCAGTGAAGAAGAAAAATTACTTATTTGCAAAATTTTATAATAGAAACTAAGAATTTTCATTTTCTTTTTTTTTTGTTTGGTCTTTTTTCATTTGTTTAGAAAAAAAAAAAAAAAACAGAGGTGATTAAATACCACCAAAATAAAGCGCAATCTGTCTCTAAAAGAATAATGATAAAAATGTAATTTGGGTTCAGTGTTGCATGACCGCGCAATTGTCATTCAATGTGCGACAGCGCTGAAAGCTGAAAATTGGCAGGAAGGGGTTGAAAGTGCCCTCTACTAAAGTGATACTAAACAGACACCATTTCATCAACAGTATCCCATTTATTTATGTATGTATAAAAAAAGTACTTTTTGCCTAATTGGATATACAGCTGTCATGTGACCAAGCTCTTTCCCAGCCTGTCTGCAAGGAAACAATGGAAGGAGGAGCTTTTAGCCCTCTGCTGCCAGTCACATGTTAAAAAAATGGCCTTTGGTATGCAGAGTAAAAATCAATATCAATAAGCTGTTTTAAATTGTCATACAAATATATATTTGAAAGCAAGTTTTATTTTTGTCAATAACATGGCGTGAGTGGATTTCTGCCAATTACAGGCTGTGTCATGCCCCTCCAGCCTGTGTGTGTGTGTGTGTGTGTGTGTGTGTGTGTGTGTGTGTGTGTGTGTGTGTGTGTGTGTGTGTGTGTGTGTGTGTGTGTGTGTGTGTGCTTAGAATAACAGGGAGGTAAAGCCTCCATCAGTCAAGATGTAACATACCCCCTCCAATTGTGTTAAGCCATTTAGTGGGCATAGAGGAGGAGAGAGGGAATGGGCTGTCATTTACCACTGTGTATACACTCAC
This sequence comes from Glandirana rugosa, assembly GCA_018402905.1. Classification (NCBI taxonomy): domain Eukaryota; kingdom Metazoa; phylum Chordata; class Amphibia; order Anura; family Ranidae; genus Glandirana; species Glandirana rugosa. The sequence continues at coordinate 117,549 of BLSH010351919.1, read as the reverse complement.
ATGTGTGCCTAGTCACATGGGCTGCACAGCTGTGATCAAGAAGGAAATGTGCTGCATAAAATGCCTTGAAAGCTGAGCATGTGCACTAGCTGCTAATTGCTGCTCTGCAGAATCCCTAACAGCAGTGGGGACATGGACAGGAGGGAGGGAAAGAGAACAGCAGTATCAATCAGGTTTTTTGCTGAATGCAGAAAATGAATCCCATAGTGGCTGAGTGAGTATGAACAGCTTGTAATGCAGCAATATAGTGATCATTTTTAATGATGTGGCCTTAATGATATTTTACCACGCTAAAGAAAGTTACATTTTATCTTACAGGTTTTCTGTCGAAAATTCGAGGGTCCCATCTTTCTGAACACCAACAGTATCTGCAGCTTTAGCGCCAAATTTCATTTGTATTCTTTCCCTGAACTGACTCGCTGTACCCCACCCCATCACAGACGGATTCTGGGATTGCCCCCCCATCATTTAATTTGTTTTATTTTATGTACTTGTTTAACCCTTCCTCCATTCAGGAGGATGGGGCTTCAAAAATAAAAGGCAGGGATTAGTCGTGGGGAGGGGGGACACCCACTTGTTTAATGGAGATTAATCTGTGAACTTGCCACCCTTGCAGGCATTGCAGAAAAGGAGTTGTTTTATTCAAAAGGCGCTTTTGGGGAAAGGTAGAATTGGTGGGGTGGGAAAAATTTGGTTGCTGAAACGTAGAAACACCAGCACAGAATTCTATATAAATGTCTGGCACCTATTGTGGCAAGAGAGACTGCAGCCTCCCTATTGAAGCAGCTGGTTCACAAGCAGGGACATACGACACACTGTAGCCTGTGGGTAACCAGTATAAGAGACTGGTGTCCAAGGGTGGTGTGGCAGGAGTGACTAGTGCCTAGGGTAGAGTTCTTTTTAGAATATAAAAGTAGGTATTCCACAATCTACACTAGCTTGTTTTTATGTTCTCTGTCCATGTTTTTAGATTGACAAATATCTACTGGGTCTGGAATCTTACTTATCAAGCTCAGTTTTTCAGAAATTGCACTATTTTATTTTAACCAGTATAGCTGAGAGCATTTAGTTTTCTGTATCCTTCCTAAGGTGAAAAAGCCAAAGAAAAGAAAAGAAGGCCTATCCCTTCACTGTGGGTGAGGATGTATGTGCCATTTTATTTTGTAATGTACTATTTTTATAGCTTTATTGTGTAGAAAGCAGATTCCTTTCCAGCAATGTAAGATTTCATTCCTTATAGCCTGTATTCTCCCGTTCATATTTCCAGAGAATTGTATCTTTAATGTCAAAGCATATGTGTATAAAGAGAAGATTATATGATTTAAAGAAATTAAAGCAGAACTTCAAAGAAATAGGAAAGCTGATCTTTAGTCCAGTTATGTATTCAAAACCATGAAATGCAAGCTGCTATAACACCACAAAATATGTTTCTATTGAATTCACCTGATCCCTTTCACCCCAGTAAAGAGACTGAGAGTGCATGTGCCAACACCATGAGCCAGGCAAACTTGCATATCATGGTGCTGCTTTTCTAGCATGTTTTATATACTTAAAGTGGAAGTAAACCCATTGATTTGATAGTGTCAAAGAAGAGTTAATGTTCCCGGAATGCTGGAAATGCTAGCGGTCTCCTTGGTTGTGCTCTCAACCAAACTGTCAAACCATCCAATGGCTGGTGTCATAATGGATCACATGTGCAGCATCATGGCAGTTGCAGATTAAACAGAGGCTAAGATATCAGCTTCCTTGGCTGAAAATAATAGGAGGGTTTACTCCCACGTTAAGCTGGTCATAGATGAGTAGATTTTAGAACACAAATTCTTAGGAAAATAATGTTCTAAGGCAGTGTTTTTCAACTCCAGTCCTCAAGGCACACCAACAGGTCATGTTTTCAGGATTTCCCTCAGATGAAACAGCTGTGGTAATTACTAAGGCAGTGAAACTGATCAAATCACCTGTGCAAACTCATGGAAATCCTGAAAACATGACCTGTTGGTGTGCCTTGAGGACTGGAGTTGAAAAACACTGTTCTAAGGCATTTGTTCATTTTTCTAATCAATAGTCAAATCAACGTTCGTTTTCAAACGCAATGACAAGAAAATTCTAAGGAGCAGGATGGAAATTTATTCTTGGACAAATTTCTAACAGTGTATGTGGTTTTCGTTCAGTAAAGTCCATTCATTCCAAAAATCATATATTAAAAGTAAACAAAATCTTTTGAACGATATGTGAATGTTCTGAAAATTTTCATACAAATTTTCCTAAGACTATTGAACTGCGTGATTTTAATAATGCTGACCTTTGATTAGGAAGGTGTGGCAGGGATAATTGAATTTTAACTTTTGACATGTACAGCTTAGTTATCCAGTTCAGCTTGTGCATTTCATGGTTTGGCTGAAGTTCTGCTTTAATATCTGATACTGGAAGCAGCATCCTATTGGGATAGTAATCTATCTGCCAATACAAAAAGCACTGGCACACATGCATTGTATTGTGTGTGTATAGGAAGGATTAAATACATAAAGATTCTGACAAGCTAATGAAGATATTTTCTCATAAACACTATATCAGTGCTTGAAGTCAGAGTGAGTTTCTTACTAGTTTGATCTAGTAGCAGTTAGTGATTTTACTCTGTACTTTTAAGTACTATATCTTGGCACCGTTTTGCACACGATAAAGCTGCTGTCTTTGAAAGATGTATGTTGTAGTGACAATGATGAGATGTGCCATGCCCAACTGTCAGCTCTTCTTTGTTGTAGTTTTTATCATTTTGTGTAGTTTTTTGAGTATTGTATCTGTTGCTGTAATTATGGCTGTGCTGACATTTAGCATAATCAAATGCCCAAGGTGTCCAACTCCTCCTGCCTATCCACCCTGAGAGACATAGATCCCACACAGTGCCTGTGAGGCCCTTGGGAGATTAGGCCTGGTGCAATATGCTACTTATTTTACATATGATTATTTTTATTATTTTTTTTTTGTGTGTGTGTGCGTTTTGTCTGTCATTCATCATGGTCAGAATTAACCTACAGTATGCCAGGAGAATGTCCTCTCCATCTGGCAGCGAGTGGGTTAAAGTGAGATCTTAGTGTTCCACGTGGAGTGTGTGTAGGGACTGTGTACATTTGTATGTATGTGTAAATATGTCTTTGTATGGATGTATATATATATTGAGCATGAGTCGGTCTGTATAAAGACATTTGCTCCTATAGATTGAAAATTGTTACTGGTGAGCAGTTTTTTAAAACCTCTTATATAATCACGCCAGTTTGGTTATGCTTTCATTTATATCCATCACCGCCTAATTAATCAGTAAGGGACTTTATACCCAGCTGATCTGTTACTAGCTCACCCAGGGAGAGGAGTTCGGACTGTGCATTGTATATTTTGCTGGTAAGGTTTCATGTTTGTGACTCCTGCTTTTAAGCCATAAAAGCAATTCAAGTATCACTGAGCGCAAACAAGACTTTGCCCTGCACTCTAACCTGCCACAGTGTATATTTTATACATCACACGCACAATGGCTCCTCATCCTCCCCTCTGCTGCCCCATGGTTATCCATCTCCAAACTTCCATGTCTGATAAGCCCAGCAATTATCACTTGTCTGATTACTAGCAGGTTATACTGCTCAGAACCCTATATCTGCTTACTCAGCTGTCATCTGTGGACATTTATATAACCACCTTCAACCTATATTTTGTGTTTTGTTAAAAAGGTATCCATAGACTTAAAGCAATTGTCGACTACTAACAGATTGTGAAATATCTGTATGGGCTACTCATTGGCAAAATGATCTTTTTTGACAGCCTATCATTCTTTGTCTGAGAGAGGTTTGGTTTTAAGCATCTCTAAAGCCCTGGTACACACTGTTTTTTATGTTCAACTCAGTGGGCTGAACAACAAAAAAAAACCTTACACATCGCTGTACTAACAATGCTTGTGTTAGTAAAGCTATCTCCCCCGCTGTACTATTCTGGTTTGACAGGGTGATCCCCCCCCCCCCCCCGGAGTTTTCCAGCATGCCTGTCTGTAGGACAGGGAGCTGTACATACGGCTGAAAATTGTACAGTTCCTGCCCAACCAATTGTTTTCAGTTCGTGTACATTGGGCATAAGGAGGGTATTATCAAGCACAATCAACTAACATGAGCTTTTAGCGGTCACCTAATCTCTATGGCTACCTCTGTGAATTGCTCTTTCAATCTCAGAAGTTGGGGTTCTGTTATCTGTTGTTCCCCTCTTTCATCAATATAAAAGTGAGTTTTTATTTGTATCTTTTCAGTCTTGCAAATCTTATCTGCCCATTTTTTGCATATTGTATAAAGCATATTGGACTTAATTTAAAGATATGAAAGTAAAGGAAACATTCCATGGCAATCAAATTTAGTTGGTGAGGCTATGAACTAAATTTTACTGCTATGGAAAATCCAGACCCCCCTCCTTTTGAGTTTTTTAAACCAGGCACACCATGAAGGAGGACATCAGTCATGGGATGTGGAGTATGTGCAATCAGAGAGCATTCTGGGAGGTGGGATTGGGGGTGGGGAGCAATATGTCTTTATATATACACCAGTGTGTGTGTCGTCCCTGCACTCCTCACCAATTCATTTCAATTGTGGCCCAAAGAGCCTCTCTCTTTTCTCTTATAAACACAAATATCTAAACAAAGGTGTATTTATATATATATATATATATATATATATATATATATATATATATATATATATTCATATATTCTCGACCCTGCTAATCTGAGCAGGCTCACTCTGCATATCTTTCATTTGAAATAAGAAATGTTTTTTTTCATAGCTCATTGTTCTTGTTTCCCTAAATGTTGTTATATAATTATTATTATTGGTAATAAAAAAAGAAAGAAAAAAAAATAACTGAAGTTTGTGTTTTAAGAGGGTAGAATCTATAGGTCTGCATGTGGGTCCTCACTCACTTAAGCCCATCGTTATGTTTGTTTTTACATTTGCTGTTTTTTGTTTAAACTTTGTTTTCTCTTTGTTTTCTTCCTTTATTTTACAATTTCTAAAATCTACACTCATTGCACTTAGCTCAATTTTAGTTTGTAGAGGGCCAAATAAACTTGTCCATGTGTGAAGGATTGAAGTAAAATGTTTAAAAAGCTGAATATAGTGTGCGATTACCCAGAAGCTGGTTCTCTTATGAGGACAAATACACTACCCAAAACCTTTGATTTAGTTTTGGATGTAGGATGATTAAAACTGAACTCCAGGCAAAAAAGAAACAGACACAAATTCATGCAGCTCTGTATTCATCTATAAATGTGAATTTTGATGCATGTTATTTTTTTTAAATGCAAATATGTCTTTGTATCAGCCACTGTATAGCAAAGCTTCGGACTAGGAGACAGAGAAGCAGCACAAAGAGCTAATCGGTTGTGCTTCAGTGCTCATGTGGGGACAAGGGACATGCTGTTGTGAAGAGAGAGACAAGCTCAAACTTGTGCTGCTTCTCTGTCATAGGCTGGGGAAGGGACAAGTGTTACTTAGCTGTAGGAAAGAGAAATCATGTTTGCAGACTGACCATGGTGTGTTCATCTAAAAATCTGATGAACAGAAATACAAATCCTTTGGTAGGTAAAACAGTCCCTGTATATGTATTTCATCTGTATATTTAGCTGTTTGCAATGGAGTTCAGCTTTGATACCTTTTGTGTGGTGGTCTGTCTTCAAATTTTAAATAGTGACAGTCCACATGCCAGCCCCCCAAATATAAAAACATAATCTTTATTCCAAATCCTTGAAGGAAGAAGTTACAAGTATCCACCACCACTTTTAGAGGGCCATGCTGAGGCCTTGTTCGGAGACGTGCTTTTTTCTTCTGTCTCTGCGAGGGCACAAAAAAAAAACAATCTTTTCTATGTGCCCTGTTCACTCCACAACACTGGTGGCATGTGTTTTTTTTTTCTGAGCATAAATATGCTACATTTATGCATCTTTCTGCACAGAAACAACACTCACATGACACCAACATTGTGATGGGAACATGGCACAAATTGTTTTTAAAAATATTGGTGGTGGATCACTGGATTGTTCTTGCACTGCTTTTCTTCTTGGATATAAAATATATCTTTAAAATAGTTGATATTAGGAGTGCTGCCATCTTTCTTTTCGCCTACCACCCATATAGTTTTTTTTTATTGTGAGGTGTGCCATGTACATAGGTACTTACTCATGGGTACAGGGAGAGATCATCAGAGAGGACTTCACTCTGAGCCTCCTCTTTCTCCTAACCTACTTTATTAGTTTTGGCCATTCTCTTTAACACTTGATATTTATTCTGGTCCCACATTTCTTTTTTTGCTTGACAAGCTGGGTATTTTGTCACTTTTCTGGCCTGAAAAAAATTCAGTATGAGAATTGTGGTGGTAAGTGACTTTATTCTTGTGGGTAATCTAATACTATCGGTAATCACAGTAATGCCAAAAATTTCTTAATGTTATGAAAAGCAGAGGTAATGTTTTTCTTTCTCTTTTTTTTTTACTGATGTGCCTACCATATGTATGACATATTTACAATTTATCTTCTCCTTTCTAACATGCAATCTTGTGGTGTTCAGGCACCCAGTGATTACATTTTGACATTTGCACACGATTTTTGTTTGCTGCCTCAGCAATGTTGCTAGACCTAGCAGCAAAAGATGGGATGAGCAGTTGTAAGGGTTTATGCTTGTGTGTTATGACATTCAAGACTAAGGGGACCTTAGAGTAAAGCTCCAGCAGTACAGATTTAAACAGGATTGGTAATTGGCTAGCTAAAATGTTTTACTGATCTTAAGAACAAATGGCAGGCATCCCCTGCAATGTCCTTTGATAAACTGCACTGAGAGTGTTTCAACTTGATGAGATACTTACATGGACTGCCAAACTTCTAGAGTGACATCAGAAAAAAGTGTCTGTTACTACAGTCCTAACACTGGCTACATTAAATTACATACTAACACTTAATGTTAACACCAATGTGAAATACAAGTGCTTTATCAACAGAAGCTGACAAAGCTTAGTAAAATGCTCTTTTTTTTAATACCTCAGCAAAGCTGCAGTTTAAATTTAAGGCCCATTTACCTGTCCTGAATACATGACAGACGCATTCCAGCAACCTCTGATCTAATTATTGGATAGCTTCTAGTAATGGTTGATATTCTGTATCTTTGATTTGCATGCTTTTTATATGCATCCTTTCTCTTCCTGGGATTTTTTTTTTTTTTGTATCATTTTTTTTTCTCTGTTTAAAGATTTATGTTATTTTTATATTCTTGGAAGATATGTTTGCTTCTACTGGAAAGTGGCAGACATTCCCAATAATTAGCTTACTTAGAACACACGCAGACATGTCAAACAAGCATTTGCTGAACATCAACAAATGTATGTAAAAGCTCAAATAGGCAATCTTGGAGGTTTAATAGATCTGAGACTTGAACACTTTTGCATCCCAAGTATCGAAGTAATAAAAATAATTCGATATCTTGCCTTTGCAATGTAATTATTTTTAAGTGAAGTTGGTTGGTGACTGGTTGAATTTGAAGCACCGATGTCACCCCAACTTTTTAGCAATCAGTCTCACTTCAAACCCAGATAGAGGAGCACAATGTTTTGTTTTACAAAGCTCCTTTTAACTTTCAGCTATGAATTTAACCGCAAGGGGTACTTCAATTGGGGAATTCTCTTTCCAGTGACAGAACCATTTAAACTAAACTTGTATTATCCTATGGAGTTGCTGCCTGAATCAATAATACATTGTTCATCACTTCTCTCCTCCCTTTCTGGTAATTGAGCTTCTGAAGTGTTTCGGACAGGGATGGTCCTGTTTTCACGAGTGATAATGGAATATGATTTTCAATAATTCTACTGCTGGTAAAGTGTTGCCACTGGCAGAATTACTCTTGGCCCATAAGATTATAATGAGGAAAGCCAAAGGAACCAAAAAGCCCTCCACTAAAATACTGTGAATTAAAGCTTCACTATTTCCATGGGAGCCATTAACTGTACATGTGGGAACTTATGTGTAAATGCCTGTTTTAAGAAGAAACACATTAGATGCAGGAAACAAATGTGAGACCAGGTTTTCATTGGTTGACTTCAGATACAAGTTAAATCACTCACCAGCTTATTTGCCTTGGGGTACTATTTCCAGCTCCAACATCATACTGCATTCATTACAGTATAGGAATTTATTCTTGTCTTTTAGTTTCTTTTTTTTTTTCTCTTTATCCTTTTAGTTTACCTTATGTAGATTGCCAGAAGAATGATGAAACCCTCAGTATTAAAAAGTCTGCACATGTCATCTCATCTAATGTTTTAGGATAATGACTTGATTTTCTCTTCATCATTGATTTTATTAGCCATAGTCCAAGCTACTGTCTGATTTTTCCCCAAAAATCCTAGTGTCCGTCTTTGGATGAGATGCATTGATTTCCAAAATCATAACCCACTATGTCAAACATAGAACACTACAGTAGAATTCACAATGGTTCTGTAAGCACATAATGCAGGGTTGTAAATTTAAGGTTTAAGGTCAGACAAGCAAGCAAAAAATGTATTAAAATCTTTTTTAATGTTAACATTCCTCACGGATCAAGAAAGTTGCCCCATCCTAAACAATGTTTTCAATAGCCTATTTGGGTAGTAAAAAGCACAGAGAACACTGGTTCTTTATGCAATGACAAACCTTCTGTCCCGTTTATTTTGGTAAAATATGTCAAAAAAGAGACAATACGTCTTGGCTTTGTCCTGACATTTGTGGGAAGTGACTATTTGGTGTGTACACCTACTGTACCTTCTAAGCATGTTTCTCTTGTTGCTTTGCTGAAAACATCCCCTGAGATGCAGTGGATATAGAAAGTCTACACACCCCTGTTAAAATGTCAGATTTCTGTGATGTAAAAAAATCAGACAAAGATAAATGATTTCAGAACTCAGCATAACACATCTTGAGTTTGCAATATTTGCACACTCTTCTTTGCAAAAACACTCCAAATCTGTCAGATTGTGAGGGCATCTCCTGTGCACAGCCCTCTTCAGATCACCCCACAGATTTTCAATTGGATTCAGAGCTGGGCCATTCCAGAAACGTTCATCTTCTAGTGAAGCCATTCCTTTGTTGATTTGCATGTATGCATTGGGTCGTTGTCATGCTAAAAGATGAAACTCCTCTTAATGTTCAGCTTTCTAGCAGAAGCCTGAAGATTTTGTGCCAATATTGACTGATATTTTGAACTGTTCATAATTCCCTCTACCTTAACTAAGGCCCCTGTTCCAGCTTAAGAAAAACAGCCCCAAAGCATGATGCTGCCACCACCATGCTTCACTGTGAGTATACTGTTTTTTTTTTTGGTCATGTGCGGTGGTGTTTTTGCGCCAAACAAATCTTTTGGAATTATGGCCAAAAAGTTCAAACTTGGTTTCATCAGACCATAGCACATTTTTCCATGTGCTTTTGGGAGACTTCAGATGTATTTTTGCAAAATTTAGCCAGGCTTCGATATATTTCTTTGTAAGAAAAGGCTTTCATCTTGACACTCGAAGAATACGGGAGATTGTTGTCACATATACCACACAACTAGTACTTGCCAGATATTCCTGTAGCTCCTTTAATGTTGCTGTAGGCCTCTTGGCAGCCTCCCTGACCAGTTTTCTTCTCGTCTTTTTCATCAATTTTGGAGGTACGTCTAGTTCTTGGTAATGTCACGGTTGTGCCATATTTTCTCCACTTGGTGATGCCTGTCTTCACTGTGTTCCATGGTATAGCTAATGCCTTGGATATTCTTTTGTACCTGTCTCCTGACTGATACCTTTGAACAAAGAGATCCCTTAAGAAAATATCAGGAAAAACCTACTAGATCAGTTGAACTTTATTTGGGGTTAATCAGAGGCGCTTTAAATGATGGCAGGTGTGTACTGACTCCTATTTAACATGAGTTTGAATGGGATTGCTTAATTTTGAACAAAGCTACACCCCCAGTTATAAGAGGATGTGCACACTTATACAAACACATTATTTTAGTTTTTTTAGTTTTATTTCCCCCTCCTAATAGATTTGTTTGCTTTTCAATTGAGTTGTACAGTTTATAGGTCACATTAAAGGTGGAAAAAGCTCTGAAATTATTTATCTTTGTCTCATTTTTTACATCACAGAAACCTGGCATTTTAACAGGATTGTGTAGACTTTTTATATCCACTGTAGGCTAAAAGAAATCTTGTATATTATTGAGTTTGCTTACGTTTACATGGAAAAAAAACATGATTGGTTTCAAAAGACTGGCAAGCAGATGGTAATAATATATAAAGTCCAACTCAAATGCAAATTACATAGCTGTCATGGTTCCTCTGCTTCAGTACTGTAAGCTACAGACCTAAAAAAAAGGAGGAAATCAATTACTTATCTGTAAACTTTCATATAGTGGCTCTGGAAGCATTGTAGTCAAGGAATTGGCTTGGTAACCAGTCTCCCAGAATTTCAGTAGGAGGTTCGCAATAACAGAATATCGCTAATGATTGTTTCTTTTACTCTAAAGGTATATGAAACCCTGTTACAGAACAATCCACAATGCTTCCCACTAGGGTTCTGGGAATAAATGCAGTGTTGCTTAATTTGGTGCTTTGTGACCTCCACTCTTACAAAAGTGTGTGAAGGGGAGGATGCAGTGAGTTTAAAGGGAAACTGCTACAGAACCTGCTTTTTCATAGGTGTTCAGGGCCCGCCAAGAATAATAGACAACCAGAGGGATTTGGATATCGGCAGCAAGATGAACAGAATGCAAATTGGATTTGTTCAACTGATACACTTGTTAGGCAGTTTGATGCAAATCAGGTTAGTTCTTCTACTCAGGTTTGTAGAACATCCGACTTCCAAGCTGTAAGTATCAACCTAGGAATAACCCCTCCTAGGTCATACAGTTGGTAAGCTAATGAGATGGTTGGCTTGACTGTCTTGGAAGATGGTGCCAGGTGCCTATTTTGTGTGTCAGCAGTTTTGCAAGGCAATTGTACTTTTCCACAATGTGCAGTGTTACAACCTGGAATTAAAATGGGTTTAATTACGTTTACTTTATCTTTACTACATGCTTAAACACTTTGAAGAGGCAATATATTCCTGTGACATAAAGTTTTAGCCAAACTGGTCTTCCCCTGGAATCAGTACTTGGTAGAACTATATTTGGTTGTAAATACAGTTGCAAGTCTTGATGTGCAATTCGTTAGCAGTTTGCACATATAGATCCTGCAATCTTTGATAATTCTTGGCAATATTACTCTATCTCCATGTTGTTGGATGGGGTTCATTTGTGAGCTGTAGGTTCTCAATTTTATAACTGGGTTTTTCCACTAGGTCTTTATAGGATATTCCCGCTCTTACATGTTCAAGGTCATTATCCTGCTGAAAGGTGAAATTCACTAAAGTCGCTAAGTCTTTTGCAGACCGAAACAGGGTTTCTTTTGGATTTGCTCTGTATTTGGCTCTATCCATAACGTGATAAAAAAAAACTAAGATAAAATGTGTCCTAAAGACCTCAAAGAAGAGAGAAAAAACAAAAAACGTTTATATGATGTGATTGAGCTATTGGTATACATACATGTTAAAAAAAAAAAATGAAAACCAGACTAAAGCTCAATATATCAAAATCTACAATTGTATGCAAAAGTTTAGGAACCCCTGACAATTTCCATGATTGTCATTTATAAATATTTGGGTGTTTGGATCAGCAATGTCTTTTTTGATCTATCAAATAACTGAAGGACACAGTAATATTTTAGTAGTGAAATGAGGTTTATTGGATTAACAGAAACGCAATATGCATCAAAGCGAAATTAGACAGGTGCATACATTTGGGCATTTTGTTGATTTGAATACCTGTAACTACTTAGCACTGATTAATTGGAACACACAATTGGTTTGGTGAGCTCATTAAGCCTTGAACTTCATAGACAGGTGCATCCAATCAGGAGAAAAGGTATTTAAGGTGGCCAATTGCAAGTTGTTGTTCTCTTTGACTCTCCTCTGAAGAGTGGCAACATGGGGGCCTCAAAACAACTCTCAAATGACCTAAAAACAAAGATTGTTCTATGTTATGGTTTAAGGGAAGGCTACAAAAAGTTATCACAGAGATATAAGCTTTCAGTGTCCACTGTGAGGAACATAGTGAGGAAATGGAAGACCACAGGCACAGTTCTTGTTAAGGCCAGAAGGGACAGGCCACATAAAATATTGGAAAGGCAAAGGATGGTGAGAACGGTCAAAAACAGCCCACAGACCACCTCCAAAGACCTACATCATCAACTTGCTGCAGATGGTGTCACTGCGCATTGTTCAACAATTCAGCACACTTTGCACAGGGAGAAGCTGTATGGGAGAGTGATGCGAAAGAAGCCTTTTCTGCACACACGCCACAAACCGAGTTGCTTGAGGTATGCAAACGCACATTTGGACAAGCCAGCTTCATTTTGGAATAAGGTGCTGTGGACTGATGAAACAAAGATTGAGTTATTTGGTCATAACAAGGGGCGTTATGCATGATGGCAAAAGAACACAGCGTTCCAAGAAAAACACTTGCTACCCACAGTAGAATTTGGTGGAGGTTCCATCATGCTGTGTGGCCAGTGCCGGTACTGAGAATCTGGTTGTGCCGGGGCTGGATATTTCAACAAGACGACAACCCAAAACACTGCTCAAAATCTACTTGGGCATTTATGCAGAGGAACAAGTACAATGTTGTGGAATGGCCATCCCAGTCCCCAGACCTGAATATCATTGAACATCGATAAGCGAGCAAATAAAATACCGCGCTAATACCAATGTATTTAGTGAGAGGGACGGGAAAATAGATACAAACAGCTGCAGCCAAATATAACCGAGTATACTAAACATAAAAAGCAAAAAAAGGCTGCGCTAGATGTTATTGGCATATGAACACCATACAAAATGTAACTGAAGGAACTCTAAATGTTAAAGGAGCCTTATAATATAAAGCACATGAAACGACCAATTAAAACAATCAAAATCTATACATCATGATGCAAACTTGACGTTGATGATGTTGAAAGAATATTCTCGTGGATCCAATTAAAACATGTGAGTCCAAATTATCAAAAGCGTAATGCACCATGTGAAGAAGAAAAATACCACACTGTGACACCTCCACCAGTATAAATTAGCAGCGTACCAAAAGTAAGCGCAAAGTGCGCATTGGCCTCTCACCCGGACCAGGTCCCCAGATGGGGTATGGTGGATGGATGAAGATCTATATTCTCTATATGGGTTTCTTCCTGATTGGAGTAATCAAATCTGTATCTGAATCTGTACTACCAGGATCAACATCATCCAGATTGACTTAATAAGCAGATCATAATATATATGCTTATTTTATTTATTCATATGTTATTCATCTGATAGTCGCACTATCGCACCAAGGTTATTCATGCAATAGTGTTCCTTTTGGACTTTAGTACACATATTTCATGCACAGTGCACTTTCATTTTTTACGTCAAGTTTGCATCATGATGTATAGATTTTGATTGTTTTAATTGGTCATTTCATGTGCTTTATATTATAAGGCTCCTTTAACATTTAGAGTTCCTTCAGTTACATTGTGTATGGTGTTCATATGCCAATAACATCTAGCGCAGCCTTTTTTTTGTTTTTTATATCATTGAACATCTGTGAGGTGATTTGAAGCGGTCTGTCTATGCTCAGCAACCATCAAACCTAACTGAACTGGAGATGTTTTGTAAGGAGGAATGGTCCAAAATACATTCATCCAGAATCCAGACACTCATTACAGGCTATAGGAAGCGTCTAGAGCAGGGATAAGCAATTAGGGGACCTCCAGCTGTTGCAAAACTGCAATTCCCATCATGTCTCTGCCTCTGGGTGTCATGCTTGTGACTGCCAAAGTCTTGCTATGCCTCATGGGACTTGTAGTTCTGCAACATCTGGAGGTCCGCTAATTGCATATCCCTGGTCTAGAGGCTGTTATTTCTGCTAAAGGAGGCTCTACTAAATATTGATGTGATTTTTCTATTGGGGAGCCCAAATTTATGCACCTGTCTAATTTCATTTTGATGCATATTGCACATTTTTTTGTTAATCCAATAAACCTCATTTCACTACTGAAATATTACTGTGTCCTTCAGTTATTTGATGGATCAAAATGAAATTGCTGATCCAAACACCCAAATATTTATATATGACAATCATGGAAATTGTCAAAAATGTTTGCATACAACTGTATAATGTATCCCTAGATTAGTGAGAGACTCAGCAAATCGCTTGACACATGTCAGAACTGAAAATGAATGCCTTATTGGAAAACCTAGAACATACAAAAAACTACTGACTAACTTGTAAAACCATAATTGGCCTATTTTTCAACCATATCAGCTGTGGTGAAAATTACTTATGTATTAAGCATCACCTCCAAAAAGGGCAACAAAATTGTATGGATGGAATCCTACCAAGTATTTATACCCTGATAGGATGCATAGTCCATATGAACTATATAGCTGTGTCACATGGGAAATACCTCTCCTCCATATTAGTATCCAAATATAGGCCACTCAGAGTCCATGGTGAAATCTTATATTTGAATATATTGTAGGACCAACCTACATGTGGACAGTGTAGAACCAGAGCAAACTATGGCATATACCTGTATGACCTGTATGTGATTATTGGAAGAATCCCAGGTTAAGGTGCCCATGTCATCACATGTATCCTTGCATGTAGCTGTTAGCATGTCACCTGAAGCCATCCCCTGTTGGCAATGAAATCCTCATAGGAAAGTTCTTCAAACTGAGTGAAGCATAACCTGCAATTGCCTAATGGGGGAGCCACCAGCCTGATGGGTCACTGGAAGACTCCCAGGGAAAAGTGCCCATGTCATCACATGTATCCTTGTGTAAAGCTTATAGCATGGCACCTTGAGTCATCCCCTGTTGGCAATTGGATCCTCATAGGATAGTTCTTCAGACTGTGTGAAGCATAGCTTGTAATTGCCTAATATGAGAGCCACCAGCCTAATCAATGAAAGTTCCAATAGCTGCCATTTTAAGCGCATTTACAAACAATTCCCACGTGCATTGATTGACTTTTCAGCAGCTGGCGTGACTGAAACCGGTCAGGTTTCCAGCCTTTCTGCCATAATGTCAGCTGTTAGGATACCTCGCCCTTCCCATCTCCACCATCTATAGAAGAGACCTCTGGACACAAACATATCATCTATGAGAGTAGTTTGGACTTCCCAATACCTACCTAGAAGGCTAAGTATCTATCACTTCATTTTAAGGGTTATATGATTTGGAACTTTCATTGATTAAGATGGTGGGTCCCATATTAGGCAATAACAAGCTATGCTTAACACAGTTTGAAGAACTATCCTATGAGGATTAAATTGCCAACAGGGGATGATTCAAGCTGCCCAGCTATACATAAGGATATATGTGATGACATGGGCATGTGTGCCTTCCCTTGGAAGGAATTGAAAAGCTGTTCACGACTGAGGGTGGTATGGAAAAAATAAAAAAAAAAACAGACTAAGCCCAGGTTCACACTTACAGCAGGAATGAAATCATGCGAGTTAAACTCCCACAGTTTCATTCCCACATGTCAGTCCAGACTTCGGGGGCGATATCAGAGACATCTGTGCGGGTCGCTGCACAGATGTCTATGGAAGTCGCACCCCGAAGTCGCCAAAAGTAGTACAGAAACTACTTTTGGGGAACCTGTGCGGCGCCGCAAATGCGGCCTCGCATCAATTCAGACAGTGCTATTGCCGGCAATTGTCGCCTATTTGGCATGCGATTCGACATGTCAAATTGCAAGCCAAATCTCTCCAATGTGAACCTAGGCTACATTGTAACACTCAAGAGGATGTGTACTTATGCAAAGCTGTACAAATATTCTTTCTTTGGTTTGCTGTATGGCCGAATTCCAAGAAAATGGCTAAGGGCACCATTGAAAATACAAATATGTGAATTTTTACCTACCAAAGAATTTGTAGTATTCTGCAGCCTCTCCTGTGGCTAGCCTGCCAGACTGCATACTCAGTTCTGGGACTTCCACTAAACCCACAGTCATGCCATCTGTAATGCTGTGAGGGGCCACCTTACCTAGCTTTCCATTCATCTCTACAACCCACAACCTCACGTGCACATTATGGCCCCCAGTTCCAAATAGACTTTTAACGTTTTCTTGGTGTAGACCAGGAAAATAGAGAGGGGTAGGGTCCATGGAGTATGTTAGGTCTGTTCGAAGGGGATACTTCCTTTGGCACTGGGTCTCTTTTATTTGTACATGCAGCGAACCTTTAATTCTTTTCCAGGGAGCCCACAAACACTGGAATATTCAGCATGCAAAATTTGACTTTAGTGCCTACCAGGAGCTGTGGACCACCCCATTCCATAATGTAATAGGCGTTCCACCTCTATTGACTGGTAAAGCATGTGCTTTGCATTGTGTTTGACAGAGGGCATGCCATAAACTCTGGAAATAAAATGTAATGGAAGTCCACTGTATTAAATGTTTACTTTTTATTTTAAAATATATGCATATAAAATATGAAAAAGGCCAGTTTAAAAAACCTAATGGGACAAAAAATTAAATTGACCAAAGATCATTTATTTGTAAAATTATGTTTCTGAAGTACACATTTCCAAGCTTGTGCTAAAGTGTGCTTAGAAAGCAGCTGGCACATTTAAAATGCTTTTAAAATTCCTGCTGAATATGATGCCTTTCACACTATTATTTCTGAGCTATGAATTTAAGCTGATGACTGTGCAACTATAGATATTGGCTCAGCTGGTGTATTATTAAAAATTTATTTTTATGTTTGATGTCAAAATTATCCATATACTAATTGTCCCCCAGTACATGTAAGTCCAGTGACATCTTGCAGCACAATCTGGCAGTGTATGAAGTAAAATTTAGTGACAGAAAATTGAGTCGGGAAGAGGTTAATAGGGTGGTTGGCAATCTTATCCGCTCACAGCTTAATGGTACCATAAAGCTAGCTATATAAAAAAAGCTGTGGACCGTTCAAACCTTAGTTTGAAATTCTGAAAATAAATTGTCAGAGCATTTGATCTTGCCATCACTAAGTTGACTAATATTTTGTTTTAAGAGTTTCAACCAGACCTTCTATTTTATTGGAATTAGACGTATTAAACACATTTCTTTTGTGCCTAGCACATGAGCATTCTAGTATATATAAATTTTCCCAAATGGAAATCACATTTGCACTTAAAGTGGTTGTCAACTCATGACAACCACTATAACCTACAGGTAAGGCTATGATAAGGCTTACCTGTAGGTGCTTTGCATATCTCCTAAACCTGTATGGTTCAGGAGATATGCAGTGCATGTGCTGTGCTGACGTCATGCTGGCACATGCGCAGTGAAGAAACAGCCGTCGTGACTGGCGGCTCACGCGCGCATGCGTGGGAGTGACGTTACGCGACTCCAGCCAGTCACAGCGCCGGAGCCGCGGCCCCCGGAAGGAAGAGGGGCTGAAGATGGACGCGGCCAGCACAGGGGACAGCGCTGGACATCGCAGGCTACATTTGCAGGTAAGTGGCACATAATGGGCTACTATGCGATGCATAGTAGCCCATTATGCTTCTACATTACAGGGGTATATTGAGGAAGTAAACCCAATCTGGGTTTACTTCCTCTTTAAAATTTATTTCATTCAGATAAGAAACCAGAAAAAAATCCATCCTGTTTCTTTGAGTTTTCTTATCGCCTCAGCCCGCTGTCTGCTGAAAACGGGTCACAGGCGTGCAGAACAAACTGCACTCCTGTGATCCATAGGAGAAGTACAGCCGAATGAGCTTTGGCTGTACTTCTTTAATTTTTATTAATCAGTCTTTTAGGGTCCATGCACAGTGGGCTTAAAAAACGTTGCTTCTACAGGAGTTTTGTGTTGTTCTTGTAGAAGTAGCTCACTGTTATCTGTTTTTTTTTTCTGCCAATTTTTTAAGCCCAGTGTGCATGGCCACTAAGCAGAAAAGGGCATTTTTACAGTAGTTTCAGCTTTACTAATTTTTCTACAATAGATCAGGCAATTTAAGATTCTAATATAGGGGTTTATTTACTAAAACTGGAGTGCAAAATCTGACGCAGCTTTGCATAGAAACGAATCAGGTTCCAGGTTTTTTTGGCCAAAGCTTAATTGAACAAGCTAACGTTAGAAGCTGATTGGCTGCCATGCACAGCTGGACCAAATTTTGCACTCCAGTTTTTCGTAGAACTCAACCCCGTAGTGACATACCAGATTTCCAGATTACTATAACTAGATATCTTGAAACAACAGCACCAGCAGTGGTCAGTATGTAATACCCAGTAATTTGTACATTGTAGCTCTTATTTCACCACTCCCCAAAATATCCTATAGGTGACTGTAAATTCTTTTTGACAAAATTACTAAAAAAATAAAAACGGGACTGTTTATTCAACCACCACATCTCTGACCCATAGTCAATAGAAGAGTGTTACCCCATCTGGCCAATTTTGTCAAACAATTACCACTTCTGTTGAATTTGGCAGACCTCCAAATACTTTTTTTTTTCAGGTGGTGTGGTTGGAACTGTTGGATTTTTTGGTCTCTGCTTCCCCCTTTTCTCCACTATGCCCCTCAACATCTACAGTACGGATCATCTAAATGTGCTTGTTTATGGAAAAGGGTTTTATAGGAGATATTGTTCAGTGGTTAGATCATGCTTGCACATCTAACCAACCTGTAATGGCCGGCTAGCTTTAGGCTTTGGTCTAGGGTTGCCACATCATCCCTTTAATCCAGGACACATACTAATTACACAGGTTCTTTGGCTGATTAAGGTGGTAATTAAACTCTGTGCCTTATCTGCATTAAATTAGCCTCAAAACCTGTGTAATTCATCTGTGTCTTGGATTAAAGGGATGATGTGGCAAACCTACTTTGGTCACACTTGCATCACTGAAAATGGCTTTAGTTTGTATGTTTCATAAATGACATATCAAACTAATGCTTTTTGTGTGTGTGGTGGCTTAAGATTTTAATCTAAGTGACACCCCAGCTATTCTCCAGTTGATAAAAACTTTATTCCTTATGTCAAATTGCAGCCTAAAACTTGTAAAAACCTTGAGGTCCCTTTGTCTGGTGTAAAATTTTTATGCTGCAATTTTTCTAATTCATGAAGTAAACACAATTGACTAACAGCTTCATTTGAGCCTGACCCATTAAGAATCCCTTTTTGCCTGACTGGAATAGCAAAATGCAGTATATTAACACATTGTGAACACGTGTGAACAAGACTTCTAAAGAAATGTTGAACATAAAATTAATTTGGTTGCCCTGAAAAGTAGAGGAAGCCACATTGGGGTTGAT
This sequence comes from Glandirana rugosa, assembly GCA_018402905.1. Taxonomy (NCBI): domain Eukaryota; kingdom Metazoa; phylum Chordata; class Amphibia; order Anura; family Ranidae; genus Glandirana; species Glandirana rugosa. Next base: position 98,166 of record BLSH010351919.1, on the reverse strand, counting down.
TTACTAAAACTGGTGCACACAATTTGGTGCAGCTGTGTCTAGTAACCAATCCGCTTCGAAATTCAGCTTGTTCAATTAAGCTTTAACAATAAAACCTGGAAGCTGGTTACTATGCACAGCTGCACCAGATTCTGTGTGCACCAGTCTTAGTAAATCCCCCCATTGTGCCAATTAGGTTCTAAGAAGGCACATATAAACATGTTCACTGGTTGACATTAGCTAATTAAATTTACAATGCAAGAGGATTTGGGAAAATAATATACACAAACAGGAATGCAGTCCATAGAGCTATGTGGCCAAAGTTAGAGGTTTTATTTATGTAAAAGCAGGATACAATAGGTCACAGTTGTCGCCTTGATGCATTCTGCAGCAAAGCTTACTAAATAAGGCTTGTGGTTATGTAACCTTTTGTGAGAAACACATCAAAAGCTGTAACCCATTGTAGTCATGCTTTTTCATAAATAAAATCTGACGTTTGCCACATGAACTGCTTCCTTGTGTATGCACCTGATGGCATGGGCTAGGCTGGGGATTTGAAAGTGCTGACCTGATGTAGGGTATTTGGTTCCTCTACAGAATTGGTGTGTTTTCCCCAGCAATTTCAGTAAAATAATAATTAAGTAGTTTTATAGTTGTATTTGTGTTTTATGGACAGGGCAGAGTAGTTTGATTGTAAAGTTAAGGCCTCATGCCCATGGACAGTGAGAAGCTGAAAATATGTTGGATGCCATATGTGCATGTGTGGGAAAGCACCAATGCACTGGAACATTGGTGTTTTCAAGAGTACGGCCTGCCATACAACTAATTGGCTGTACGCGACCCCTGTGACAATGACAATCACTATGCCCAGAGTATCAGAGATGAAAAGAAGGAAACAAGTTCCTTCCTGTTATCAAGCAATCAAAATGTAGCTGCTGTTTAAGAACAAACTACTATAATCTGGTTGCTTAGGGCAATACATCTGCTTACATTAAAGTGATTGTAAAGGCTTATAGTTTGTTTTTTTTTGTATTTTTTTTTTTTATATAATAAACATGTTATACTTACCTGCTCTGTGCAATGGCTTTGCACAGAGTGGTCCTGAACCTCCTCTTCTGGAGTCCCCTGTCTGTGCTCTCGGCTCCTTCTCCCTTCCGATTGCCCCCCATAGCAAGCGGCTTGCTATGAGGACACTTGTACAGGCTCAATCCCGAGCCAGGCTATTGTCCGTTTATTGACACACAGCATGGCTCGGCCCCATTCCCTCCTCACAGGATTTGATTGACAGCAGCAGGAGCCTGAGGATGGGGGGAGAGAGACCAGCACAGCTGCTGTTGGGCACACCGCAGGATTAAGATCAGGCTTAGGTAGGTTTTTTTGGGGGAGGGGGGTGTTAAGTGGGGAGCTGAACGTGAGTTTTTTTTAATCTTGATGCAGGAAATGCATAAAAGTTAAAAAAAAACTTCACCCTTTACAACCACTTTAAGCAGCTGATATTTGAGATGACAATCCACCGTTCAGGCAAATATGGAGGAATGCCAATTGTTTGATGATTAAGAGAAGATCAGTTGTTTAGGGCACAAAACTGATCACTATTTTTGTCCCTTGATGACCCAGTAATATATGCCTTCCTCTTCTCTTCTGCACTGACATTAAATTGTTAGGTCCGACTACCCTGTCGGAGGATTTGCTATTCCACGTGAGGTTGGTTTTTACCTCCTTGTGACTAGCACTTTTTCATTTGGCGTAAAATAGGGAATGGATACAACCCCTGTCAGGTTTTTTGTTTTTTCTCTTTTAACATCTGTGTCCTATTTTTCAATTCACTTGCTCTGCTGTAGACATAACATGAAAGGAGAAGAAATAACTCAAAAGTAAGGGAAATTCCTCTCCATTTTATTTGTACTCCTGCTGTGGTGACAACCCAAATATGGAATTTCCCTTTCTTTAAGTCACGATAACCGTGATGACCATGAGATGTAGAATGCATATCTCTAGCAGGGACAGTAATAAAACTCAACTGGAGTTATTAATATAAAGTTCACGATCTGCATACTTATTGCAAGCAAATGACTGAAAGTATTAAAGCAAGATGTGGCCAGACAACAGGGGCGGACTGGGCCATGGGGCAGGGTGGCAAACGCCCGCCCGGGTTGCTCTGATGCCGGGTAAAAAGGCTGCACTCAGGGATGGATTAATGTAGGAGCCAGACACTGTATACAGCTGCTGGCCACTGCTGCACAGTGTTATATTTGCAGAGCCGATGCAGAGCAGTACGAGTGTCCTGAGTGCGCCCCTACACCCAGCTGGCACAATACTAAGGCCTCATGTACACTGCTGCTGGTAAACGGACGTTTGGGAGTAGTTGGGTGTTGCCCCTCAACTCTCCTCTGTTATCTTATCAGTACATGTACACAGGGTCCTTTCTAGGCAGTTGAGTTTAGAAGCTTTCTTTGGACCCCAAAAAAATGCGTTCAGAGGCATTTGAAACGCTAAATGCCTTTAACAGCTTGTAAACAATGCTAAATGGGGTAACTCACGTTTAGCAGTGTTTCGTTTACAGGCGTTTTCATAAAAAAAAAAAAATAACACTCCCCGACGCGAACATGCTAAATGCGGCATGTAAAACGCGGCTAAACAACCATTTTTAAGCGTCGGCTTCTAGCTGTCAAAAACCTTGTTCAGGAGAGGTTGAAAAAGCATCCCGTGTACATTAGGCCTTAACACAGTTACTTCCCTGTCAGGTGGAGTGATCTCCGCCCGACAGCAGCTTCCTAGGCCCCACCCGGCGTGCTGTAATTCCGAGGCCAGGAGCGTGGGAAGGAGGAGGAGTGCTGCCTCTGTGACCTGCTGGGAGCGTCCACTACCTTGGGCAAAAGCTAATAACATTGCTGCACTGCTGTGTCTTATCTGTGGGATCCTACTGAAGTGGTTGACTTTTTTTTTTTTTTTGGGGGGGGGGGGGGGGTTAA
>BLSH010351919.1:80810-95205 GCA_018402905.1 Glandirana rugosa | reverse complement strand
GGGGGGGGGGGATTAATCTACAATGCTATTTGTAATATGCAGCATGGAGGGGAGTTAATGTATTGCCATTGGTCACTGATACATTAGTGACCAGTGGCAATTAACTCCTTTGTGCTGCATTAGTGGCGGTGGCAGCTTTAATGAACCCCTTTGTGCTGCATTAGTGGCAGTGGTGGTAGTGTTAATTAATCCCTTTATGCTGCAGTATGAAGGGGTTAATAAACAGTGCCACTGGTGCCACTAATGCAGCACAAAGGGGTTAATTGCAACTGGTCACTAATGCATCAGTGATCAGTGGCCATACATTAACCCCCTCCGTGCTGCATATTAGGAATAGCATTGTAGATTACCCCGCCCCCAACAGTTAAAGTGGTTGTAAAGGCTGAAGGTTTTTCACCTTCATGCATTCTATGGACACCGATAGGCTACACTGATGAGACTGAGTTGATGGGCACTGAACTGGTTGCATTGATGGACACTGGTGAGGCTGCATTGAGGGGCACTGGTAAGGCTGCGCTGATGGCCACTGGTGAGGCTGCATTGATGCATTAGTATAAATGGGGTACTCTTGTGCTATCAAGGGGGAACAAATAGGAGGGAGAGGGAAGGAAAACAATGCCTCCAGCTGCTGCAGCTGCATTGATGCATTATTTTTGTTAAACCTCCTTTGTTGCTATTAACATTAAATTATGTTACCACATTGTATCATATTTGTCTTGCTTCATAACATCAATATCCATTCTAAAACCAGGTGGGCAAGGATGTGAGCTGATTCAGTGGTTCAATGGGCCACTTGACTGGACTTGCCCCCCAGGCCTAAAGCTGCCAGTCCTCCCCTACCAGACAATTAGCATTTTCAGTAGATTAGCAAAAACCCTGGCTTTTCTCTTATCACTTAAAGTATAACTAAGGGTAAAACTTTATTTTTAGCTTCAGATGGAGTGGAGAGAGATTAGAACACCTGTCAGGTTTTATCTGCTCTCTGTGCCCCCTTTGAGGAGATTCATCCCCTGTGTCCTGCTTTTCATAACTGAAAGTGAAATAAAATTCTAAATGTTGGGTTGTCACAGTAATAGAGGTGAAATCTTCCAAAGGGGACACTTGTTTTGGTGATGACCAGGGATTCTCTCATTTTCTCTAGAGATTTCCTGTTTTGGCTATGGGACGAGAGTGAAGAAAAATCTCCCCAATGGGACATAGATGGAAAACAATCTGACATGGATTATATAACCCTCTTACTCTATCCAAAATGAACAAAAAAGGTTTTGCCTTTTCCCTAACTCCACTAAATTAACCCATAATACTAAACTTACCATTTGTTCTATATACCAACCTTATCCAGGAGCTTCTGTCCTAAATCCCCATACTTGAAGTGAGAACTCCGCAAAATACTGGCACCACGTTGATAATGGGCAAAACTAGAGACTGCCTTCTTATCTATGTAGTTTGCTTTATTTATGGGTTTCTCTTTCTAACAAACTTTTAAGACACCCAAATGAGGGTAGTCAAAGATGTGGAATTGCCTGATCGAACAAGCCTCAAAGGTGCTTCAGATCTTTCCAAAGATGCAGTTTATTTTTTTGCTTTCCTTGTGACCTAGTGCAAAATGATATACCCTAAAGCAGAGATAGGCAACCACGGCACTCCAGCTATGATGAGAATACGAATCCCACCATGCCTCAGCTTCTGGGTATCATGCCTATGGCTGTCAGTTTTGCAGTGCTTCACAAGACTTGTAGTTCCACAACAGATGGTGTGTTGTAGTTTGCCCAAAATGTACAGTACATCTTTTGCATTGACTCTGACTTGATAAGTCATGTGCTAGCTTTCTTCATTTCCTCTCTCATTCTCTAGAAGTTAGATCTCCTCACCATAGCTTCTGGTTCAGCCTTATGGGAAAGAAACAGAGAATGTAATTTTGTTTTTTTGTGGGAGTGCAGTGGGAGCATGAGTCAGATCTTCTTACAGATTCCTTTTTGTTTTTGCCTACGTGACTTTGCCTTTTAAAAGTTTTTATAGGTTGGTTGAACTCTGCTGGCTTGTAGTGTCCAGCACTCTTTGTATCCTAAAAAGAGCTTATCAAGTTAGAAATATAGGAGCTGGATTTTCTGACATTTTTGTAGATGTTGTAAATGTATGCCCCATTCTTATCCTCGGTGAGTCAGGAACCTGAAAAAGCATGTGCTTATAAAAAGATTAGGGTCACCCTGGCGCTTACATCAGCAAAAACAAGCCAGCAGGTGTAGCTTTCTTATTCGTTTTGTAATGGGTACCCTTCATATCCACCCATTGCACAATGAGTGTTATCAAAGTAAACCTTAAGCCTAGGTTCTCATTGATGTGATTTGGCATGTCAAAAAGCATGCCAAATCGGTGGCAATGGCCAGCAATAGCACCGATTCCCAAAAGTATTTTCTGTACTACTTTTGGCGACTTCGGGGTGCAATTTGTAAAGACATCTGTACAGCAACTTGCACAGATGTCTCTGAAATCACCCCCGAAGTTGGACTGACATTGGGGTATGAAATTTTGCAAGTTCAGCTGAACTTGCATGATTTAAATCCTGCTGTCAGTGTGATCCTAGGCTAGCTGAGAGAAATATGGATGTTGCTATTGCTGACCACAGAAAGAAAAGGCTAGTTTCCTTTCTATTACACTTTGTGTCATTAAGCTGGAGCAGATCAGGGATGTCTGAGTAAAGCGAATCAGCCTTATCTGTATGCATTTTCTGGGTTATTAATCCAAAGTATTGAAGCACTGAGGGTCATTGTAGTGGCCAGGAAAGATTGCCTTTAATAACAATAAATCATATGAAGTTGCTTCATCCATTCTATGCCCCAGGCAAACTATTAAAATCCAGAGCTTTTAAACATTTGCAACAAGATCAATCAATAAACCTGGTCTCCTCTCTCATCGAGGGCCATAGGAATTCAGAGACTGTTGGGTTAATCTGATGCCCAAAGGAGGATTTTGACACTGGGAAACAGAAAAAATATGTGGGCAACCACATATAACCCCCTCCCACTTCCAGCATCCTAGTTTTTTTTGCTAGTGTCCAGGAGGATGACCATTTTTGCTCTCCTAGTAAAAGTTTAACCCTTTTTTGTGAGGTTTTTTTCTTTTTATTTAATCAAGATTTTCTTTGTTCTTCATTCAAGCTTCCTCTTAAGCTGGTCTCTATACGCAGCTAATCGAATCACAGCTTTCTCAGCAATAGCTTTGCTGTACCTGGACCCAACTGGACTGGACAGTTGCGGGGATAGCCAGGAATTTGACCTTGGGGCGCTGCACTCTGCATTGTGAAGCTTTTCTTACCTTGAGTATGCTGTTAGCCGCAAGCTCTTTCTGGGTCCAGAGCCATGGCACAGCCCAAGGTGTTACACGTTCTCTAAAAACAAAATTTGTAAGTACGCTGTGAATGCCACACCTCAGGAGCTAGCTTGTTACTAGTGCCACTGTGTGCCATTTGAAATCTTAACTTTCCATCAGTTTATAACAGAAGGGGTTAGTGCTGATGTCATCCATTGGATGGAGTGTCACACATGCTCCATGCTCTCTTCTGCAATTCATGGCTGAGGAAGCACATATGTGCTGCTTCTCCTGACTACAATGGACACATGCATCTGTCCTTGGTTGGTCTCTGATATTAAATTAGTGACCTTGTCCCCTCTGGCCATCTGAATCCCTCCTGTTACCAGTAACTGAGTATTCAAGGTCTAGTCTTGTACCCTGAACTACATTACACCTGCCTTACATTGCAACATGTTGAAGCCTAGAACAGTGCCAATGTTCTTGGTGCCTCCAGCTTACAATCCAATTTGGTGCTGCCTGCAGTATACCCACTGAAGGACCTGACACTGAAAGTCTGGAGTTTTGCCCTCTGCTTGAGGCTAAGCCATCATCTGGGTTTTTCTAACTCATGTTGACCGTGACTTCTCCTCCGCTTTATCCTAGCAGGATTTCACTGCAGTCATGCAGGATTTTATGGGCTAAGGGCTGGAGGCATAGAAAGGAGCCTGTCCTGGGCAGAACTTCATGTTCCAGCATTTTCTATGGTTTACATCACAGACATGCACAATTGGCAGTCTTCATAGGGCAGTGTCTGGACCCAAGGGAAAGATTGCTACACCCAGAGGTGTCCTAGGACCAGTGTTCGAGATGGAGACACCAGATGTGGACCTCAAGGTTCAACAACTAACTAGACAGGTTTGTCTCCAGTTACAGGGAATCCTCCAGCAGAAGCTGTGAATGCTCTGGTGTTTAATAGGATCAGTAAAGCCTGATTTAGTCATTTTTCCTCCCCTGATACGCCTTCCTCATCTGCTTTGCAGGATCAAGGTGAAGGGCATTCCACTAATCCTTATAATTTGGAATTGGCCCAGGTGAATGTGGTACTTCAATCTGATTAGACTCCTGGCATCTACTATAAGGCCACTGCAAGATTGTCTAGATCTTCTGTCCCTGAGACTGATTTTACTATCCTGCTTCACACTTGCTGGCTTTAAAGGCATGCCTGTTGAAGCCCAGGTTTCGAGCGACAGGGACATCTCTGGATTGGTAATTTTCATGATGCTAGAGACTAGGAAGTCTTCTTTCCACAAAGTCTACCTTTGTTTATGGAAGTCACGCTTTTCTTGGTGTGAGGCAGGAAGCTTTCATCCCAGAAAAAAAAAAAACTGTGGGATGAATCCCTGGCTTTTCTGCAAATAAGCGTGGATAGCATTTGGCCTTGTGTATCATCAAGGGTCAGATATCGGCGCTTGTGATCTTGTTACAAGGATGGCTAGTTTTCCATTCTTTGAGAGGGAATTTTGTACAGGGTGTCTTTCATGTGTCTTCCCTTGCATGCTACCCTGTGGGATCTGAGACTGTTTGTTTTTGTTAGTTGGCCCTTTAAAAATGCCTTTTCAACCTATCAGGAAGATTTCTGCTTACACTCTCACGCGAAAGGTTACGTTCCTTGTAGCCATTGCTTTTGCAAGGCTACCCATTCTGGTCTTACAAATGGAACAATTTCCATACATTTTCTGCCCATCTGTTCGGCCCCAGTTCATCAGGTGATCTTCCTTTACATAGTTGGTGAGGTCGTAAAAAGTCACAAGTCCATCCAGTCCAATCTGTGTGTGTGCTTATATGTTAATAGTACATTCTGTACCCCTGTATGTTGTGGTAGTTAATGTGCCCATCTAATAATTTTGTGAAATTATCGATGCTCCCTGCTGAAGCCACTGCTTGTGGAAGAGAATTCCACATCCTTACCGCTCTTACAGTAAAGAACCCTCTACGCAGTTTAAGGTTAAACCACTTCTCTTCTAGTTTTAGTGAATGGCCGCGTGTCTTTTTAAACTCCCTTTCACAGAACGTTTTTTCCCCTGTTGTGGGGGCACCAGTGCGGTATACATTGAAATCATATCCCCTCTCTAGCGTCTCTTCTCCAGAGAGAATAAGTTCAATGCTTGTAGTCTTTCCCAATACAGTTGAGATCCTCCAGTCTCTTTATCAGCGTTGTTGCCTTTTCTGGACCCTCTCCAGTTCCAGCACATCCCTTCTGAGGACTGGTGCCCAGAATTGGACGGCATACTCAAGATGCGGCCGGACCAGAGTCTTGTATAGTGGGAGAATTATTGTTTTATCTCTGGAGTTAATCCCCTTTTTAACGCATGCCAATATTGTGTTTGCTTTGCTTGCGGCATTTTGGCATTGCATGCCATTGCTGAGCTTGTCTACTAGGACCCCCAATTCCTTTCCCATTCTAGATTGCCCCAGAGGTTCTCCTCCTAGCGAGTAGACTGCATTCATATTTTTGGCACCCAAATGCATTATTTTACATTTTCCAACATTAAACCTCATTTGCCATGTAGTTGCTCACCCCATTAATTTGTTTAGATCTTCTTGCAAGGTTTCCACATCCTGCGTAGACGTTATTGCACTGCTTAGCTTTGTATCATCTGCAAATACTGAGATTGAGCAGTTTATCCCATCCTCCAAATTGTTACTTTAAATAGGACTGGTCCCAGGACAGAACCCTGGGGGACCCCACTATTCAAACCAGACAATTCCGAGTACTCCCCATTTATCACCACCCTCTGGACTCGCCCCCGTAGCCAGTTTTCAATCCATGTGCTCACCCTTTGGTCCATGCCGACAGACTTTAGTTTGTACAGTAAATGTTTGAGGAACTGTTGAATGCCTCTGCAAAACCAAGATGCACCACATCTACAGGCCTTCCTTTATCTAGATGGCAGCTCACTTCTTCATAGAAGGTTAATAGATTGGTCTGGCAAGAACGATTCTTCATGAATCCATGCTGATTACTGCTAATGATACCGTTTTTATTACTAAAATCTTGTATATAGTCCCTTATCCCCTTCAAGAGCTTGCAGACTATTAATGTTAGGCTAACTGGCCTGTAGTTCCCAGGTGCTACATTGGCTTTTCTCCAATCAGCTGATACCATTCCAGTCAGTAGACTGGCCATAAAAATTAGGAACAATGGTCTTACTATCACTTGGCTAAGTTCCTTAGGGACCCTTGGGTGCCAACTATCTGCTCCTGGTGACTTATTAATGTTAAGTTTATCAAGTCTATTTCTAAGTCTGTCCTATGTTAGCCATGAGGGTGCTTCTTGTGACGTGTTATGAAAATTAACATTACACTCTAGGTTACTGAATCCCCCCGTTTCCCTTGTGAAGACATCTCTCCGTCTTTTTGTAACCAGATTCCCTTCCTCATCCTTTGAGGCCGATATGTTCTGACCTCCCTTTCCTACTATTTATATTCTTAAAGAATTTCTTGTTTTTTTTTTTTTTTACTCTCCTCCACTATGTGCCTTTCGTGTTCTATCTTAGCTGCCCTGATTGCACCCTTACATTTCCTATTGCATTCATTGTAAAGTTGGAATGCTGATGATGACACCTCAGCCTTGTATTTTTTTTAAGGCTTTTTTCCTTTGCTTTTATATTCAATTTTACATTGGAGTTAAGCCACCCAGGACTTGATAGCTCTTTTGAATTTATTTCCCATTGGAATGCACTGGCCAATTCCTTTATTTAACTACTTGCTGACCAGCCGCTGTTGTTTCACAGCGTCAGATCCAGCTCTATTGCGCAAATCTCCGTAGCTGTATTGTGGCCCTTTGAGAGACTGCAGGGGGAGCCCACCCACTGCATGTCTGCAAGCCGATGTGCGTGGCCGGTGGGTGTGATGTCCGTCGGCCACCCGCGATCGCTCCTCACGGAGCCAGAACGGGGATTTGTTGATGTTACAAACAGATCCCCATTCTGGCAGGGAAGTGGAGAGAGATCTGCTGTTCCCAGTGATCGGGAACAGCTCTCTCTCACTCCCCCCACAGTTAGAAACACCTCCCTAAGGAACACGTAACCCCTTGATTGCCCCCTAATGTTAACCCCTTCCTTGCCAGTGACATTTATACAGTAATTGGTGGCTATTTTTTAGCTCTGATTGTTGTATAAATGTCATTGGTCCCAAAAAAGTGTCCGATCCATCCACGGCAATGTCACAGTCCCGATAAAAATCACAAATCGCTGCCATTACTAGTACAAAATAAAAATGCCATAAACCTGTTCCCATAGTTTGTAGATGCGATAACTTTTGTGCAACCCAATCAATATACGCCTATTGCGTTTTTTTTTTTTTTATAAATATGTAGAAGAATACATAGTGGCCTAAACCGAGGAGTAAATCGTTTTTTTTATATTTATTATTGCAAAAAGTAAAAAAAAAAAATGTTTTTCTTTTTCAAAATTGTCACTCTTTGTTTATAGCACAAAAAATAAAAACTGCAGAGGTGATCAAATACCACCAAAAGAAAGCTCTATTTGTGGGGAAAAAAAGGACGTCAATTTAGTTTCGGTACAGCGTTGCACGACCGTGCAATTGTCAGCGATGCAGTGCTGTAACGCAAAAAGTGCTCTGGTCAGGAACGGGGTAAATCCTTCCGAGGCTGAAGAGGTTAATGTGTTCTTAACACTTAGCACTCCTATTTTTCCTCCGTGTTCTTTGTTCCTAGGATTTTATCCCATTTAATATCTTCTGGCAAAGAGCGCAGTTTAGGGAAGTTGGCTCTTTTGAAATTCAGTGTTTTTGTATTACCCTTGTGTTTCCTATTTCTGTGATTTATACTGAGACTAATTGACCTATGGTCGCTGTTTCTTAAGTTGCCCTGTATTTCCACATCCGCTATCAGGTCTGCATTGTTAGTAATCACTAGGTCTAGTAACGCTTTGTTTTTTGTTGGTGCATTTACCATCTGACTCATGAAATTGTCCTGCAAGACATTTAGGAAATGGCGAACCTTAGACGAATGCGCGGTTCCTTCTGCCCAGTCTATATCTGGATAATTAAAATCCCCCATTATGATAACACTTCCCATCCTTGCTGCCATTCCATACTGTGATAGGAGGCCTGCCTCCCTCTCCTCTCTCTGGTTAGGGCCCTATAGCATACTCCCAGTATTACTTTCTCCTTGGTTTCCTCCCTTTGAAGCTCCACCTATAAAGATTCCACCTCCTCCCTTGCTCCGTTAGTGATGTCGTCTCTCACATTTACTTGCACATCATTCTTGATATACAGGCATACCCCTCCACCTTTTTTACCCTCCCTATCTCTGTGATATAGGGAATATCCTTGAATGGTTGCCAGTCAATCATGAGAGCTGTTAAACCAAGTCTCTGAAATTCCCACAAAATCGAAGACCTCCTCGTACATCAGCAGCTCCAGTTCTCTCATTTTGTAAGCTGGACATCTGGCATTAGTGAATAAGCCTCATAGTTTTGTCCTGTCACATACTATCTCCTTTTTGGTTGTTTTGAGGCTGCAATTTGGATTTGTTAAGTTACTTACCTTTGGTTTAGGTACTCTAGTCAACCTACCACGAATGCCCCCAGTGCTACCCTCTCAAACTTGTTCCACGCTGGCTATTTCTACATTTGGACCCCCTGTTGCCTTCGTTTAAAAGCCCTTCTAACTCCATCTTCTCTCCCAGTCGAACTGCACCTTCCCCATTTATGTGCAGTCCATCCCTGTTAAAGAGCCATCGGTTCTCCAGGAACCTGAATCCCTCCTTTCTACACCAGTTCCTCAGCCATTTGTTAACTTCCCTAATCTTCTGCTGCCTCTCTGGTGTGGCTCGAGGTATTTATGAGAATACTACCTTGGAGGTCCTATTCCTCAATTTAGTTCCCAAGTCCCTAAAGTCGTTTTTTTAGGACACTCCATCTTCCTCTGACTTTGTCATTGGTGCTAACGTGTACCATGACAGCTGGGTCTTCCCCAGCCCTTTCCAATATTCTGTCCACCAGATCCATGATGTGCCTAACCCCAATTCCCGGTAAACAATATACAGTTTGGCCAAATATATGAAATGAATCACCGCGCTAAATTTAAGTGAAACCTCGAAGGGTAATATGCATATATATAAAAGTTGCTGCTACTTCTAAATTAGATTAAACAATAAATAACATGAAAACTCAAACTAGCCTTATTTTCAGCAGCGTTACACATGCAAAATATAACAATATAAAGTGCATCAGTATGTAAAGTGATCATCCATTGACATCAATATAAAGTGCAAAAAATTAAAAAAAATGAAGAGCTGTAATAAACATATAAAGTGCATGTGCTCAAAGTCCAGTCGTGGTGAAATGAACAGTCAATGTTCACAAAAGTCCTTCTCTTCCTCCACCAATATCACTATGTGTAAAACATAAACACACTGAGGCTCACCAGATGTATCATGTTCAATCAGCATATCAAATAAGCAAAGCTCCCTGTTGTCTCCGTATTGCCTTCAGAAACCGTGCTCATAGCATGGGGGATTAAAAAAGAAAGCCTCTCCTAGTGTATCATTTAAAACATCCATACTTTAATTCCAATTAAAATGCGCTTACATGTAAAACATAAATCGACAGCCATTCAGATCCAAAACATTGTATGGTGTGTAACTGGTGCCAGAGCGCCGCTCACTCACATAACTCTGCGGCGTCTCCACCAGCTCCTACCGTTCACCTGAGTCATCGTATGGCCAAGCCCCTTTATCGGAGGTTCATAGATGACCTGCTTCTAATCTGGGAGGGTCCCTTTGACTTCCTGGAGCAGTACATAAAGGATCTTAATAACAATAGAAATAACATCAGGTTGGAACATCAGGTGAGTCAGACTGAGATTCATTTTCTTGATCTGACCATATTCAGGAAGGGTGATGCCCTTACCACTAGGGTTTATTTTAAGCCCACGGATCGAAATAGCGATCTGGCTATTGGCAGTGGGCATCACCCTTCCTGGGTAAGAAATATACCAAGAGGCCAGTTTACACGGGTAAGGAGGAATTGTACCTCAGAAGAACATTACCTGGAGCAATCAAAGGTATTGAAGGATAGGTTTGTCCGAAAGGGATATAGGCCGCAGTCACTTGATGCAGAGATTCAGAGGGTCCTTGAGACATCAAGAGATGAGTTGCTAGCAGGAAAACCCGATCAAAGCTCGGACAATAACACCAAACAGTGGAGTTTTATATCAGACTATCATCAATACCGTGAGGTTGAGAGAATTTTCTCTAACCACTGACACCTTTTGAAAATGGACAAAACAATAGGATCACTTTTACCTGAAAAAAATAGTTTTATATATAGGAGATCTCCCAGTTTTGGGGACACCTTAGTGGAGAAAATATTAGACCCCCCAGGAGGTGGTAGATGTGCATCGTTATGGCCCGATAGAATGGGACTTAGGACATGTGGGAAATGCAGGGCCTGTAGATTAACGGAGAATGAAGTCAGGACCCGCACTCATTTTTTCTCCACACGTACAGGTAAACAACATACGATTAAACAATTTATTATGTGTGACACCACTTATGTGGTGTATGTGCTTCGGTGCCCATGCGGGCTTATCTACGTTGGACGCACTAAACGTCCCCTGAAATTACGTATAGGTGAACATGTAACTAATATAATCAAAGGGTTCAAATTCCACAGTGTTTCTTTACACTACAAAAAGGTTCACAATAGGGATCCATCTAGCCTACAATTTTGGGGAGTGGAAAAACTAGTTCCCAACTGGAGGGGAGTTAATAAAATTAGAGAAATCTCAAAGAAGGAAACCCGCTGGATTCATCTTTTGAGAACCTTTTAATCCTGAAGGGTTGAATATTGCGTTGAATCTGAATGGCTTTTTAAGCAACTCTTGAGCTATTCGTGATCCAACCAATATTTGTATCTTGCACATACAACTTGTTGTAATGGGTTGATCATTAGAGGGCACACCATAGGATATATCCATTGATGGGGGCCTGGTTTTAGGACAAAGATGTTACCGAAGGAATTTTGGGCTGTGAAGCTGAGTCCAGTGAAATATGTGCAATTACTTTTTTCATTAGATTTAATATTAATGGATTTGTTATATTTCTGTTTTGTTTTAAATTGTGTATTTTAATATTATTGCGGTGCCAAAAGTCGTAATAATTGTAATGAGATATGTAAAGGTATGCAGCCCCCCTACAAACGCGGCTCCATTAAGTGTTACATTGGGTTGAGCTATGGGGGCTAAGTATAACACCTTATTCCCTTCGAGTGTTATGTCCTTTTAGCTCCTATTCTTTCTGTAAATTTTTAGAGTGGTTGGGGGAGGAAGGGTTAAATGCACTGACTGACGTGATATCCATATGTGCATATACCAAAGAAATGAAGGAAGAAGTGTCCCACGCCATCTAGTGGAACTTGGGAGCCGTTGTTCAAAGAGAAGTTGTTGCATCGTATGGCCAGCCCCTGTGCCAAGTCGGAAGTGCCGAAATGCGTCAAAAAAAGGGGGCTTGGCCATACTACTACTCGGGTGAATGGTAGGAGCTGGTGGAGATGCCGCGGAATTATGTTTTTACATGTAAGCGCATTTTAATTGGAATTAAAGTCCGGATGTTTTAAATGATACACTATGAGAGGCTTTCTTTTTTACTCCCCCATGCTATGAGCATTATTTCTGAAGGGAATACGGAGACAACAGGGAGCTCTGCTTATTTGATATGCTGATTGAACATGATACATCTGGTGAGCCTCAGTGTGTTTGTTTTACACATAGTGATATTGGTGGGGGAAGAGAAGGACTTTTGTGAACATTGACTGTTCATTTCACCACGACTGGACTTTGAGCACATGCACTTTATATGTTTGTTACATCTCTTCATTTTTTTTTAATTTTTTGCACTTTGTATTGATGTCAATGAATGATCACTTTACATACTGATGCACTTTATATTGTTATATTTTGCACGTGTAGTGCTGCTGAAAACAAGGCTAGTTTGAGTTTTCATGTTGTTTAATATATAGTTCGGCGCTTCAGGTCTTTATGACAGATTGCCCTCTCTGTCCTAATAATTGAGTCCCCTACCACCAGAATCTCTTTCCTTTCCCATGGCCTTACCCCTGCCCTCACTGGAGGAGCTTATCCCCTAGCAGCTAGGGGCGCCACTCTGCTCCAGCAATGCTGGTCCCTGACTGGTTTGCACAATATCACGCAACAGGGCGTACTTTTACTGATGTTCCAGCCCAGGACCGGCCTCCCTGACTCTTTCCCCTCTACCCTTCCTGAGTGTCGCCCATCTACTCTGCGCTGATGCCTGCAACCCTTTGTCTCCACCTGCCTCTGTGCTGGCCCCTGCTGGCACCTTCCGGATATGATCCCAACTCTCCTTTAGTATGGAGAGTATTATCATGTTGATAGTTGCTTCCCTAGATTCAGAACCTGGGCTTCCAGGGAAACAGCATACTTACAATTTAGCGCAGCAGTATTCACCCTCGATCAAGGAATGCATACATGCCTCGAGATGTGTACCGAGTCGCATCTCCATACCCACCGGACATCGTACCCACTAATTTAATGGGGATTGGAAATTATACTCTTTCCAATTAACTGACAATTAGCTTCCTGATTCTAATACTCTACAATACACAGTACATGGACACTCACAGTACAGTACTTTGCTTGGATGAAGTGTGTCCTGTGCGTATCTGCCACACAGTTACTGCTTTTATTAGAAATTCTGACTCTATCAATCCATATGGTCGCCGCAAAAGGGAACCTGCTTCTCGTTCCACCTTTTCCCAGTGGCTCAGACAGATCATTATTCAAGTTTATGAACTTAAGGATTGTTGTCCACGTCTTACTGTCAATGTGCACTCTACTAGATCTATGGGTGCTTTTTGGCATCAGGCTACTGTATCCCAAAATTTGCGAGGCTGCCACCTGGTCGTCTGTCCACACATCCTCCCATATTTTACTGGGCCTGATTTTATGGCAGCTTCAAACATATGCCTCTTAAGACTTTGTGACCTGCAGGCAGTCCACATTTTTTTGTTTTTTTGTGGGGCTGTTAGGGTTTTGTTTCTGTTTCTCTATAAAACTTTCTCTACAAAAGGCATGCTTAGAGTAGGAGGTCATACCAGGCTGGCCACAATTTTTTTTCATTTGTTGGTGCTAAAATTCTTCTGTAGGCCGCAGTATAACCCAACAGTCTATGAATTCCTGTGTCCCTCATAGAAATCCAAGAAATTTATTATACAGTTCTTTCAAAAATCCCATTTTAAACCTTAACAACCCACAACATTGTGCTGAAGAGTGGTTAGATGAGTGGTGAGCTTTTACCAAAATACCAGTTTACAGCAACTTGGTCCCTTTGGTTCCTCAATAGCATTTTCATTTGATTCAGAATCATACAAATGACCTTGTAAATACTGGTAGTTTCTGCTCCGTTTATTTGCATCCAATACATGCAGGAATCAGCTGAATGTAACAAAACTGCTCTCTTTATCTGAAGTATGTCTAAAGTAATTTTGTTTTGTTTTCTGGTTGATATTTTTATTTCTTTAGGCTGGACTAGAAAAAAAAGATGTATTAAAAATGGCTGTTTAAGTGATTTTTTTTTTTTTTGAGACGTCAAAAAATGATTTTTGGAAGTGAATTCCTGAAAATAAACTTGTGATATGCAGATAAACCTCACCTGTGTCCTGTTCTTTTCAGTTTGAACATAGTTAATTTACAAGTTTGACTTTTCTTGTCCTGTGTCCACTCCAAATAGACGTATAGTGTTCAAATAAAAGTCCTTAAGTGAAGGTTTTTAGTAAAAAACTGCAGAGTTTTTTTTTTTTTTAGTGAATTTGTCGGTAAAAATTATGTAGAAAAAAAAGATCAGGTCGGATTTCTTTATTTTTATAGTTGGTCTTTTGTTTTGTTTTAATGAAATCTGTATGAAGTCTATTTCTCTCGTCAAAACAATGTAAGTCGACTAAGGACGTACATAACCTACGTTTATTTGCCTCGTCTTTGATGGTCATAAATGTTCCAGTAAACATACTAAGACTTAGTTTACTTTTACGATAACTCCTTG
>BLSH010351919.1:65075-78671 GCA_018402905.1 Glandirana rugosa | reverse complement strand
CTCCCCCATGTCTCAAGGTAGGTAGACCTGGTGTGATCCTAATGGGTCTGCTTGGGGATGTCCACAAAGTCTCTCTCATGATTCCAGCTCTGTTTGCTGAAACAAGTCATCAGCATTGTCATTCTATTTCCCTGGACGATACTGAATTGTAAAGTAGAACAGCTGCAGGGCCAAACTCCACCGCAGCAGCCATCCATTATCCCCCGATACTAAATAAAGATAAAGGATTCTGATCCATATGGACAGTAAAGGATTGGCCCTAGAGGTAGGGCTGACATTTCCGCAAAGCCCATACTAAAGCCAAACATTCTTTCTCTATAGTAGCATAGGCAACCTCTCGGGGTAAGAGCTTCCAGCTGTTGCAAGCCACAGGATGGTCATTCCCGTCCTCTCCGACTTGACTCAGGACTGCTCCCAGCCCAAACATGGATGCGTCTGTATGGAAAATAAAATGTTTGGAGGGGTCAGGAGTTGCTAATATTGGAGCCTGAATTAGCGCTTGTTTACGTTGTTTGAAAGCTGTCTCACACTGCGGGGACCACAGGACTTGTCTGGGAAAACTTTTACGAGCCAGGTCATTTAGGGCTTGGCGATGGCGCTATAATTAGGGAAAACTCACGATGGTACGCAGCGGTACCTAGAAAAGCTAACAATTGTGTCATGGTATGTGGAATGGGCCAATTGGTTATTGCTTCAACTTTAGCATGCTTGGGTCTCTGTTTCCCACACCCCACCCGGTGTCCCAGGTACTGAACTTCAGACATACCGATGTGCCATTTGTCTGGTTTAACAGTCAGTCCTGCTCCCCTTATCCGATCTAACACTATCCCAATGTGGCAGAGGTGTTCTTCCCAGGTGTTACTGTAGATGACAATATCAACTAGGTAGGCACATGTAAAATCCTGCAACCCATCCAGTAATCCATCCCCTGGAAGGTAGCATTTTTCATCCCAAATGGCATGACCCTACACTTGAACACGCCAAAGGGAGTGATAAATGCAGATTTAGGGATGGCCTCTAGGTTGAGGGGAATTTGCCAATAGCCATTGCAAATATCAATGGTAGTGAGGATGCATCCTTGGGCGATTCTACCTAAGAGTCCGTCCATACGAGGCATGGGGTAGGCATCAGTCACTGTCTGTTCGTTCGGTCACCTATAGTCCACACAGAATCTGGTATTGCCATCTTTCTTGGGGACTACAACCACCAGAGATGCCCAAGGGCTTTCCGAAGGCTCTATGATCCCCAGATCCAACATATTCCGGATCTTCTTACGCATTTCTTCTCGTACAGCATCAGGGATGCAATATGCTGTTTGCCTCAAAGTGGCTTGCCCCAGCGTGTCGACCTGATGCACAGCTATAATGGTATAGCCTTGATGGGACCCGGCGCTCATGAAGTAGCTGCTGGGCCTGTTCTCCGGAGGGTGGCTCCAACCCCTCTCCTAAACACACCTCAGCTATCCCTGCCTCAGACTCTACCTCCCCAGGCAATCCCGAGAATGGAAGATTCTCTGCGTCCTCCATCTCCAGGGCGCATATAGCGGCAACTGCTTCCTCTTTCCTGATAAAGTTTCAGCCTGTTCACATGAAATGTTCTTTTGATCCTTTCATCTGAACATTGAGCGACTACATAGGTAGTATCGCAGAGCTGTTCTACAATCTTATAAGGTCCCTGCCATGAGGCCTGGAGCTTGTTCTGCTTAACCGGTTTCAGCGCTAACACTTGTTGCCCTAGACTGAAATTGCGATCTCTAGCGGACTGGTCATACCACCTTTTCTGCCTCCCCTTGAGCTGCTCGCAGATTGTCCCGCACAGTGGTCGTCAATCTCTGGAGGTGGTCCCATAATTCCAGGACATAAGCCTCTATAGAAGTCCCTTCCTCAACCAATGTACCCTCCCAGTCTTCCCAAAGTAAATCTAGGGGGCATCGTACCCTCCTACCATATAGAAGTTTGAAGGGAGAAAAACCTGTAGCCTCCTGGGGTACCTCCCGGTATGCAAAAAGTAGATGGGGGAAGGTGAGGTTCCCAATCCTGATAGGTCAAGGTGAACATCTGAAGCATCTGCTTCAGGGTGCCGTTGAACCACTCATAAAGCTCATTGGTCTGTGGGTGGTATGGGGAACTGTACAGGGGCTTAATCCCGCACAACTCCCACAAATGCTGGGTAAGTTCGCACATGATTTCTGGTGGGAAACCCACTTTAGTGAATATCTGAAGGAGGGCACTAGCCACGGTCTCGGCATGAATATTTCCCAGAGCGTCAGCCTCCGGATATCGGGTGGCGTACCCTACTACGGTCAAAATATACTTCTTGAGAAGATGGAATGGGATGGGGGTGTGTGGTGTGGCGCTGTTCCTATTCCAAAACCGAAAAAGAAAAAAAGTAAAACTAAGGCTGCTGCCCCCACTGCCAACTAGAATAAATTCTAGTACCGAGATGTATGTCAATAAGTGTGGGAATTGGCGCTGCCTAGTGGGAGTCTCTAGTGCTCCCTAGAACCCATAAGATTAAATACAGGTGAGAAAAGGTGCTCTGTGCATAAGTGTGCCTGTAATTTAATATATATATATATATAATCACACCAATAAGTGATAAACCAAATAAAAAATCAAAAAATTATAGGAAATTGATATATGTAGTGCTTCCAATAAAATTTAGTATAAATAACGTAATTAGCTCCGCTTGATTAAATATGTAGTGCTTCCAATAAAACTTAGTAAAAATAACGTAATTAGCTCTGCTTGGTTAAATATAAAAAATATCAAACCATTAAAAATAGAAAGTGCAAAGCTATAAGTTAACAAGTGCAATCGTGCCACAACTTATTCATGTGTAACAAACAGAAATAGCACAAATCATACAGTCTTTATAACTCAGCAGCTGGAGAGGACTGTGACAGGTAGTGTGGGGAAGTGAGGAGATGGAGCAAACAAGCTGCATACAATCGTGCTCCCCTCCTTCAAATTACCCCACTCACCAATCCACACAGTCCTCCCTGTGATGTGAAAGGGATCCGGAGGGTCCTGCAGTTATCCCGGCGTAATCCTCCAGTATTCACCCCGCGGGTTCCCCCATATGCCCGCACACGGGATCACATACACCGATGGTAGTAGAGATAAGGAATAGGTGGCGGTTTTGAGATATGAGAGTGAACAAACGGCTATATAAAATAGTAGACACTTACATTTAAAGTAAGAGAAGTCAGACGTGGGTACTGGAACTTCCTTGCGTTCCACCGAAGACCGGAAGTGCGTATGACGCTGGCCAAAGCTCCATCTGATGCGTTTCGTCACTTGGACGTCATCGGAGGCGGTGCCATAGCGCTGCACGTCCCAGTCTATTTATTCCCAAGAAGCACCCAGCAACCAATAAGTCACATGGTTTTAGTGGC
The DNA here is from genome assembly GCA_018402905.1 of Glandirana rugosa. Taxonomy (NCBI): domain Eukaryota; kingdom Metazoa; phylum Chordata; class Amphibia; order Anura; family Ranidae; genus Glandirana; species Glandirana rugosa. The sequence continues at coordinate 75,274 of BLSH010351919.1, read as the reverse complement.
CATCTTGCTACTCCAAAATGAAGCCTACCCCGAGTCATCACTCTTCTCAATACAAAATTTCACATAGAAAACCGGAAACATTTTAATATGCTACATAAAACCAATAAAATCGGGAAATATATATAAAACTTCAAGGAAGCGGTCTATACTGTCCAAATAGACCTATGTATATAAATAAACCCTACATTTGTAGGTTCCCAATATAAAGGATATGATTATTCAAAACTAACAGCCGCTTTCCTGGAAGTCAGACATTACACCCGCCTGGCCTGGATCCTGCATAGAATCCATGACGGTGGACATATAAAATATACTTCTTGCCCGTAGGACTAGGTGTAGCTAAGGGCCTTATTATATCCACCGCTATCCGACTAAAAGGTTCCCCAACTATGGGCAGGGGTCTAAGGATAGCCCAAGCAACATTCCCCTTCTTCCCTACTCTCTGACACACCTCACAGGTCCTACAATAGTCCCTAACCTCTCCAGAGAGTCCCAGCCAGAAGAAGTTCTGAGTCAGGCGATGCAGTGTCCACCTGTGCCCCAAATGACCGGCTAGAGGAATATCATGCCCAATTTGTAACAGATTGCACTGATATTTTCTAGGCACTACCAGCTGTAATCTGGGAATCTGGGCTCCCTAGCCGGATTGCCAGTATGTCGTGGTGGGGGACCCCTACTGTGATTCTGTGGGCATCTGTCTCGCATCTGGTCAATCTGATTACATCCATAGCATTTTGGTCCCGTTTGCCGGGGCCCCACTGCTAGCATGTAATGGGCTGCTCTCCCTGGTTGTCTCACAGGTGGTAGGAGCCATAACAGGTCGATTTAGAGGCCTGGCTGATGCTGGACTGAGTGCCGCTGCGGATCCCCTCCAGGCATCCTGAAATTCATCTGCTAGGCTAGTCGCTTTCTGCAGTGTTAGTGGGTGTCGGTCTCTCACCCAGTTACAAACCTCCTGGGGAACACTATTAAAGAATTGTTCCAGGAGAATAAGCTCAAGCACCTCCTCCACCTTAGTTGCCTGGCAGCCTTAGACCCAACTTTTCAGAGCATGTTGTAGACGATGACCCCACTCAGTGTAGGAGTCCTTATCCTCTTTTTTTTTAGTCCGGAACTTGCATTGATATGCCTCTGGGGTTAACGAATAGCGGGCCAGTATCTGTTCTTTGACTGGCTCGCTCATAGATCACACAGTCCTCATCGGCTACTGCCCTGAATGCTTCGGCCGCTTGACTCAACAACTTGCTGATCAGGATGTTTACCCAGTCTGTAACTGCGATCCCCTGGAGGCGACACTGCCTCTCAAAATCTCGTAAGAACCCATCAATGTCTCCATCCGCTTCGGAGAAGGTTTTAAAGGCAGCGTACAGCAACTTCTTCCTGTCCACCCCCCCCCCGGAGACAGTGGGTGGAGTGTATCTTCCCGGCTGCTGCCCCAGCTCTGCGAGTCATAGTGCGGTGGTGTCCGCCAGTACCGAAGAGACTACTTCAGCTGATGGAGAGGGTCCATACAAGGCTAATCGCCACTGTACCTCCTTGTGGAAGTCTTGGACATCCAATTCTTCTGCCTGTATGATGCTTGTCTGATTGTCTTCCATTAGCTCTGCAATGAGTGCTGCTTTAGGTTTGTTACTGGCGATTCTGCCTCGAGCTTCCATCAGATCTTTGAGGGTTGTCCTTTTTCATTTGTTGTAGTGATGTTCCATTCACCCCTGGGTTGCTTTGCATTCGATAATGAGGGATAGTTCCCGGTGGTGGTTATGGATGTGTTCACAGCCTAGGAAGAACTATTCCACTGCTGCCACCAATGTCACGGACCTCCGCCCTCAACAGGATTATGTCTGCCGTACAAGCTTCCTTTGTCTGTACCAACACGATCGAAGACCCCTTATCTCTCCCATTCACTTGTCGAGACAGCAGTGTAGGTAAGCAAATCTGCTTATTGGACCACATGTACAGAAATGTATACACTCAGGACAACCCCCCCCCTCCCCTCTGCATAATGACACAGGGTGGGGTAAACTTTACATCTTGTAACAATAGACACACAGGTATTCAACTTTCCAGCAGTAGACAGTCTTATCAGAAGTGAGGCTGTCGGGGGAATCCTCCCCTCTCTGCCCCCGGTCTTCATGCTGGAAACACAGAATACAAACAGTAAAGCAGAGCTGGACATGGTAACAATGGTGACTGATCATAGTTCCATAAGCCTGGCTGGGAGAAGTGGGACTACCTGGTAACATGGGACAGCAGTCACACTTAAATCTTGGCAACAAAGTGCTGTATGGTCGGTGAAAATTGTGTTCATTCCAATGTCAGTGTCAAAGGTAATGACCGGGGCACATCAGGCCAATATACTTGGCTGGCTCAGGGAACAGGTAATACAAGGGCAGAGACTAAATGGGACTGGTACTGTCACAGGAAGCAATGTATAGCGATGGCACAACATATACCCAAACACTATTTCTTCTTGGCTGGTAATGTCTGTGGGTGCTTCATTGACTGTATATCATAACCCACTTCAGCCAGACTGGGAGACTATAATCTAATTGGGAGCTTCCAGTATTCTAAAATAAATCAGTGAAAGTTAGTTTTTGATTCCTTGTCATGCATTACAATGCTTTGTACATTACTCAATAGTTTACTGATAAAGTTCTAAAGAGAATATCTTGCATCAGTAGATATTCAAGATGCTGACCTGCACATTACCGTTTACCCACCATCGGTGCTTTCTGTGAGCTGCAGTAGGAGACAAACATTACTGCCTACCAGACCCAATGTATTTGCAATGGTGCTTGCACCCCTACTCACCCTTCTAAGAACTCAGGGCATTCAGATCATAGGCTAGCTAGATGACCAAGGGGTGTCCAATCTTTTGACCTTTCTGGGCCTCATTGGAAGAAGAGGAATTGTCTTGGGTCACACATAAAATATACTGACAATAAGGATAGCTGATGAGCAGAAAATGTCGGGCAGATCACAAATTAACGTTCAATATTATAGATAATGTACCGATCTGAGTAATACATTTTTTTGTAATATATTTTATTATAAAAGTAAGAGGGCAACATAAACCTAGTGTGATATTTGTCGCTGTTTTTGTTAACCATCCATCAATATCTCATTTGATGGATGTAATAGCAATTCTGAAGATGTTCATCAGATATTTTGGTTCTAGTTTTGACCTTCATGTTCTTCACCCTTGAAAATAGTTGACCACAAATATAAGTGCTGCCGAAAACTGATAATATGAAAAAGGCATGATTGTGAAGGGACTTTTCTAAAAGTCCAGTAAAGAGACTGAAATGTTTCTTTGGCCGCATGTGTGATTGAGAAGTGTAAACGCATTTTTACAAAAAGATTTAAAAAAAAAAACATTTTTAAGTATGTTTGCAGTTTTGTGTTGGTCCCCATTTATTGCTTCCTTTGTGTGAAACCTGGTGATCCTGCCACAGACCCTCGGTTTTCCTAATTAGAACTGAAAAGATCAGTGTGCTGTTTCTCTGCCTCCTGCTAATGTGCCTCCCTGCAGTCTTCACCTCTATAAGCCTCTTATACAGCTGAGATCAGGGGTCATGTGATCACAAATTAAAAATTAAAAAGACAGTTCTAGTGTGTGTGTGTGTTAAAAAAAAAAATATATATATATATATATATATATATATATATATATATATATATATATATATATAAAATATTACCAAAAGTATTGGGACACCTGCCTTTACACGCACATGAACCTTAACGCCATCTCAGTCTTACTCCGTGGTGTTCAATATTGAGTTGGCCCACCCTTTGCAACTCAACTCATCTGGGAAGGCTGTCCACACGATTGGGAATGTTTGGCCCCTCCCTCCTGTCGAGTGCCCCACAGCAAGCAGCTTGCTATGGGGGCACCCGAGCCGCAGGTCAGTGTGTCCATTCAGACACGGAGCTGTGGTTCGGCCCTCCCCTTCTCTCTCCTGATTGGCTGACTAACTTTGACAGCAGTGGGAGCCAATAACACAGCTGATGTGTCTCAGCCAATCAGCAGGGAGAGTCCCGGACCGCTGAGGCACTTGTGCAACATCGCTGGATAGAGAGGAAGCTCAGGTAAATCTTAGGGGCTGCTGCACACAGAAGGTTTTTTAACATAATGCCTTTACAACCCCTTTAAGTTCTTTATACAGTTTATTGGATATTGTTACTTTTTTTTGCAATGGTAGAATTCTTTTCTCTGCAGACTGAAATCTATATTTCCTGACGATTCCATGGCAGCATACGTTTGGGTAGCCCCACCCGCGCTCCTACCCCATAGGACCCCAATCCCATAAATTTGAAGGTTGAGTCGGAGGCTGTGTTCCTTTTCTTGTCCTCCTCACTCATAGGACCAATTTTGTATGACGTTTTTCCCCAGTCCCCAGCTATCAGCAGGGAGGTGTTATGGCACTCATATGCAGAGGATTGATGCCTGGTGAATGGGCCCTGCCATTAGAGGGCATTTACATTGGCTGGGAGCCCTGCTATCAGTGGGTGGCTGTTAAAGTGGTTGTAAAGTCTAATGGTTTTTCGCCTTAATGCATTCTAGGGAGCCCCCCTTTTACTTGAGCCTGTTCGTTCCTGCGGCGGCTACAAGTAATCCGCTCAAGCCAGTGTCAAGGGTCCTCATTGGCCGGATCGATAGCAGGGGAGCCATTGGCTCCCGCTGCTGTCAATCAGGTCCAGTGACCGGGGGCCCCGGCTGAGTCCTGCTGTTTGTGTGAATACACGCAAACAGCAGGACATAGGAGCGTGCCTGCATGTGTGACCCCAGGGAGGCTTTCCCTGATGGGTCACTGGATGGGGAGGAGGTCCCAGGAGCATCGCTGGAGGACCCCAGAAGAGGAGGTTCGGGCCACTTTGTGCAAAACCACTGCACAGAGGAGGTAGGTATGACATGTTTGTTATTTTAAAGATGAATAAACAAAGCTTTACAATCAGTTTAAGTGTGCCAGGCGTGGATATTACTATACAGGATTTTTATATTGGCACAGGCTTAAGATCTGCAGAAGCGATTAGATGCATGTGGGCTGTTAGGGGGTAACCCCACTTATGTTAAAAAAAAAAAATAACTGTAAGGGAAACCTCAAAACTCACGTGTTTCATTAACATTTTGACTGCTGAAGCCAGATTGAAAAATAGATGTATTTATTATTCAAGCTTGTAGCTAGCCACAGGCAGGGAGAGCACAATACAGCACATGATGATTTCAAAATAATTGCTCTGAAATGGCTATGGCCTTGTAATACTATTTATACATTCTGAAGGGGGTGGCACCTAGCTAACTAAACTCTTTGAAGTTAAATCTTGATTGAAATGCAAAATACTTGTTCACATAGACATGCCACTTCCAAAGGTTCTGTGGGAACAGGCAGAGATAGCTATCTTCACAGCTGGAGGTGTAAATGACATCTGAACACAACCAAGACAGCTGTTATACAATATGAATTAGAATGAAATATCATCGATTATATATACTTAATCATAAATAAATGTTTGATAGGGTATATGGAATAGCCATTTTATATATCAATATCCTATCTCTTGGCCATAATGATAAATGGCCACACAACTATCCCTTCCAATAAATGGAATTCTGGAAACATAACAGTGCTATAACAAACAATTCATACTCTGGTTGTGAACAGTTGGGTTCCTGACTATTCAGTGTAGAGATTCCTTTGATGACAGTCAAAGTTGTGTAGGGCTTAACCGGATATGGATATTAGAGGTAGTGATATTGGAGAAAATGGGGCAAACTAAGTCTCATAACACATACAGAACCTAACATAAATGGCATTTTAAAGAAAGGCAGATAAAATTGCAATTCTTAATCCCTTCTAAATTCCCTGACATCTCCATCTAACTGCCTAATCTTAGTTTACATATTTATTTTTCTACTTCATATTTCTTCTGATTTATATACCCAATTTACTTCTGCAGAAAAATCAAATTTTGCTTTGTCAAGGCTAAAAATACAAAATAGAACACAAATGTGATAAAAAATATCTAAAAATAAAACTCCACTGCACCACCTAAGAATGCATACAAAGTTCATGCATAATATTCTCTTCAGGACTATCACAATCCACATGTAAAGAAACTTCCGGTAGGTGTGCAGATATTTTTGCAAGCAAAGTAAACTGAGCTTTGACTTTTTCAGACAACTATTGACAAGTATCAAAGTTCTTCAGACATCAAAAAGCTTTTCAAAGCACTTTTCTCCATCAATGCTGTTTGTGGCTGATGTCATAAAGCGCAGGAATGAGGGAAGATATTTTTGAAGATGGCGTCACTCAGATTGTTAGTCCAACACTCGATCATTAACAGCAATGCCCATAAAGCCGTTGAGATTTTTTTTTCTGCTGAAGTAAATCTATGTTCTAGAGGTAATAAGTCCTAGAAGAAAAGCAAACAAAAATGTCTTAATACAAGGAGAAATCATTCTCATTTATTATAATGTGTTATTATTATACAGAATTTATATAGCACCAACAGTTTACGCAGCGCTTTACAACTTGAGGGTAGACAGTACAAATACAATACACTTAAATACAGTAGAAATCAGAGGGCCCTGCTCGTTAGAGCTTACAATCTAAGAGGGAAGGTCAAGTGATACAAGAGATAATAACTGTGGGGGATGTGCTAATGGAGAAGATAAATGTACAGTTGTTAGGTGGGAGCCAGATAGGCTTCTCTGAAGAGATGAGTTTTCAGGGATCGTCTGAAGGTAGACAAAGAAGGAGAAAGTCAGACAGATTGGGGTAGAGCATTCCAGAGGATGAAAGGGCTCTGGAGAAGTCCTGGAGTCGAGCATGGGATGATGTAACAAGGGAGCTAAAGAGCAGGAGGTCTTGGGAGGAACGAAGAGATCGATTTGGTTGGTATTTTGAGACCAGGTTAGTGAAGTAGCTGGGGACCAGGTTGTGAATTGCTTTATAAGTTATTGTTAGCATCTTGAAAATAATACATTGGTTGAGTGGCAGCCAATGGAGGGATTGACATAGGGGTGTAGCAGACGCCGAGCGGTTTTTAAGGTGGATGAGCCAGGCGGCAGCGTTGATAATGGACTGAAGTGGGCATAAGCTATTTCGAGGTAAGCCAGTGAGGAGGGAGTTGCAGTAGTTGAGGCGAGAGATGACCAGGGAGTGGATTAGAAGCTTTGTGGTGTCATTGGTCATCTTGGAGATGTTGCGGAGGTTGAGGCGGCAAATTTTGGATAGCGATTGGATGTGGGGCCAACAGGTTAATTCGGAGTCCAGGATTACACCTAGGACCCTGGAGTGGGGTGACGGGTTGATAGTTGAGCCGTTGATTTTGAGGGTGAAATCAGGGGAAATGGCATGTGGGGGAGGAAATATCATAAGCTTGGTTTTGGATAGGTTGAGTTTGAGGAAGTGATGTGACATCCAGGCTGATATGTCTGTTAGTAAGTTGGTGATGCGTGAGGAGACTGATGGAGAGATCTGGAGGGTTGAGAGATAGATTTGTGTGCCATCAGCATAGAGGTGATACTGAAAGCCATGGGAGGCAATCAACAGACCCACGGAGGCAGTGTAGATTGAGAAAAGGAGAGGTCCAAGAACAGAACCTTGGGGAACACCGACACAGAAGAGGAGAGGAGGGAGTATAGTTGTAAGTGTTATTCAACTGTCATCCGAACTAAATTATCTACACTATTCTGAATTCAATAAAACATGTATCATGAACAATAGGCTGTCTCAAAAGGGGGTCTATCGCCTACAGTTGACCAGAAACATGTAAGTACAGAGACAAGAGACTTTAAGAGCACAGAACACAGGATGTACAAGAATGGCAGGAGTATAGTGCAGCACTGGGGTTCTGTTCTTGCAGGCAGGAAACAAAATGCTAGTAAGAACCACTTGCAGCACTGGGGTTCAGGGTTCACATGAAGTCAGGTACACAAGATACAGTTCATGTATACAAGAATTCTAAGGCAGGAAGGATACCTAATGGTACTATCTGGGGAGAACACAGCATGTGCGCACATGTAACAATGGTGAGGACCCTTAGAAGGGCTGAAGCGCAGAGTCTAAGGAACTGCCTTGTCTTCTCCAGGGCTCCTGAAGGTGGAGATGGGTTACGCTGCAGACAGTTCCCCGGTTGCGGCCCTCTTACTCACCCAAGTAGGCAGCTACCTAGAACTAAGGGCCAATGGACAAATGCTAATCCCTTGCAGTGCCGAAGTGCTGGGATCACTAAACAGTAGGGAGTAAAATTCAAACTTACAGGTGTGTGCATGGAAACACATAGACACTGGAGACAAATAAACAAAGACATACAAGACAGCTAGAAGTGAGTAGCCATGCAGTCACACAGGAATCTATAAGAGCAGGTAGAAATAGGCTCGAAATACACTTGGAGACACAATGGCAAACTTGCTAGGAATATTAATATGCAAAGGCAATGAACTTTAGCTTGAAAAGACAGTACTGGCTGGACATGGAACTAGTTCAATTAACAACATGAGGTTTAACTAGTCTTAAACACAAGTCTTGTGGGATGAGATATAACCACAGAACCTTATAAGTTAAAGCAATGGAACTACATGCCAATATCAGCCAATACCAATACGATACCAGCATACCTGCTGATCTTCAGAAATAGAGGAGATAGATCTGTAGAAAAGCTGAAGATATGTGACACAGGTCTCATTTAAAATCTTAATAATACCCAAGTAATTTTAACAATCAATGTAGTAACACTAACAAACATTAATTATATTTTTTAGCAGTGGTGGAACGATCACAGTCGCACCAGTCACGCTTGCGACTGGGCCCTGGAGATTCGCTACTGCAGGGGGGCCCGCTGCCCACCCGTCTGTCAGTGTGAGGGGTAGGGTTGCCACATCATCCCTTTAATCCAGGACACATATGGATTACACAGGTTCTGAGGCTAATTTAATGCAGATAAGGCACCAAGTGAGTTTAATTGCCACCTTAATCTGCCACAGAACCTGTGTAATTAATATGTGTCCTGGATTAAAGGGATGATGTGGCAACCCTAGTGAGGGGCCCCCGCCAGTGGCGCTGTGACAGGGCAGGGAGAGAGATAGGAGTGAGCTGTGAAGGTGTGGGGGGTGTCCGGTCTAGGTGCGGAACTTACCGCTATCTGGGTGACAGAGCCATAAGACTCTCCCTCTCTCCTCCTGTACAGCGGGAGAGAGAGAGACACACAAAGAGAAGGCCAGTGCTTAACACAGGACGGGACTTGCTGGAGTTAACTTTGTAAGTTAACCACTTCAGCCCCGGAAGGATTTACCCCCTTAATGACCAGAGCCATTTTTGCGATTCGGCACTGTGTCGCTTTAACTGACAATTGCGGAGTCGTGCGACGTTGTACCCAAACAAAATTGACGTCCTTTTTTTACCGCAAATAGAGCTTTCTTTTGGTGGTATGTAATCACCTCTGCGTCACTTCTAATCACTGCTATAAACAAAAAAAGAGCGACAATTTCATCAGTTTAGGCCAATTTATATTCCTCTATATATTTGTGGTGAAAAAATTGCAATCAGCGTTTATTGATTGGTTTGCTGCGTGTACAAACCAGGAGGCTTCATTTATGGCGGTTTTACTAGTAATGGCGGTGATCTGCGATTTTTATCGGGACTGCAATATTGCAGCAGACAGATCGGACATTTTTTACACTTTTTTGGGACCATGGGGAAATTTATTCAGCGATCAGAGCTAAAAATAGCCACTGATTACTGTATAAATGTCACCGGCAGGGAAGGGGTTAACCTGCACGGGGAAATCAAGGGGTTAAGTGTGTTCCCTAGGTTACCCGTGTTTACATCGGCGGTTCCCTGCTTTTCTTCTGTAGTAGGCGATCACGGGTCGCTGGCGGACCCGCGGCCCCACTCAGGGAGCGTGCGGCGGGCACTAGAGCACGTGCACGGATCGCCATTTATAGATGTTGATCTGCGTTATGCTGCCAACTTGCAGCAGTAAATGTATGCAAGCCGGTTAACCAGCAGGTGATTGGTTGCTAGGCGGTTCTAACAAGCAATCATTAGCTTGTTGATATGAAAAATTGACTCCAGCAGTTCCTGCCCTCTGTTCACAGCTGATGGCTGTGTCTTCCCCTCTTCATAAGGTAGGAAGGGGCAGAGATGGGGGGGTCTGTGTAACATGGAGGGGGTGAAACACTGGGGGGGGGG
>BLSH010351919.1:7937-27824 GCA_018402905.1 Glandirana rugosa | reverse complement strand
TTCTTATAAAACTATATTCCATAAGGGTTATGCTACTGTTCCATTAAAGGGTAAATTACAACACAAAGGAATATGGCTGTAGATTTCTGCCACATTGATCAGATGCCACAGAAAGCCCACAGATCATTATCCTTACATAAAAGGCAATACTAATTCCATAAGGCAAGTAAACTGCCGCCAAGCAGATCGATCTGTACAGAAGACAGGGGCCCCCTGATTGACGGTAATACACCCGCGCCACAGAACGTGCATTGCACCTCAAAGATCCGGACCAGCGTTTGCTCCAGCGATAACCGCTCAGGGTGCCTGCTGGCCGGGATGATCGGGCGGTAGCGTGTAATTATCAATTGATGGAAGATATCCATTGTATGTGGCCTTTCCTCAGTATCGGTTAAAGCCATATTCGCTGTACACAGCGAATACCGGTAAACCAACACTGGGAGACACTGTGACAATACATAATACACCCTAAATTTCTACAACAGCCTTCATGAACTTACCATATGCATTGGGTTGCCATTGGAGGATGCTGTGACCTTCAATGGTATACTCAATCATGATGGGTGGGTGTGTCCTTGGGGGTGTAGGGTCTTCTGGTGGTAACTTTGTGTTGGTCTTGTCCTTAGGGGGTATATCTGTCTGCAGCTATAGCCTGTGAACCTGCCTTAACCCTTGCTTCTCTTCCAATGCCACCGAAGTTGGGATAAAGAATATTAATTCTATCCTAAAGAATAATTCTGACAAGTGGAATAATCTTGGCTGCATTGTCAGAGATTAAACTGTCCTCTTCAAGGGCTAGCTTTATGTGGTAGCAAAGAGCTGGGAATAATTCTACAAGTGGGACACTTGTCTGCATTGCGAGAGTTTAAACTGTCCCCTGCAGTTCAAGAGTCAGTGTCTAACTCCAAAGAGGTTTGCTCCTACCGTTCCAGCTTGGAGTCCAGAAAGAATTCCAGAGAGAGTCCTCAAACATGAAGTCAGAGCTCCACTTCTCGGGGAGAGGTTTCTTTTGCTTACTGGTCCTTTTCAGATTGTATATAGTATTACAGCACAATGTAACAATATCCCCTCTCAAGCGTCTCTTCTCCAGAGAGAATAAGTTCAGTGCTTGTAATCTTTCCTCATAACTAAGGTCATCCAATGCCTTAATTAGCTTTGTTGCCCTTCTCTGAACCCTTTCCAGTTCCAGGACATCCTTTCTGAGGACTGGTGCCCAGAACTGGACGGCATACTCCAGGTGCAGGCTCACCAGAGACTTGATAACTTGAATTATTTATTTATCCCTGGAGTTGATCCCTTTCTTGATGCATGCCAACATTTTGTTAGCTTTGCTTGCAGCAGCTTGGCATTGCATGCCATTGCTAAGCCTGTCCTCTGCTAGGACCCCTAGGTCTTTTTCCATCCTAGATTCCCCCAGAAGCTCTCCCCCTAGTGAGTAATTTGCATTATTTTACATTTTTCTACGTTAAACCTCATTTGCCTCTTATCTGCCCACCCCATTAATTTGTTCAGATCTTCTTGCAAGGTTTCCACATCTTTTGGAGAAATGATTGCCCTGCTTAGCTTGGTATCATTCGCAAATATTGAGATTGAGCTGTTAACCCCATCCTCCAGATCGTTTATGAATAAATTGAAAAGGATTAGTCCCAGGACATATCCCTGGGGAAGCCCACTTTCCACATCTGACCATTCCGAGCACTCCCCATTTATCCCCACCCTCTGGACTCCCTGTAACCAGTTTTCAATCCATGTACTCACCCTTTGATCCATGCCGACAGCCCTTCGTTTGTACATTGAGCGTTTATAGGGGACTGTATCAAATGCTTTTGCAAAATCTAGATATACCACGTCTACAGGCCTTCCTTTATCTATATGGCAGCTCACCTCCTCATAGAAGGTTGATAGATTGGTTTGGCAAGCACAATTCTTCATGAAACTGTGCTGATTACCGCTAATGATACAGTTTTCATTACAATAATCTTGTATATAATCCCTTATTATTCCCTCCAAGAGCTTGCATATTATTGATGTTAAGCTAACTGGCATGTAGTTCCCAGGGATATATCTTGGTCCTTTCGTGTATACTGTGTATGTGTGATTGTGTGTGTGTATACTGCATGTATATGTAGCAGCACCCCCGAAGGAGGCGCTTGACGATTTTGGGTTCTCTGCTCTGCGCCTCAACTCCAAGAATGGCCTCAGCCCCTCTGGCACCTCTGGTTAGATATAAAATGACTACGAACACTTTTAAGAATGCAAGTAAAGAAAATACCAATATCCTGGCTGTGGATTGTTACCAGAAACAGACAGACACAACTGGTAGTGATAAATAAGCTGAATATATTATCATGAGAGAAAAAAAATACTTAGAAACTTACAGCACTATTGAACCTTGCTGCAGAGTATTTATACAATAAAAATGATATTCTCTAATATTTAGCAACTGTAAATATATATAGAAAACATCGCACAATCTATGTGCCCATAACACAGTCACTGAGAGGGAGGAGAGAAGGTTTTTCAACTCCTCAGCTCCTTCTGGGTCCCGAACACCATTGAGAAATAAACATAAAAAATGGGTTAAAACAGGTACAGTAAACACAGTTTCGTGGCGTTACAGATCCTGGGGTGAAAAGTACTGGTGTCTTCTGCTAGCAAATGTTGAGGCCCTTTGTAAAGATAGTAGGACTAATTAAGCAACAGTGAGACAGTAATCCTCTAGGATACCCCATCAGGTAGTGGTTTTGTAAAAACAGAATGGCTAAAGATGGCAGCTCCAAACAAGCATTCTCTGACACTAGAAGGGGCAATAGGTGTCTCCCTGCAGTGTCTGTACTGTGTTAAGAAGGATTCTTTTTTTGGGGGTTTACCCTCGCTCACCAATCCTCTCTGCGATGACACAACGGACAACTAGACACAACTAGACAGTGGCCAACTGGACACCTGGATGTGGGTTGCAATCCTTTAAGCGTTGTGGGTCGTCTCTGCTAGGTGGCACTGGGTTGCTGAGCAAGGGGTCCCTGGGCTGAATGGTGGCAAACCGTGTAGTTGTCACTGTTCCTGGCTCCCCTCAGCCTCCTGTCAGCACTCACAGTAGTCTCAGCAAAAGTGTGGTTAGCAGGTGCCACTAGACTGTGTGGCTCTCTCTCTTATAGATGGAATTTCACCACACAGTCCTGCCACCTCTCCTCCACCTTCTCTTCTGCTGACAGCACTCTCTCTGTAGTGCTGTGTGGAAGCCTGTCTGTCTCTTCTTCAATCACCTCAGAATTCCCTCTCTTCAGTCTCCTGTCAGCAGTCTCTCTGTAGTGCTGTGTGGAAGCCTCTCTGTCTCTTCCTCAATCACCTCAGAATTCCCCCTCTTCAGTCTCCTTTCAGCACTTCCTGCAACTTCCCTGTGTCTCACAGTTTTCTGCAATGGTCAATCAGAATCTCCTTATCTCCATCTTGGGCCAAAAGGAGAAATTGCATGACAAATTGTCTTTCATTGCTCCAACATGCCTGCTACACACTCCCCCACCAAAGAACCTTTGGTCCCCAAAGGAAGAACATAGTACATAAACATTTAATGTCCATAACCTGTTACATGATTTCAAAAATACATCTGGAGGCACCGATTGGGATAGCCCACCTAGATGTGCCAGGGGGTGAGTTGGAGTCGCCCTCCACTAAATTTGTAGTGAGAAGGATCAGCAGGTTGTGCGATCTCTGAAATGTGAGGATAGCTTCTTAAGAACTTTTACCTAAAGTATTGTATGTCAGCCTTTTTGGTGGGTGAATGGTTTGCTTTCCTCTCTGCTCTTTGGGCTCAGGTGTTTCGGGAATTGTAACCTTTTCCTCTGATGCTACAGAAGGTTGAGGAGCTTCTATGTCCTCTATAGTCAGAGAACTCGGAAAATCTCATTGGCTTGCCAAGGGTTGTCTCTGTGGGATGAACTCCAGAGCCTCAGGCCTTAGGGTTCCCGCATCTACTTTTCTGGGAGAAAGGGGAGTGATAGTCTCTGACAGCGTAGACTGCCACAGCCAGTCCATGCCCATTTCTTCATCCTCCCTGTCTTCTGCATCCATGTTTGATAGCAAAGATTGGGAGCTGGTTACTGGAGGTGATTCCTGAGAGGTGGTTTGAGTAGGCTGATGATTTGGTTGATGAGGTAAAGAAACTGCTTCTAATAAAGGTAGCAGATGATGCTGGTGCCAGGTCTTTAGTGGGCCTGTGCTTCCTTCTGGGCAAATCTGGTAGTCCTGGCAACTGCTTGCAGATAATGTAGGGCTGTGACTTCCAACGATCAGCCAGTTTGTGTTTCCCAGGGATGCCAAAGTTCCTCAGTAACATTCTGTCACGAGCTGCAAATCATGTACTCTCACCCTCAAGTCATAATTTTACTTGTTTCGCTGTCCTCGGGTGTCTGAGGCAGCCTGGGCTTTCTCATATGCGTCTTCAGACTCTTCCTCAGGTGGTCCACATATCCTCTGTGTGACACCATCGAGGTATGATCTAAAGAAGTGCCAAATGCTAAGTCCACTGGCAGTTGAGCTTCCCTACCGAACATCAGCCTATATAGTGAATAACCCGTGGCATCGTTTTCAGTGCTATTATAGGCGTCCAACCACCTGTGCCCAGTGGCACCCAGTTTGGCAGTGGTAAGAATATACAGTATCTCACAAAAGTGAGTACACCCCTCACATTTTTATAAATATTTTATTATATCTTTTCAACACTGAATAAGACAACACTGAAGAAATGACACTTGTAAAGTAGTGAGTGTGCAGCTTGTATAACAGTATAAATTTGCTAACCCTTCAAAAGAACTCAACACACAGCCATTAATCTCTAAACCACTGGCAACAACAGTGAGTACACCCCTAAGTGAAAATGTTCAAATTGGGCCCAAAGTGTCAATATTTTGTGTGGCCACCATTATTTTCCAGCACTGCCTTAACTCTCTTGGGTATGGAGTTCATCAGAGCTTCACAGGTTGCCTATGGAGTCCTCTTCCACTCCTCCATGACGATCCCAGAGCTGTTGGATGTTAGAGATCTTGCGCTCCCCTACCTTCCATTTGAGGATGTCCCACAGATGCCCAATTGAGTTTAGGCCTGGAGACATGCTTGGCCAGTCCATCACCTTTACCATCAGCTTCTTTAGCAAGGCTGTGTCTTGGAGGTGTGTTTGGGTTCGTTATCATGTTGGAATACTGCCCTGCGGCTCAGTCTCTGAAGGGAGGGGATCATGCTCTGCTTCACTATGTCAGAGTACATGTTGGCATTCATGGTTCCCTCAATGAACTGTAGTTCCCCAGTGCCGGCAGCACTCATAGAGCCCCAGACCATGACACTCCCATCACCATGCTTGACTGTAGGCAAGACACACTTGTCTTTGTATTCCTCACTTGTTTGCCACCACACATGCTTGACACCATATGAACCAAATACGTTTATCTCGGTCTCATCAGACCACAGGGCATGGTTCCAGTAATCCATGTCCTTGTCTGCTTGTCTTCAGAAAACTGTTTGTGGGCTTTCTTGTACATCATCTTTAGAAGAGGCTTCCTTCTGGAATGACAGCCATGCAGACCAATTTGATGCAGTGTGCAGCGTATGGTCTGAGCACTGACAGGCTGTCCCCCCACCCCTCCAACCTCTGCAGCAATGCTATCAGCACTCATATGTCTATTTCCCAAAGACAACCTCTGGATATGATGCTAGGCACATGCACTCAACTTCTTTGGTCGACCATGGCGAGGCCTGTTCTGAGTGGAACCTGTCCTGTTAAACCGCTATATGGTCTTGGCCACTGTACTGCAGCTCAGTTTCAAGGTCTTGGCAATCTTCTTATAGCCTAGGCCATCTTTATGTAGAGCAACAATTCTTTGTTTTCAGATCCTCAGAGAGTTCGTTGCCGTGAGGTGCCATTTTGAACATCCAGAGACCAATATTAGAGAGTGAGAGCGATAACACCAAATTTAACACACCTGCTTCCCATTCACACTTGAGACTTTGTAACACTAACGAGTCACATAACACCGGTGAGGGAAAATGGCTAATTGGGACCAATGTGGACATTTTCACTTAGAGGTGTACTCACTTTTGTTGCCAACAGGTTAGACATTAATGGCTGTGTGTTGAATTATTTTGAGGGGACAGCAAATTTACACTGTTATACAAGCTGTACACTCACTACTTTATATTATAGCAAAGTGTGATTTCTTCAGTGTTATCAGATGAAAGTATTTACAAAAATGTGAGGGGTGTACTCACTTTTGTGAGATACTGTATGTGAGTGGGTTGTTATCGGTCTTCATTAGGAAGTCTGCACCATACAAGTAGTCTTTCAACTTTTCCACCACTGCCCACTTCAGAGCCTAGAATTCCAACTTATGGGTGAAGTAGTTCTTCTCAGCAGGTGTAAGACTTCTGCTCACATAGGCAACAGGTCGCAGGTGTCCATCGTGCTCTTGATACAACACCCCGCCTATCCCGTCTCGACTGGCATCAACGTGAAGTTCATATGGTTTAGTTTTTTCAGCACAGGCTAGAACGGGAGCAGTCATTAAGCTCCATTTCAGCTCATGGAAGGTTTGCTCACACGGATCAGTCCACTGTTCTTGGATTGACTCCCGAGGCTTCCTGGGCCCGCCATGTTGTTTGACCGGCTTTGTTAGGTCTGGGTCATTGTCATCATCCTCATTCTTCAGTAACTCATTAAGGGGGCAGCTATTCTAGCAAATCTCTCAAGGAATCTCCTGTAGTATGAGCGAAACCCCAGGAATGACCTAAGTTCAGTCACATTGGTAGGCCTTGGCCAGGAAGTGATAGCTTCCAACTTCTGGGGATCAGTAACCACTCCTTCAGAAGAGACAACATGGCCAAGTGATTAACTGAAGGCTGGTAAAACTGACATTTTTCTACGGACAGCTTCAGTCCCTCATGATGGAGTCTCTTCAGGACTTTCTCCAGTCGCTCTTCATGTTTTATGGGGGTTTTGCCGAAGATGATTATATCGTCCAGGTATACCAGCACTTCGATCAGGTTCATGTCTCCTACTGTCTTTTCTATCAGCCTCTGAAATGTTGCAGAGCACCAGACAGACCCTGAGGCATCTTGTTGAACTCATAGAACCCTACTGAGGTGATAAACGCTGTCTTCTCCCTATCTTCAGGGTGCATGGGGATTTGATAGTACCCACTCTTCAAATCCAGCACGCTGAACCACTTTGCTCCTGATAGGCTCTGCAGGGCATCTTCTATCCTTGGAGTGGTGTACTGATCAGGGATGGTCCTCCTGTTGAGCATCCGATAATCGATACAGAGCCTCAGGGACCCATTCTTCTTCCACACCACTACTATGGGGGAGGCATAAGGGCTCCTAGACTCCCTGATGATGCCTGATCTCTGCAGCTCTGCTAATTGTTCACGGAGATCTTCCAGATCACCCAGTGGGATTCATCTGACTCTTTACCTGAATGGCTTGTCTTCCTGAAGACGAATCCGGTGCTGGCCTTTCTTTGCACACCGCACATCAAACTCATGGTTCGAAAACATATCCTGCCTTCTCAGGAACTGGGCTTTGACCTTTTCTTTCCACTCAGGTGATAGTGTGGGGTGTTTTGTGGGTAAACCTGTTCTATGGAGATTCTGTCCTTCTCTCCCTTCTCCAAATCAGATGGTGAGACTGGGGTGGCTGGATTCCCTTGTCCTAACAGCATTCGGGCCCGCAGTTTCAATGACGAGGCCGTAACATTGCGGATGCTGACAGGGATCTTCCCAAGACTCCATCGCAGGACCCTACTTCTGGTATTACCTCCACTCCAGTGTCTTCTCTCTGGCAGTCACTTCAAGGACAACAAAGGGACCCGGTTGTTACCAATTGAGTTTGACTGAAGCTTGTAGACACGCCACCTCTCCAGGCTGTAGTATCTTCTCACTTCTGTCTAATCGCCATATCTTTCCCACTCCTTCAGCTGGGGCACTCTGTTTTTCAATTAGGTGTTGATATACTTGTCTCAGCATAGTTTATGTGCCTTTGGTTGGGGTGTTAGACTTCAAAACATGAGGAGTGAGCAGCCTTCTGACAAGGTCAGTGTTCATCCCTATTATCAAAGAAGTCTTGTTGGCTCCTGGTGGGCGAGGGCATACAACGGCTAGGGTATCAAACGTTTCTGTTTGTCCAGCCATGCATGGGTCAAAGGTCAACTTGACCGGTAAGTATCCATCATATGGGAAATTTTGGCTTCCAATACCCCATATCTCCAGTTTCTTCAATTTCTGCAGAGGTAACTGTTTAAGGTGCCTGTTGTAAAAGTCTCTATATAACAGGGTAACTTGAGCCCCAGTGTCCAGAAGAGCCTTTGTATAGATGCCTTCTACTTTAACTGACACCATGGGAGAATGTCCCACTAGTTTGTCAGGAAGTCTACCGGGAGTAGAGTAGTAAATTGGTCCTGACTTCTGTATTTATGCCCCCTTCTTGATGGGCTTTGGGTTTTGCTTTTGTCTCTGTTGGGCCACAGAGGGCTGGTGTGTATCTACTCTTGGCACCCGGGCACTTGAGGTCGATGAGAGCGGATTGTCTGGTCATTCAGAAACAACAGTGAGGGCCCTCTGCAAAAGTTTAGGATTCCACTGTGGCTTCGCAGGGCCTTTGCTTTTTGAGCTAACTGCTGTAGGTGAGCACCCAGTGGGCCCTCTGAGGTTTCCTGCAGGCTTCTCTGAGGCAGATGACATGTTTATTGGACTTGTGCAGTTGTGTCACTAATGACCCACTTCTCTGCAGTTAAAACAGACTATTCAACTCGTAGGCTTCTCTACAGAAACAACTATAGAGTTCAAGAAGTCTGCTTGGGCTCTGAGACATTCTTGTTAGCTGAAGGGGTGATCCTGGCTGCTAGCAACCTCATCATCTCCATCATTTGCGACACCTGGGTTTTTATGAGCTCTATCTCTGGGTCATCACTAGTTGCACTACACACCTCAGCGACAGGTTATGATTTTAGGTTTCTCTTTTTTTTCTCCAACAGAGCTTCTTCTTCTCGCACCTTCCGGATTAGTTCAGGATACTTCAAAATTCCACCATCTCTTCGAGTTTTCAACTGGATCATAGTAGGATCTAAGGGCTGAACCCCACTTAAAACCTGTTGTGCCCAGACCCTGTCAACTGTCCTGGGATCTAAACCTTTCATTAGCAATATCTGGTGCATTATCTTGTCAAGACGCCTCATGTATTTAGACAGTTTCTCCCCCTCATCTTGGTAGGTATGCTCAAACTGGTACATGAGGTCGGAGGCCTCTTCTGTTCTCCCAAACACATCTTGCAAGATATCCAAGTAATCATGAGCAGTAAAGTCCTGTTTGCAAACTCTCGATGATTCTCTGCTTTTTCTGGGCCCAGGGATGTCCCACTCATCTAAGGCTTGCATGGCTGGCTGCAGCCATTCCTCGAAACTCTCTTTACTGAGAGAAACTGGCTGTTTTCCAGAAATGGTTCCTAGTTTTTGGTATTCAGACCCAGTGTATATTGGACTACTCTTCTGACACTTTGCCACAAACTCTTCCAAGAAGATGGCAATGAATTCCGGCCCTATCATGGCTACCTGTGCCAGTAAGGTAGCTTCTTCCGACAAGGCCATTTGGCCTGAACTTTCTGGGCTCACATCAACAGGATCCATCTTGATGCTTTCAAGAGTGTTGTCTTGGTGGTTTGCTAGCAGAACAGGATATCCTGGACGAGCCCCCACATATAGCGCCACCCCTGAAGAAGCTGCTTGATGATTTTGGGTTCTCTGTTCTGCGCCTCAACTCCAAGAATGGCCTCAGCTCCTCTGGCACACCTGGTTAAATATAAAATTACTGCAAACACTTTTAAGAATACAAGTAAAGAATAAGTAAGTAAGCAAGTAAATAAGTAAGAAAATACCAATATCTTGGCTGTGGATTGATACCAGAAACAGACAGACACAACTGGTAGTGATAAATAAGCTGAATATATTATCACAAGAGAAAAAAAATACTTAGAAACTTACATCACTGTTGAACCTTGCTGCAGAGTATTTATACAATAGAAACAACATTCTCTAATATTTAGCAACTTTAAATATATATAGAAAACATAGCACAACCTATGTGCCCATAACACAGTCACTGAGAGGGAGGAGAGAAGGTTTGTCAACTTTTCAGCTCCTTCTGGGCCCTGAACACCATTGAGAAATAAACATAGAAAAATGGATTAAAACAGGTGCAGTAAACACAGTTCCGTGATGTTACAGATCCTGGGATGAAAAGTACTGGTGTCTTCTGCTAGCAAACGTTGGGGCCCTTTGTAAAGAGAGTAGGATTAATTAAGCAACAGTGATCCTCTAGGATATCCTGTCAGGTAGTGGTTTTGTAAAAACAGAATGGCTAAAGGTGGCAGCTCCAAACAAGCATCCTCTGACACTAGAAGGGGGGATAGGTGTCTGCATGCAGTGTCTGTACTGTGTTAAGAAGGAGTCTTTTTTTGGGGGGTTTACACCCGCTCACCAATCCTCTGTGTGATGTCATGACAGAGATTCCAAATGCTGGTTCAGGCTTCTAGCAATGTTGTAAGATTGCAAGATTGTAAAAGACAAGACCTGGCACACTTTTGGCTGCCTCAAGGAGAATAGTAATTCAGTGCATACAGTGCGGGTGTGGCGAAATTGTGAGTGTTGTGCATGGAATACAGGGGTATGGGACAGGAGGTTGGAATGCATAGTAAGAGTCATGAGTACAAACCAAAAAGAGTACAGGAGTCAGGGGTGTGTAATGCACAGTGAAGGGGTAAGAGTACAAAATCCCCCCCCCCCCCATAGCATGCTTTCCAGAGGCCTTGGCAGGAGCCGGAGGTGAGAGGTAGAAGTTTGCTCTCTAGTTCCTGCTGACCACTTCCTCCCACAGATCTGCTTTACTCTGACTGCAGTCTCTGCTACTCATGTTGTTTGGCAATTGGGCTGGCTGTTTGAGAGCACAGAAGGAGTGTATTGGACGCAGATCTGGGTCCTGTCATACATACAGCAGAGGCTGTGAATGTGAGATACCCCCCTGAGGAGACAGCTCATTGGTGAATGCGGGAGCACGGAGTGAAACACCTGCAGTAAGCCCAGGTTCACATATGTGCGATCTCAGAGTTCGCATGTGATTTGCACCCGCACCGCAGGTGCTGATCACATGTGATCTCTAAACAGTGTGAGTTCAGCCATACAGTTGAATGGCTGAACTCGCATTCGATTTGCACAAAAAAAAGTGCAGGGACCTTTTTTTCCCTGCAGTGTTCTCACCCATGGGGTCCAATTCATGTGCGAGTTCACAGTTCACACTGTGATCTGTGAACACAACTGAGGGTGACATTAACTTTGTAATGGCACCCACAGAGGTTCACAGATGGCAGTGTGAACTGCCTGCGGGACTGATGCGATGCGGGAACCGGCTCTGTAATCATGCCTATTCCTGCTTCGCTCTAGTGTGAACCCTTTGAATCCACTGTAGGTTCCCGCATAGCTTGTCTCCCGGTGGCAGTTCACACTGCACTATGCAAACTGTGGGGAGTGTCAAAAGAAAGCTAATGACACCCCCAAATCAGTTCGCATATCGCAGTGCAAACTGCAAACTCTCATAGGAATGACCCTGCAAAAAAAAGGGTCCTGTGTGAGTTTGCTCTGATTGCGATGCAAATTCAGCCATACTATCTCTATGGCTGAATTTGCATCGCACAGAGATCGCATGTGACTCACACTGCAGTGTGGTGTGAATCACATCCGATCTCTGAGATCGGAGCAGTGTGAACCGGCCCTTAGAGCTATATTGTTACATGGATAAAGGGCACCTGTCACCAATATAAAAAAACTTTTGCACTGGTTCATATTTTTTAATTCAATTGTACCAGCATCAATGGACTAGATTATAAGGATCACTATTCAACAATAGCACTATTGAACACTATTTTAATGTATTTTTTTTATTACTTTTAATATTTTTTACTTTGCAATTTTTTTATAAATATGGATTGAATTTCATTCAATTTAATATTTTTTTGCACTCCTATGGATTGTTGGTTCATTGTTATATTCAGCATATGTTACTTTATAAATAATATTGTATAGTTAGTATTTCGTGAAGGCAAGGTTTTTTTAAATGTAATTTATTTACCCATGGTATACACATTGAATATATATAATTGCACCCGGCACTTTTATATGTTGCACAGAGCACATACCACTTGTTAGAGCAGCACCATACCCGCTAAACCCTCAACACCCTTTACATCAGACCCCACTTAGGTGGTGGTCACAGTGGAGGCAGCAGCTCTCACATATTTCCATTGTCTGCCACCAGCGTGGAACACCCCACTCATTTTCTTTAGAGCATAGAAGAAAACTTTGTACAGACTGCTGAGATCAGCGCTTGTCCAGCTCACCGTCCTCCTCCTGTGTGTATACAAAGCAGAGGGGGAGGAGGTAGCTTCGTTCTCCTGTGTGAGTGAGACAGGCTGCTGGGAAGGTGGAAAGGGGAGATAAATGAAACATCGGATGGCCAAGGAGACCTGTCACTCCCGGTGCAGTCCAATCTGAATGATGTGTCCTGGTCTGAGGCAGATAGAATCCCAAACACATCATTCAAAAACCAGACTGTCCGGGAGAAACCCATACGGGTGGCAACCCTAGTGTACAGCTTGTATAACAGTGTAAATTTGCTGTCCCCTCAAAATAACTCAACACACAGCCATTAATCTCTAAACCACTGGCAACAAAGTGAGTACACCCCTAAGTGAAAATGTCCAAATTGGGCCCAAAGTGTAAATTTTTTTGTTTGACCTCATTATTTTCCAGCACTGCCTTAACCCTCTTGGGCATGGAGTTCACCAGAGCTTCACAGGTTGCCACTGGAGTCCTCTTCCACTCCTCCATGACGACATCATGGAGCTGGTGGATGTTAGAGAATTTGCGCTCCTCCACCTTCCGTTTGAGGATGCCCCACAGACGCTCAATAGGGTTTAGGTCTGGAGACATGCTTGGCCAGTCCATCACCTTTACCCTCAGCTTCTTTAGCAAGGCAGTGGTCATCTTCGAGCTGTGTTTGGGGTCGTTATCATGTTGGAATACTGCCCTGTGGCCCAGTCTCTGAAGGGAGGGGATCATGCTCTGCTTCAGTATGTCACAATACATGTTGGCATTTATGGGTCCCTCAATGAACTGTAGCTCCGCACTCATGCAGCCCCAGACCATGACACTCCCACCACCATGCTTGACTGAAGGCAAGACACACTTGTCTTTGTACTTTTCACCTGGTTGCCACCACACACGCTTGACACCATCTGAATCAAATATGTTTCTCTTGGTCTCATCAGAGCACAGGACATGGTTCCAGTAATCCATGTCCTTAGTCTGCTTGTGTTCAGCAAACTGTTTGCAGACTTTCTTGTGTACCATCTTCATTAGAAGAGGCTTCCTTCTGGGATGACAGCCATGCAGACCAATTTGATGCAGTGTGCGGCATATGGTCTGAGCACTGACAGGCTGACCCCCCCACCCCTTCAAGCTCTGCAACAATGCTGGCAGCACTCATACATCTATTACCCAAAGACAACCTCTGGATATGACGCTGAGCATGTGCACTCAACTTCTTTGATCAACCATGGCGAGGCCTGCTCTGAGTGGAACCTGTCCTATTAAACCACTGTATGGTCTTGGCCACTGTGCTGCAGCTCCATTTTAGGGTCTTGGTAATCTTCTTATAGCCTAGGCCATCTTTATGTAGAACAACAGTTCTTTTTTCAGACCCTCAGAGAGTTCTTTGCCATGAGGTGATATGTTGAACCTCTAGTGACCAGTATGAGAGATTTAGAGCAATAACACCAAATGTAACATACCTGCTCCCCATTCAAACCTGAGACCTTGTAACACTAACAAGCCACATGACACCGGGGAAGGAAAATGGCTAATTGGGCCCAATTTGAGCATTTTCACTTAGGGGTGTACTAACTTTTGTTGCCAGCAGTTTAGGCATTAATGGCTGTGTGTTGAGTTATTTTGAGGGGACAGCAAATTTTTCCAATGTTATGCAAGCTGTACACTCACTACTTTACATTGTAGCAAGGTGTCATTTCTTCAGTGTTTTCACATGAAAAGATAAAATAAAATATTTACAAAAATGTGAAGGGTGTACTCACTTTTGTGAGATACTGTATGTCTGCTGGTTGTATTCTCTATCCACTCCTTCTCTAGACAGGGATCCCTGTCAGCAATGCAGAGGGAGTTCTCAGAACCCTACAAGAGATTGGCTGGCTAGTCTTTCAAAAAGGCTCATCTGACTCCTATGTAAATCCTTGTGTATCTGAGAGCTTAATTCATCATGATTCAGGATAGATTGTTTTTGCCACTAGAGCAGCAGTCCCCACCCAAACTTTTTGGCACCAGGGACCGGCTGCGTGGAAGAAAATTGTGCCAAGGCCCAGGAGTAGGTGTTATTTGGGGGGGTAAGTGATTTTTTGCTGGCAATTTGTCAGGACAAAGGCTAGTATTGGCGCTTCAATCAAACCATGCTTGATATGGTGCCAGGGTGATTGAAGCACATTATTTCTATTATTACATTGCAGTAATAAATGAAATAGTTCAACTCACCATAATGCACAATCAGTGGGAGCCCTGAGTGTGTCACTTGCCACCGTCACCAGCCACCAGATGCAGCTTGTGACTTGCCACGTTGTCTGCCGCCAGATGGGGATTGTCGCTTGCCACCTTGCCTGCCACCAGATGGGGATTGTCACTTGCCACGTCCCCTGCCTTCAGATGCAGCTTGTCACTTGCCATGTCTCCTGCCTTCAGATGCAGCTTGCCACTTGCTGCGTTGCCTGCCTTCAGATGCAGCTTGTCACTTGCCACACTGCCAGCCACCAGATGTGGATCGTCACTTGCCACGCTGCCTGCCACCAGATGTGGATTGTCACTTGCCACGTCACCTGCCTTCAGATGCAGTTTTTCACTTGCCACGCTGCCTTCCACCAAATGCGGATTGTCACTTGCCACTCTGCCTGCTACCAGATGTGAATTGTCACTTGGCACATTGCCTGTCAGTGTTACCAGATGTGGATTGTCACTTGCCATGTCACCTGCTTTCAGATGCAGCTTGTCACCTGCCACGTCACCTGTCACCAGTTGCGGATTGTGACTTACCATGCTGCCTTCCACCAGATGTGAAGTGTCACTTGCCATGTCACCTGCCAGTGACACCATTTGTGGATTGTCACTTCATTGGCGGCAGCACTGGTCTATTTAGCACAGAGACAGTCCTCTGTGCAGTGGTGGGTTCCAAGTGAGGGAAGGAGAGTGGTGATGCGGGGAAGGTGGTGAGAGATGTCGTCTCTCTGCTCCCCACCTCACCTCCGACATTGAAGAGGCTGACAGAACACCGGCTGTGAGGACGGAAGAGCGGTGATCCGGGGTGGGCAGAGAGAGATGATGTCATCTCTGTTTGCCCATCCACCTGCTTCTCTCATCCACCCAACTTTCATGCCACCCGCCCTGCTCTCTCATTCGCCCGCCTGGCTCTTTCATGCCGTCCGCCTCCCGCCACACCTGCGGCCTGGCTGCAGAGAGGCCACAGCCCGGTAGTGGCCTCTGGCCTGGTGTTTTGGGACCCCAGGTTCCTTCAAGTGGATTTCAGAGTTAGATCTGCTAGCAACTCCTTACTATTACAAGCTGGAAAGCTTTTTCCCTAGGGGCCTCGGCCAAGCCCTGGGTGTGGATGCTGTGTCAGATCAGGAAAGTTCTCACAATCCATATGCTTTCCTTCCAGTCCGATCCAGATACAGTTTTTTGGGGTCTGTTGCTAAAGCCCATGGCAATTATTGCAGTAATTCTCCATTGGCCAAACAGGCCTTGGTTCCTGATTTTGATGCCGGATTATCGGATTGAAGTCCTTTCTCTTGGATGGGATGAGTACAGAACTCCACCCTTCATCTCTTCCAGTTTCTTATCCTGGGAAAAAGAGACTGATCAGGCTGGCTGTTTTTCTCTGAGCTAATATCTTTAAATCCTACAAAAGGATTTGAATAAAACTTGTTCAATTCGGACTGCTTTGTTTTCTTTTGCTTCAGTCCTCTGGTCAGGTACATTCTGGACGTCAACTGATCTTAAGCTCTATTAGAGGGCAGGTCTCTGCAGTCCCTGACATATCTGATGTCTCATGGCTGGACTATCCCTTTCTCATACAATACTTTGATGTGGACTGCATCTGATTCTCAGGGGAGAGCCAAGACACTCTTGGTGGGATTTACTACTTGCTCTGGACTTCCTAGCCAGTCCCAGATGATATCTCTTTTCAGTCCAGCTTGGGTAAAGACTGAGCTATGAAGACATGCACTCTAGGGGCCGGTTTACACTTGAGCGGCGCGACTTGCCAGGGCGAAGCAAGTCGCCCCACTCGAGGCGATCTCAACGCAGCTTGTTAGGAGACTTCTATCATAGAAGTCAATGTAAGCCACGCTGAGATCGCCCTGAAAATAGTGCAGGAACCATTTTTCTAAGGCGGAGCGAAGCGATTCGCTCCTATTAGAACGGTTCCATTGCACAGCATTGAGGCGAATTGTCAGGCGACTCAAGTCGCCTGACAATTCGCCTAGATGTGAACGGGCCGCGAAGTCGCACCGCTCAAGTGTGAACCGGCCCTTAGGGCTATCACTTCAGCCAGGAAGTTTGCCAAGATCAAAGCTTTAGGCTAGGATGGATCCTTTGGTGATTTACAGCTCTGGGTGTCAATAATGTCAATTTTTGATTTTTGTAAGGCCTACATCCTCAGCAGGAAGTTTGCCGGAATCAGCGAAATTAGGACCCTTTGGCAGCTTTTTGCTCCATATGGGATCTCTTTCAGTCCAGTTTTGAGTGAAGACTTGGACATGAAGACAGCCTTCCTAAGGGTTCCTTTTTTTCTCCGTCAGGAGGTTTGTTGGGATCTGAGATATTGGACTATGAGGGATCCTTGTTGCCATAGTAGGGGTAGTGTTTATATCCACATTGGATTGTATTCTGAGGTGGCTTCGGCATCCTATGATACAAGAGATTTGTTCCTCCAATATGCAGGACCACTAAGGATAACTGGTTCCATGGCATGGATATTGGGATACTTTGAGCATGCTCACAAGCTATGCTTTGTTCAGAGTTTTTGGACATCTTTGTCACTCTCTCTAGCAAAACCAGCAGGACAGAGATATCATCCAGAAAATAAATTCTGGGGTACAGCAATCTGCTTGGAGAGGCCATATCCTTTATATAGTAGAAAAACACATTACATCCAATAGGGAATGGGATTTTATGGGCTCAGTGAGTGTGCAAACGCATAGTAGGAAAAATATTTTAACGTTTATTAGTATCAAAAATATTGGTTAAAAACAGATTCATTTAAGTAAGAAAATATACATATAAATCACATTTAAATGCAATGTTAAGGATTAGTGAAATTGTTGTATGCAGATGTATTAGCATAAAACAGAACATCAACGCGTTTCAGAGTCTTGTAACAACTCCTTCTTCAGATACGTTTTTAGTAATTTTTCATGTGCGTAGTAATCCTTCTATGTGCAATGGTTACACCAATGGTGAATAAAAGCAATGGGGAAGCAAAGGGTCAATACAAAAGACGTATAACAGAAGATGAATGGAAAAGAGCTTCACAGGCAGGGTGAGGCAACCCGAGCGGCGCGCACTGGGACCATTGGTCCAAAAATGAGACCACAGGTAGGTGAAGGTGTGCTGTGCCATTATGTTGGAAGGCAACATGTTTTTTGTTTTCATAATGCAAGATGATTTTGAATATGAAGTTTGGTTACACTTAGCCGCACTCTTGGGGGCACCCAGGAATGCCATTCAGCAGGATTTCCATCAAGGCTATGGAACTGAACAGTGCATATCAGAAGCTTCATCAGGAAGTCATGCCCCCTTGTGGGGGAGTAAAGCTTGGATACAAACCACCTGGTGTAATAAAGATTGACGTGCCTGATTATTGTGACTGTAAACGAAATCATCAAAAGCCAACTGCTGCTAAGGTGACTAATTTCCGAAAGTGATAGAAGATCAAAGACCGTCTGTAACTGGAGATTTGACCCGGGTCAAATAGTAGTGATTCATGGACAAATAATGCCCCTAGTAGTTGCTACAGCATACTTCCTAGAGGACGTACAGATGAAAGAAGGACTGCCTCTTATCGATTTTCCATTAGATAGAGAGCTATATGGGTGTTTGTGTGGATGGTGTCTGAGTGGGCTTAAAACTAATGATCAGCCTAAAAGTTCTCTCTCTTTGATTTGGCTCTTGCCCAGTTTGAGCCTAGCCAGGACAGCATCTCAAGGACGACCTTAAGTAAAATATTATTTTGTGTTATATGCTCTTTAATATTTTCTTTTGGTGTTTTTATGTTAGCATTCCTACTTTTTGGGAAATAAATGAGACCCTTGCTTATCTAAAACAGTGTGTTTATTTTTGCAGCTAATATTGTTGTTATATCATCACCATTAGTTTTATCAGAGATTTAATAGACTAGCTAATTATAGGATTAGACAAGTTAATACATAGTTATAATAAATATGAGGAATCCATAACCACCCCATTTTTATTTCACTTTGTACATGGGAAAATGTTAGACAGATGACTATCCACAGCCCATCATATTAGCAGTATACAAGGAATAGGGAATAGCTATAAAGGTTTCCAGTCAGAACTGTCCATGTAACAAAAGATGAGCATACTATCCTCCACCGACCGGCCTTAGGGATGCCTGTGTGTTTGCACACTCACTAAGCCCAAAAATCTTGTTCCTATTGGTGGTAATGTGCTTTTCTGAGATATCATCTAGATCAGGGATGCTCAAACTACGGCCCTCCAGCTGTTGCGGAACTACACATCCCATGAGGCATTGTAAAACTCTGACATTCACAGACATGACTAAGCATGATGGGAATTGTAGTTTCTGAACAACTGGAGGGCCATAGTTTGAGGACCCCTGATCTAGATCATCCCTGGATGGGTCATTCCAGCTAGCCAACAGGTCTGAAAATTTATGGGAGTGGGGTCCTGTGTGTAGGAGGTAGGGCAGGGCTACTCAAACGTATGCTGCCATGGAGTCCATCAGGAAAGGGAAATTACGGTAAGTATTTGGTAGGAAACTGTATATATATATATATATATATATATATATATATATACACACAGTATCTCACAAAAGTGAGTACACCCCTCACATTTTTTCTAAATATTTTATTATATCTTTTCATGTGACAACACTGAAGAAATGTCACTTTGCTACAATGTAAAGTAGTGAGTGTACAGCTTGTATAACAGTGTAAATTTGCTGCCCCTTCAAAATTACTCAACACACAGCCATTAATGTCTAAACCACTGGCAACAAAAGTGAGTACACCCCTGAGTAAAAATGGGCCCAAAGTGTCAATATTTTGTGTGGCCACCATTGTTTTCCAGCACTGCCTTAACCCTTTTGGGCATGGAGTTCACCAGAGCTTCACAGGTTGTCACTGGAGTCCTCTTCCACTCCTCCATAACGACATCATGTCTCCTTCCTTCACAGGTCTGAAGACATGCTTGGCCAGTCCATCATCTTTATCCTCAGCTTCTTTAGCAAGGCAGTCTGAGGTCACTGTTGGACACTTCGAGACCACTTGAGGTACGGGTTTTCCCAATTCCGTCACGACCTTTTGTTACCACCGGTGTGTTTTATAACTGTGAAACCCGGGTAAAAATGAGTCCCCACATGAGTGAAAACAACGGTCACCAAATCTGTAATTACCGACACACAACTCATTAAAACTTCCCCGTCGTTTAAATGTGACAATATGTTCGACATGTGAGTGATGAAATGTAACATCGTTTCA
>BLSH010351909.1:105005-117075 GCA_018402905.1 Glandirana rugosa | reverse complement strand
CAATAGAAAACAGTTTGATAAATACATGACCTACCAACGTTTACGGAGGAAGCTGGATATTCTTGTCTCGAGAGGAGGAGATCCTGGGGCAATCTCCGAAGTGAAACTCCTTCTCAGGAAGTGTCAATATGACCGGCATGCCTCTTTGGTTCTGGAGAGGGACTATGGGAAGTACCACTCGCCTGACCCTTACCAGAACTGCAAACAAGGTGTAGCTGTTAAAGCGGTCGTTGGCCTTAAGGATAGTACAGGTTCCTTGACAAAGTCCAGGTCAGGGATCCTGGAGGTCGTGAGGTCCTTTTATGCTGACCTTCTTGGGAGGAAAGAGCTTGACCGTGACAAGATGGAAAGCTTTTTGGACTCTACTCCAGGTCTAAATGGTGGAGATGTTCCATTGATGAATTTGACAGAGGAGATCATAGTTGAAGAGGTGATGAGGGCAATTGAACAGCTTGCCATCAAAAAGTCACCTGGCCCAGATGGCTTGACGGCTGAGTTTTACAAAGCCTTTAAGTCTATTCTGGCCCCACATTTGGGTAGAGGTTTTTAACAGTTGCCTTGCTTCCCCCTTCAATGAGACACTCAGCTGTGATTCTTCTTTCAAAAGGTAAAGATCCTTCGATGATTGAGAATTGGTGCCCCATCAGCCTTCTCAATGTCGATAGAAAGGTACTGGCAAAGATATTTTTCTGGCGCCTATCGTCAGTAGCAGAGTCTTTGCTTTCTCGCCATCAGCACTGTTCGGTCCAAGGTAGGAGCACCTTCACAGCGGTTTTAGCTGTCCGGGAGGCCTTGGAGCGGTGCAGGGCTGCAGGCTGGGGAAAGTATTTGCTGGCATTGGATCAGGCAAAGGCTTTTGATCGTGTTAACCATGAGTACCTGTGGCTGCTCCTTAGTAAGTACGGTCTGCCGGGTGGTTTTGTCAATTGGTTGAAAGTCTTGTATAAGGGGACAGAAAGCTTTCCCCTTGTTAATGGTTAGGTTGGGTAGTCCTTTGGGGTTGGCTGCGGGGTGTGCCAGGGTTGTCCCCTAAGTCCCCTGCTCTATGTGTTTGCAATCGACCCCTTCATCAGGAGGCTAGAGAGCAGCATGTTGTATGGGGTACCAGTGGGGCTCTCGGGTAAGCCGCCTTTGAGGGTTGTTGCCTATGCGGACGATGTGTCGGTGATCGTCACTGGGACAGATGAAGTGGAGGAGGTGGTCTCTCTGACATCACGGTACTCTGAAGCATCTGGCTCCAAGATCAATCAGGAAAAGAGTGATGTTTTCTGGATGGGAAAGGAAGGTGAGGGGTTTGACCTCCCGGACACCTTTCCAGTGCCCCAAGAAAAAAGTTGGATACTAGACATTGAATTTGGACCTGACGATTATGGCCTCAAAAACTGTGCAGGCAGGTAGGAAATTGTCAATACTAAGGTGGTCAGCTGGAAGAGATGGAAATTATGTCTGAGGGAAAGGGTTGATCTGATTAAGACTTACCTGATTCTGATCTTTTTGTATGTCAGCTTTGTCTGCATCTTGCCAGTGTCTCTCCATGCTAGGATCTATAGTGTGTTCTTCCAGCTGCTGTGGGGGAACAGACTCAACCCCATCAAGAGGAATGTCACCTATCTATCCAGGAGGGAGGGTGGCTTAGGTATGGTCAACCCAGTTCTTTTCTTTTCACTGCTATTTCTCAAGTTTAACATTGGTAATATGCTTGCAGCAGAACCTCCTGGATGGGCAGGCATGTTTAGATCTTGGTTTAGGCCTTTTCTATGACTTTGGGAATAAGGTGGCCAAGTAAAGAATCTCAGTGTCACAACTTTAATGGGGTCTGGTGACAGGTGCGTACCACTGGAGTTCGAATTGCATCAAGGTAGTGTAGTGCACCACAAGGTTGTGGACCTATGGCTGACTGCTGCTAAGTAGTACCGGCTGATACAGGGAGAGGGCCCCTAGAGCATGGACACTGAAACTCAGGGAGCTAGTGCATCAGTTTCCCCAGGGCAGGGAATCTAAGAGCCAGTGGGTGTTCACCAGACCCTCTAGTGGTGAGGATGGATTTGGTCAGTGGGGGGAATAGTGCCCCATCATTGGTGTCAGTGGGAGGAATAGTGTCCCATCATTTGTGTCAGTGGGAGGAATAGTGCCCCATCATTGGTATCAGTGGGAGGAATAGTGTCCCATCATTGGTGTCAGTGGGAGGAATAGTGCCCCATCATTGGTGTCAGTGGGGGGAATAGTGCCCCATCATTGGTATCAGTGGGAGGAATAGTGTCCCATCATTGGTATCAGTGGGAGGACTAGTGCCCCATCATTGGTGTCAGTGGGAGGAATAGTGCCCCATCATTGGTGTCAGTGGGAGGAATAGTGCCCCATCATTGGTGTCAGTGGGAGGAATAGTGCCCCATCAGTGGGATATATAAGAGACTTCCATAAAGAGGACCTGTCACTGCCTATTACTCTTACAAGGGATGTTTACATTTTCTGGCAGCAATAAAAGTGATTAGATTGTTTTTTTTTTTCAAAGAGACAGTGTAAAAAAATAAATAAATTAAAATAAATAAGAAAAAAATAAAAACATTTAAAGCGCCCCCTCCCTCCGTGCGCAGAAGCAATAGTAAACAACGTTCACACCACACATGTGAGGTATCACTGTGATCATCAGAGCGAGAGAAATAATTCTAGCACCAGGCCTCCTCTGTAACTCTAAATTAGTAACCTGTAGAAATTTTTAAAGCATCGCCTACCATAGTTTGTCGCCATTCCACGAGTGTGCACAATTTTAAAGCATGACATGTTAGATTTCTATTTATTCAGCGTAACATTATCTTTCACATTACACAAAAAAATTGGGGTAAATTTACTGTTTTGTTTTTTTTAACCACTTCAGCCCAGAAGGTTTTACCCCCTTAATGACCAGACCATTTTTTTGCGATACGGCACTGCGTTACTTTAACTAACAATTGCGCAGTCGTGCGACGTTCTACCCAAATAAAATTGATGTCCTTTTTTTCCCACAAATAGTGTTTTCTTTTGGTGGTATTCAATCAACTCTGAGGTTTTTTTTTTTTGGCACTATAAACAATCTTTTTTACTTTCTTCTATAAAACATATCTAATAAAAAAAATGTAAATATTCAAATTTCTTCATCAATTTAGGCCGATATATATTCTGCTACATGTTTTTGGTAAAAAAAATCCCTATAAGCGTTTATTGATTGGTGTGAACAAGAGTTATCACATCTACAAACTATGGGATAGATTTGTGGCATTTTTATTTATTTATTTTTTACTAGTAATGGTGACGATCTGCGATTTTTAGTGGCACTGTGACATTGCGGCGGACAGATTGGACACCTAACTGACACTTTGACACTTTTTTGGGAACCAGTGACACTAATACAGTGATCAGTGCTAAAAATGTGTCCTGTTACTGTACTAATGACACTGGCAGGGAAGGGGTTGAGCACTGGGGGCGATCAAAGGGTTAAGTGTGCCCCTAGGGGGTGCTTTCTAACTGGTGGGGGATGGAATCACTAGGTAAACACAGTGATCCGTGAACCTGATTAGCAGGAACACAAGATCACTGTGTTCATCTCTGACAGAACGGCGGATATTGTGTGCGCCCCCTGCTGGCTATTGTGCGAAATGATGTACAGGTACGTAATTTCGAGCAATAGAGCCGACAGGCCGCAGTATATGTATTTATGAATATTGACACTCCCACCACCATGCTTGACTGTAGGCAATACACACTTGTCTTTTTACTCCTCACCTGGTTGCTACCAAGGTGAGGAGTGTCATGGTCTGGGGCTGCATGAGTGCTGCCAGCACTGGGGAGCTACATTTCAGGGAACCATGAATGCCAACATGTACTGTGACATACTTCAGAGACTGGACTGCAGGGCAGTATTCCCACATGATAACGACCCCAAACACACCTCCAAGACGACCACTGCCTTGCTAAAGAAGCTGAGGGTAAAGGTGATGGACTGGCCAAGCATCTCCAGACCTAAACCCTATTGAGCATCTGTGGAGCTCCTCAAAGGAAAGGTGGAGGAGCGCAAAGTCTCTAACATCCACCAGCTCTGTGATGTCATCATGGAGGAGGGGAAGAGGACTCCAGTGGCAACCTGTGAAGCTCTGGTGACCTCCATGCCCAAGGGGGTTAAGACAGTGCTGGAAAATAATGGTGGCCACACAAAATATTGACACTTTGGGCCCAATTTGGACATTTTCACTTAGGGGTGTACTCACTTTTGTTGCCAGCGGTTTAGACATTAATGGCTGTGTGTTGAGTTATTTTGAGGGGACAGTAAATTTACACTGTTATACAAGCTGTACACTCACTACTTTACATTGTAGCAAAGTGTCAGCTCTTCAGTGTTGTCACATGAAAAGATAGAATAAAAGATTTACACAAATGTGAGGGGTGTACTTACTTTTGTCAGATACTGTATATGTATATATATAATGTTTGGGGGTTCTAAGTAATTTTCTAGCAAAAAAATACGGATTTTAACTTGTAAGCAACAATTGTCAGAAAAAGGCTTAGGCAGGAAGGGGTTAATCTATATGAACTTTAACATAAAACACTGAATTTCATTTATTGTCTAATCTAATATAGATTGAAGGAAGTCACACAATTTGACTTATCAGCAGTGACAGCTGGTGATTTTTAGTTTGGGGGGGGCGGCAAACAACCACCTCCCCCCCGCGGCACCTCAAACCCCCCTCTGCCTTAGGAATATTCAAGTTTAGCGCTTTCGATTTAGAATAATTCATTTTTAAGTTGGAGACAAATCCGAAATGGGCAAATTCTAGCGTTAGGTTAGGTATCGTGACATGTGGGGCTGTCAGAAAGAACAGTAGGTCGTCCGCGTACGCCGCTGCCTTGAACTCCCTGCCCCATAACTCAAAGCCTTCAGGATTAGTGTTGACCATTCTGATGAATGGTTCTAAAGTCAAGATAAAGGGTAGAGGTGACAACGGACACCCCTGTCTGTTGCCATTCGATATTGGCACTCTTTCCGACAAAGCACCATTCATTTTCAGTTTGGCAGAGGGATTCTGGTATAGGGACTGTCAGGGACCGGTGTGACCAGAAATGTGTGGACTGCAACAGAGTGCACCAAACGCAGGTAAAGTGTAAATAGTATAATTTATTATATGATAAATTAAATAACAGGCACCAGAACAGCAGGCTGGGCATCAGGAACCGGATCAGCAGGCTGAGCCGTGGGCACTGGACTATCAGGCTGGACAACAGGCGCCGGAGCAGCAGGCTGGACAACAGGCACCGGAGAAGCAGGCTGGACAACAGCCACTGGATCATCAGACTGGGCAGTGGGCACTGGAAGATCAGGCTGGAGAGTGGGCACAGGATCATCAGGCTGGACAACAGGCACCGGAGCAGCAGGCTGGACAACAGGAACCGGAGCAGCAGGCTTGACAGTGGGCACCAGAACAGCAGGTTGGGAATCAGGAACCGGATCAGCAGGCTGAGCCATGGGCACCGAATCATCAGGCTGGACAGCGGGCACAGGATCAGCAGGCTGGACAGCGGGCACAGGATCAGCAGGCCGGACAGTAGGGCACAGGATCAGCAGACTGGACAGCAGGCACCATAACAGCAGGCTGTACATTAGGAACCGGATCGTCAGGCTGGGCACAAGGAACCGGATCATCAGGCTGGGGAGCAGGTACTGGATTAGCAGGCTGGACAGAAGGCACAGGCTCAGCAGGCTGGAAAGCGGGCACAGGATCAGCAGGCACAGGATAAGCAGACTGGACAGCGGGCACAGGATCAGCAGGCCGGACAGCATGTTCAGGTCTGTCAAAAGCAGGCCAAACCCTATTGGCAATTGTGGAGGTAGACTGGAGCAGATCAACCGGTGTGGAGGAAGACTGGAACAGATCAGCTGGTGTGGAAGCAGACTGAAGCAGATCGGCTGGTGTGGAGGCAAACTGGAATGGATTAGCCGGTGTAGAGGCAGACTGGAACAAATTGGCTGGTTAGGAGGCAGGCTTGAGTAGGTTGGCTGGAATGGAAGCATACTGGAACAGATCAGCTGGTGTGGAGGCAGACTGGAATGGATTGACTGGTGTAGAAGCAGACTGAAGTAGACCGGCTGGTGTGGAGGCAGACTGGAACAGATTGGCTGGTGTGGAGGCAGACTGGAATTGATCGGTTGGTGTGGAGGCAGACTGGAACAGATCGTTTGGTGGGGAAGCAGTATGGGATAGCGGTTGGATAGTGCGGGTTTGGAAAAACTTCAGTTTCTTCTTAGGTTTAGCTACTGAAGTTCTGTAAGTGACTGCAGGGCTGTAAGTAAGGGACGCAGCTGATGGAAGAGTATGGTAAGAAAGAGGGAGCAGTTGCTAAGAGGATCTTTGTGGGATTGTTGCAGGCAGCGGAGAAGAGGTAGGTGTGTTAAAGACAGGGTAGGTGAAGCAGGTAGAAACGGGTTATTTATATTTGGTTGGTAGCAGAGTATACTGGGCTGTGACTGTGGTTGCTGTAGGTGAAGGAGAGAGAGATCTTTGAGCAGGTAGGTCTCTGGTGGCAGGAATGGGTTGGTGCAAGCTGACTGCAGCTGAACATATCTGACCATGCCTGTAGTAAAAGTTGAACAAAATTCAGTTTACATGTGGCCTGTCTGACAAGAGCCTGCACTGAGTTAATACACTCCACTAACACCTGTTGAGAGCATGCTGAGTAGTGCTCAAAGAAATAAGCTGAGTCATCTTCTAATAACCATACCAGCGATTCTACCTGAGCCTTACTGAACGGAGGACAAAAATCATCACTGCCCATAGGAATACTGTACAAAGCCAACTCTGCATACACACCTGAATCAATGGCTGAACATCTCCAAACAACATACTGCCCTGATCAACTAGGGAATGAGCAAGACGGATAAATTCTAACAGCTGATCACTGGTCCACTCCTGCAATGTCTGGCGGCAATATTCATTATCCTCTGTCACCAGCAGAGAAAATTAAATAACTTCCTCCGGATGCATGTTACTACAAAACCAAGATGGCTTCTCTGTGCAGCCACTTCTGGTCAGGACTGGCCTTGGTATTATGTCAGGGACAGGTGTGACCAGAAATGTGTGGACTGCAACAGAGTGCACCAAATGCAGGTAAAGTGTAAATAGTATGATTTATTATATGATAAATGAAATAACAAGAAACGCACCTCTGATATAGTGAATAGTGAAAACAACCAGTAAGTAAATCAACAGTGAACACACACATCAAATAACAGACAAATCCAATATATACAGCACAAGGGATATCCAAATCATAAACTTGCCAGAGCCAGGGTCATACACAGAAGATCAAGCAGGGGGAAGCTGGGAGCAGACAGGACAGTGAAAAGGGAGTCAGGCACCGGACTGAGCGGGTAGGAAGGGATCAGGCTGCAGGATCAAGGTTGGAGTCCAGGGACAGGAGACAGGAAACGGGCTTCAGGAACACAGGAAGGCAGATCAGGGGCACAAGGAGACAATACCAAGCCAAATTAACACAGTACTACCCAGGTTTAAATACACTTCCTGCAATCAGTCTCAGGTGATGCCTGACTGCAGGAGATGATGTCAGATCCTGACTGCCAAGAGACACCTGCTGGTGGACACCGGAACTGCTCAGCCTCCGACTGCTAAGGGACACCCACTGGTGGACACCGGAACTGCGGCTTATAGGTCTGGGAGCTACAGTGCCACCAACAGGTGAAACCGTTCCTGACAGGGACGCTATCCATGCCAATATGCTGGAACGTAACCCAATGTGTGAGCAGGTGGCTAGCATGAAGTCCCAAGAGACCCTATCAAAGGCCTTCTCCGTGTCCGTGGACAGATGAAGGTCTCTGATATTCCTGGTGCGTGCTGCCTGAATCAAAAGTAGTGCCTTTGTGACGTTGTCTTTGTTGTAATATAAGCTGAAAGGAAGTTGGGCGTCGCTCTTTCTTTGTCAGGTAAGGAGTTCAAGGCTTTGGCCAGCGGTTTCGTCAAGATGTCTATGAAAGTCTTATAATAGATGGCCGTGAACTCATCCGGGCCTGGGCTTTTCCCTGTCTTCATGTCACAAACTGCCCTGATTATTTCTGTTTCAGATATTGGGTCTTCAAGGATGGCAATATCTGTCGTATTTAAGACTGGCAACCCGCTACTCGTCAAGTAGTCCTGT
Organism: Glandirana rugosa; assembly: GCA_018402905.1. Taxonomy (NCBI): domain Eukaryota; kingdom Metazoa; phylum Chordata; class Amphibia; order Anura; family Ranidae; genus Glandirana; species Glandirana rugosa. The sequence continues at coordinate 108,897 of BLSH010351909.1, read as the reverse complement.
ATCACCTTAGTCCTGTCCCCCTGCAAGCCTGGGGGTCTATGTTGAGGTGCTAAGTTGTAGAGCTTGGTATAGAACGCATGGAAGTGTTTCGCAATAGCGAATGTGGCAACATCCAGTTTGCCATCAGGCAGTCTGATGCCTTTAATTGTGCTAGATGATATAGTTTCCTTTAAGGATCTCGCTAGTAGTCTACCTGTCTTATCACCTGATTCATAATACAGTTTTCCTGAAGAAGAGCAGTCGTTTAGTTTTATAGTCAAAAATGTGTTGCAATGCCTTCCTCACCTCCAGTAATTCTGTGGCAGATAGGGTGGTCAGAAATTGTTTATGTTGAGTCTCAAGTTTGTTAATGTTATTCATCAATCTTGGTATCCCGTATACCTCCCGTTCCCTCTTACGTTTGGCTCCCAGTCTGATAAGTTCTCCCCTCACAGTGCATTTGTGGGCCTCCCAAATTGCTAGGGGGTCCATCCCCGGGTTTGTGTTATGTAAGAAGAAGTCCTCGAGAGTGGACTTCACTCTTGGCAGTAGGGCAGGAAGGATCCATCAGTAAGGAGGCATTAAGTCTCCACACGGTAGTCCTTTGTGAGGTATCCACTGGATTCAGTGACAGAGAAATTGGGGAGTGGTCTGACAGGGTTTGAATGCCTATGTGGGCTTGCGTTAGCCCTGCCAGATCCCTCTGCGATATAAAGAAGTAGTCTATAGGAGAGTACCTTTCATGTGGTGTAGAATAAAAAGTGAAATCCCTTCCTTCAGAATGCAAAAAACGCCAAGTGGGGGCGTGGCCGGCTGCTGACCAAGATGGACGTGTGAGCCTGTAGCTCTCCTCTGACTGAGACTACCAGCGACACTAAGCCACAGACAGAGCAGGAGATTTTATTGAATTCTCATGTCGGTGGGTCCTCTCCATCTCCCTCCTCACCCCTGACGTTCCGGCAATCCCCAGCCACAGGAGCAGCGAAAACGGTGCCGCTGATATACCGGCCGGCACCCGCCGCATTGAAGCCACCGACTCCCTGACTAGGATCTGAGGCCATTCCCCCTCTGGGAGCCAAGGTAAGGCACCGGAGCTCCCTACACAGCTCCACCATCTCTGCCTCCCTCGGCCTCGATACTACACGGCTCCTCTCAGCCGCCAGTACTGTGAAGACGGCTCCTCTCCTCACACTTGCGGCCGCCATCTTGCGGCCTAACTGTGCGCGCTGCACTGCGGCCCCCAGCCTCCCTCCACACGGTCTTACCTGCTACATTCCCACTGTAGGAGAGCAACACACGGGTTTCCTGTATCACCCGACCCCGTCATCCACTTCAACAGCGCGGATTCTGCCTAATTACAGCCCTCTGATACTTTCCGTCGGCCATCTTGCTACACCCATAGGCCTCAGAGGCCCTATTGTCAAACCCTCACAGCACCACGCGCACGGAGACCATTTAACAACCTCACTACTCTCCAAAGAAGCTGCACAGCAATAGCTCATACATCCCCCAGCTGCTGTGTAAGAGGGGCTTATTCCAACTAAGGCCCAGCTCTGAGCCTGGCGTCCATTACTTACACAGCGGAGCCAAATGGGGATACTCACATACCTAGCATCCATGCCTCAACACTAACCTAAAGGGCCCTCACAGCTCCAGGCCCCCACTGGAGACCCCAAGACTCAACGAGCCTACTTCCTCCTCCACATAGGAACCAGCACTATACTAAACCCCTGTATAGTGGCATGATCAAAAACAGCTCATATAAAAAGGGGGTTAAAAAATCCATTACGGACTTCTTCTCCGCAAACAACATGATGCAGTCTGCTAAGGGGCCAAGCTCGGCCACATCTCACGAGACTCCTTCGCTAAATGGCGAACAGCAAGCCCCTCACAACTCGCTTGATGAGATGGATAGCTCTGAACAAAGCATTCAGGCCCCTTCACCTGCCCCCTCTGATAGAAGCAAGAGAGCAGCTCAGTCTCCAGCTCCCTCACCTTCCAAAGTCCCACTTTATAAAAGGCAACACTGGGATGAAGGGTCAGACAGCCCAAGCACTCATGACTCCCTGGCGGACCTTCCTACCAGAGACCAACCAGCATCAGAACATACATTAAAAATGATGCTCCTACCATTACAAAATGATCTGCGTAACGAACTTCGGTCTTCATTGACGATCCTGCAATCCAGAGTTGAACAAGTGGAAGACCGCACTGATGTCCTGGAACGTCGTTCCTCGGACCATGCTGCTGAACTGCAAGAGGCCACAGACACACTCCACCAGCATGCGGACGATATTCATTACCTACAAGCAAAGGTGGCCGACTTAGAAGACCGTTCCAGAAGGAACAACATAAAGTTTAGAGGCATCCCCGAAACTGTCAAACCCTCGGAACTCCCAACATTCCTTCAACAAATGTTCCTCAAACTTGTACCACAACTGACACAAGCTGAAATGATTGACCGAGCGCACAGAATAGCCAAACCAAATCACCTGCCAGAAACAGTGCCGCGAGACGTACTGGCCCGTATCCAATTTTACCAAGTGAAAGAAAAACTTATGTCCGCAGCTCGCATAAACAAGACCATGCCGGAGCACTACACAAACATATCATTCTTCACGGATATATCTGCTGCCACAGCCCGACACAGAAGAGAATTCACGCAAGTGACATAGACCCTGCGGGAGTACAACATTCCATATAAGTGGGCTTCCTTTCTAAATTGATTGTCACCTACCGTGACCAACCCACCAATATTCTTTCTCCAAAAGAGGGAATGAAAAGGCTGCTGAACTGGGGCATCATCTCGCCCCCCACCCCCACAAAGGGAACATAGAGGATCCTAACAGGCCTCCCGTGGATGTCAACCCCACCATCGACCCACAGACCGTGGCCATCAATACCTTGGAAGTCAATCTCCTGACGGGCGCAAGCCTGTCCCCAAACTCAACATACTCCACACAATCAGGAGCAATGGAGTCTCAGCTGAGTATTACTCATTTGTTGTATTCTTGATCACAAGTGGTATTCATTTTTTGCTCCCCCAGGTTATATGAAAAAGTGCTAAGCACTTTCTGTTACTTACACCTAGTTGAACTAACTGGTTAAGTTCTCTATTATCAGTTACCTAACAGGTGTTACGTTCTTTTTATTTTCTTTACGTTTTTGATCTATTTGCATTCTGGTTCTAACGACTATTACTTAGAGCTTAACTTCTTGATACTTAAGGTCACGATATTGGAGTGAGCAGGGTAGAAGGTGTCCCCCTCTCGATTCCCCGCTCTACTTTCCACCAATTACATCACCTAACACAATGGCTATCACCATAGTATCCCTAAATGCTAAAGGCCTTAATTTGCCTTTTAAAAGACAATTATTATGGAAAGAGGCACTAACTTGTAAAGTGGATATTATCTGCACCCAAGAAACACATTTCATGGCCTCCAAGCCACCCCTGTGTACGCACAAACAATTTCCACAATGCTTTACGTCCAACACCCCTAAGAAAAGAGCCGGAGTCTTAATAGCCATTCGCTCTACTCTAGCCTTTAACAGGTTCCCGACCGCGCGCCGTGTTTTCACGGTGGCAGTCGGGACGCTGAGCGCGAATCGCCGTAAATAAGCGGCGATCTGCATTCAGCCACCAGGGGGCGCGCGTGCGCACCCGCCGCACTCCTGAGGAGTGTGCCCGCGGCTCGGGCGGACCCGATGTCCGCCGGCGAGCCGCGATGAGCGGCTACAGGGAGAAAACGGGGAACCGCCAATGTAAACACGGCGGTTCCCCGCTCTTTTAGTGGGGGCATGAGAGATCTACTGATCCCTGTCACTGGGATCAGTTAGATCTCTCATGCCCATGTTAATTTCGTAACACCTTTAACAAACACGCATGTGTCCCCACCGAACCTCCGGTACT
>BLSH010351909.1:92547-104995 GCA_018402905.1 Glandirana rugosa | reverse complement strand
CGCACAAACAATTTCCACAATGCTTTACGTCCAACACCCCTAAGAAAAGAGCCGGAGTCTTAATAGCCATTCGCTCTACTCTAGCCTTTAACAGGTTCCCGACCGCGCGCCGTGTTTTCACGGTGGCAGTCGGGACGCTGAGCGCGAATCGCCGTAAATAAGCGGCGATCTGCATTCAGCCACCAGGGGGCGCGCGTGCGCACCCGCCGCACTCCTGAGGAGTGTGCCCGCGGCTCGGGCGGACCCGATGTCCGCCGGCGAGCCGCGATGAGCGGCTACAGGGAGAAAACGGGGAACCGCCAATGTAAACACGGCGGTTCCCCGCTCTTTTAGTGGGGGCATGAGAGATCTACTGATCCCTGTCACTGGGATCAGTTAGATCTCTCATGCCCATGTTAGCCCAACCCCCCCACAGTAAGAACACACCCAGGGAACACAGTTAACCCCTAGCTCCCCCCCCAGGTTAACCCCTTCACTGCCAATGACATTAATACAGTAATCAGTGGACATTTAAATTTCTGATCGCTGAATAAATGTCATTGGTCCCAAAAAAGTGTCAAAAATGCCCGACATGTCCGCCCCAATATCGCAGTACCGCTAAAAATCGCAGATCGCCGCCATTACTAGTAAAAAAATAAAAAAAAAATAAAAACCCCAGAAATGAATTCTCACCATCCGTAAACGCAGCCACTTTTGCGCAAACCAATCAATAAACGCCGATTGCGATTTTTTTTATCACAAATATGAGGAATTATATAAATCGGCCAAAAACGGTGAAAAAAAATGTTTTTTTATATTTTTTTTTTTTTTATTTGAATTTTAGCAAAAAGTAAGAAATTTGGGTTTTTTTGCAAAATGGTCGCTCTTCTTTTGTTTATAGCGGCGATAAGAAATGACGCAGAGGCGATCAAATATCACCAAAAGAAAGCTCTATTTGTGGGAAAAAAAGGACGCAAATTTTGTTTGGGTGCAACATCATACGACCGCGCAATTGTCAGTTAAAGCGATGCAGTGCCGAATCGCAAAAAGTGCTCTGGTCCTAAAGCTGCAAAACCTTCTGGTTGGTAAGTGGTTAACATAGTGCATTCCGAAATTGACCCCTTAGGCAGATATATTATTCTGCATGCGCACTTTAACCACTTCCATACAGGACACTTACACCCCCTTCCTTACCAGACCAATTTTCAGCTTTCAGCACTCTCACACTTTAAATGACAATTACTCAGTCATGCAACACTGTACCCAAACAAATTTTTTATCATTTTTTTCTCACAAATAGAGCTTTCTTTTGGTGGTATATAATCACTGCTGGGTTTTTTATTTTTTTCAATACAAGCGAAAAAGTAGCGAAAATTTTGAAAAAAAAACACTTTTTTTTAGTTTGTATTGAAAAATTTTGCAAAAAAGTAATTTTTTTTTAACATACAAATCCCCCAAAAATATATAAAAAAATAATTTATTCCTCAGTTTTGGCCGATTTATATTCTTCTACATATTTTTGGTAAAAAAAAAAAAATTGCAATCAGCGTTTATTCATTGGTTTGCGCAAAAGTTGCCGCGTTTACGCGTTGGCTGTCTACACCTGAGCACATGGCTGGGTTGATGGTGGCTGAGCGCTCTTCCAGTATAGCAGCAATAGGCTGTGATAATAAAAGCTGGGCAGATAAAGACTTCTGGAATCCTTATTCTTCACCTGAATTTTTCCCATCCAGGACACCAACATAAGAGGTGATTGATTGCTCTCTCTACAGAAAGCACAAAAAAAAGGGTCCCTGTAATATACTTTCTTCCGAAGGTTCATAAAAGTCTGCAGAACCCACCTGGAAGGCCGATCATTAGCGGTCTGGATTCGGTTACTTCCAGGGCTGACGCGGGGAGGCCAATTGGGAGATCGTGGAATCTGTTCTCATCAAGGAGAAACCATTGGGTTTGCATCTGGCAGGATAGATTACCTAAGCCCACACCAAGGCATATTTGACCCCCGTAATAGGGGTCGTTCCTGGATGGTAAGAGGCAGTGTGTGTGGGGGATGGTGAAGGTTTCTCCTATGGTTCACAGTTTTCAGATGATTTTAGAACAGGGATATGGCTTTTCCCAGTTATTGTTTAAGTTTCACACACAGTTTGAAGATGATTGTAGAACAGTGATATGGGTTCTCCCGGCTAATTTATGCTTTTCACACACAGTCTGAAGATGGTCCACATCCACCTCCATTTTTGATTTTTTTATGTGATTTTTTTTTTAAATGCTTTTAAGTTATTTCCCTGTCCCCATTTCTTTGTAGGGCACTTGTCCAACCCTTACCCCAATTTTCCTTCCTTTTGCAGACCTCTAGGACTTTCCAGGACTTTTTTTACAGCAATTTTCAGAACTTTTAGTAAAATTACCAGAACCCCGAACCCGGACTTTTTTTGAAAAGTCCGGGTTCGGGTCCGGGTCCCGGACACCCAAAAGTTTGATACGGACCCGAACTTTACAGTCCGGGTTCGCTCAACTCTATTTATGACTACTGAAGCTATTTTCAGTGCTGTGCTTTTTCTTCATATTTTTATTTTTGGACTGTTCAACTTATGTGCTGGCTGCTGACATTTCATTGTTTTATTTAGCGCAGTTGATTTTTTATTTAACTTTTTGCTATAATACAGATCCCCCCAAAAAATATAAAAAAACAAATTTATTCCTCAGTTTTGGCCGATTTATATTCTTCTACATATTTTTGGTAAAAAAAAAATCGCAATCGGCGTTTATTGATTGGTTTGCACAAAAGTTGCCACGTTTACGGATGATGAGAATTAATTTCTGGGGTTTTTGTTTTTTTTTTTCATTTTTTACTAGTGCGTTTTTTAGCGCTACTGCGATATTGCGGCAGACATGTAGGACACTTTTGACACTTTTTTGGCATTTAAACAGAGATCAGAGCTATAAAAATGCAATGATTACTGTGTAAATGTCACTGGTAGGGAAGGGGCTAACAGTAGGGGGCGATCAAAGGGTTAACTGTGTTCCCTGTGTGTGTTACTAGCTGTGTGGGGGCTGGGCTGAGTGGAGGAGGAGAGAGATCGCGGCTCCCATATACAGGGAGCAGACAATCACACTCCTTCCCCCTGTCAGAACGGGGATCTGTTTGTTTACATACACGAATTCCCAATTCTGTCTATGCAGGGAAGAGTTTGCGAAGTCCGCCCCACCTGCTCCCTACCTCCCCCCCGCTACACAGTGAGCACGCGCACCCACGGTCCACAATCTCGCAGCCGCCATCAGGTAACGGTGATTTGCGATATCGAACCAAGTTTCCGCCGTCGGGCAGTCGGCAACTTGTTAAATAAGGTTTTTTTTATTGTAATGCATATATTGCATTAAAATAAAAAAAAAACTTTCTGCCTTTAGAACCACTTTAAGATGTGGTCGAAACAGAGTTTTTCCAAATGGCAGAATTATAGTTTCATCTCTGGAGTAGATCCCCTTCTCTAATAAATGCCAATATTCTGTTGGCTTTGCTTGCTGCAGCTTGGCACTGCATGCCGTTGCTGAGCCTGTCCTCTACTAGGACCCCCAGATCCTCCTCCATCTCAGAGTCCCACCAAGGTTCTCCCCACATAGCATGTAAACTACATTCATATTTTTAACCCCCAAGTGCATTACTTTATATTTAACTCGTTTGACTTTATTTTCTCACCCCTTTATTTTATGGAGGACTTCTTGTAAAGTTTCCATATCCTGCTGTGAAATTATTGCCCTGCCTAGCTTAGTATTGTCAGCAAACACTGAGATTAAGCAATTTATCCCATCCACTGTATCATTTATGAGCAAGTTAAAGGGTACCCCACTTATAACTCCTGACCATTCAAAATGAAAGTTATTTATCACCACTCTATGGACACGCCCCTGTAACCAGTTTCCTATCTTGGGACATACACTACCGTCAATGCCAACCAGGGCTGGCTCTACCACTAGGTGGAGTAGGTGGTCGCCTAGGGCACCTGGCCGCTTTGATATTTCACGCTTTGATTCATGTCATGAGAGAGGAGAGCCTCAACGGGCAGCTGCCACGATCATGTCATCAGTGCAGTCGAGAATTAGAAAGGACCACCCCCCCCTGAACCCGGAGGCCGCTCTACCTTGATCATGCCAGTGAAGTGAAGTGGTGGAGAGGAGAGCCACGGCTGGCAGCACCCCCCCCTCCCCCAAGGCTGTGCATCCTGGCATGCTATGCATGTCACTACAGTCACTGGCCAGCACCATAGCTGCCCCCCACCCCCACGTGGAGAGGACTGTGCAGGATGCATCCTGGCATGTAATGGGACATGGAGATCAGAGGCTGGACAGCACATGCACCCCCCCCCTCGTGGAGGCCGCTCTGCATCCTCCTGGCATGTCAGCCGAGCGGGCTATAGCATGGCGCCTGGTGACAGGTGGAGCCTGAAGGAGTCACCGCACCAACCGAGGCATGGAACAGCAAAGGTTGCGAGGAACACCAATGCACTAGATGGTCACATCGGATAAAAAGCAGTGCTGTTTGAATTTTGCAGAGCCCAAGACCATCACCTCAGCTGGTGTGGTGAGTAAAAACTGAAGCTGTGTGACTGAGATAATGAGATTGTATTGTCACATGCCATACAAATGTATATAGAAATAGTGACTGATCTGCCAAATACCCCCCTCCAGCCCCACCCCTTGTGAGGCTGTATTTGATGGGCACAGTTGAGGCTGTATGAAGTGGCACTGGTGGAGCTGTATTTGATAGGCACAGGTGAGGCTGTATTGATTGGCGCTGGTGAAGCTGTATTTGATGGGCACAGGTGAGGCTGTATTGATTGGCGCTGGTGAAGCTGTATTTGATGGGCACAGGTGAGGCTGTATTGATTGGCACTGGAGAAGCTGTATTTGATGGGCACTGGTGAGGCTGTATCGATTGGCACTGGTGAAGCTGTATTTGATGGGCACAGGTGAGGCTGTATTGATTGGCGCTGGTGAAGCTGTATTTGATGGGCACAGGTGAGGCTGTAGTGATTGGCGCTGGTGAGGCTGCATTTGATTGGCGCTGGTGAAGCTGTATTTGATAGGCACAGGTGAGGCTATATTGATTGGCGCTGGTGAAGCTGTATTTGATGGGCACAGGTGAGGCTGCATGGATTGGCGCTGGTGAAGCTGTATTTGATGGGCACAGGTGAGGCTGTATTTGATGGATGCTGGTGAAGCTGTATTTGATGGGCGCTGGTGAAGCTGTATTTGATGGGCACAGGTGAGGCTGCATGGATTGGCGCTGGTGAAGCTGTATTTGATGGGCACAGGTGAGGCTGTATTTGATGGATGCTGGTGAAGCTGTATTTGATGGGCGCTGGTGAAGCTGTATTTGATGGATGCTGGTGAGGCTGCATTTGATTGGCGCTGGTGAGGTTGCATTTGATTAGCGCTGATGAGGTTGGGCAAGACAAAGAGGGTGGGGTTAGGGGTGGAGCCAAGGGGGCGGCGGTAAAATGAGGTTTCGTCTAGGGTGTCAAAAATCCTTGCACCAGCCCCGATGCCAACAGACCTCATTTTTTTGAATTAATCCTTTATAGGGAACCATGTCAAATGCTTGTCATTCAGCTTTTCTGATCAGCTCCCATGTGGTTTGTCTAGTAAACCATTGCAAGCGTTTCATTATATAGTTTGATGAATGCAAAAAAACTGCCAGGAATGTAGAACTGTCTCCTTTCCACCCTTTCTGTGTTGTCTCCCTGAGCTCTCCTAGTTCTTATCTTGGTCTACAGAATAGCCTTTGTTTTTTGTTTAAATTCTCTTTATTGAGGTTTTATAAAGAAAATGGTACAGTAACAAGTCGCATGCAATGCAGTTACTCCGTCTGAAGTAGAAAATACAGTGTATTCCATCAACATATCTAACATGAATTTAGTATCCAAGGATTGAGAAACATATACAGTATTTCACAAAAGTAAGTACACCCCTCACATTTTTGTACATATTTTATTCTATCTTTGCATGTGACAACACTGAAGAAATGACACTTTGCTACAATGTAAAGTAGTGAGTGTACAGCTTGTATATTGAGGGAACCATGAATACCAACATGTACTGTAAAATACTGAAGTAGAGTATGATCCCCTCCGTCCGGAGACTGGTCACAGGGCAGTATTCCAACATAACGACCCCAAACACACCTCCAAGATGACCACTGCCTTGCTAAAGAAGCTGAGGGTAAAGGTGGTGGACTGGCCAAGCATCTCCAGACCTAAACCCTATTGAGCATCTGTGGGGCTCCTCAAATGGAAGGTGGAGGAGCGCAAGGTCTCTAACATCCACCAGCTCCGTGATGTCGACTCCAGTGCCAACCTGTGAAGCTCTGGTGAACTCCATGCCCAAGAGGGTTAAAGCAGTGCTGGAAAATAATGGTGGCCACACAAAATATTGACACTTTGGGCCTAATTTGGACATTATCACTTAGGGGTGTACTCACTTTTGTTGCCAGCGGTTTAGACATTAATGGCTGTGTGTTGAGTTATTTTGAGGGGACAGCAAATTTACACTGTTATACAAGCTGTACACTCACTACTTTACATTGTAGCAAAGTGTCATTTCTTCAGTGTTGTCACATGAAAAGATAGAATAAAATATTTACACAAATGTGAGGGGTGTACTTACTTTTGTCAGATACCGTATATTGTAATGTGCTAGTTCCACCTGGTTGCGCCAGACGGAAAAGAGTAGGGGGGGGGGGGTGGAAGAAGCAAGGTAGTTGGCTCACATTTGCACTATACATTTCGGATGTTGAAGCCATTTTGAAAATTTACCTACAAATTTGTTTAGCTGCACATTCTTCCTAGCAACCATTTTTTCCATTTCGCATAGGTACAGAATGGCCTTTATGACGTCGAGATCTGAGAGTGGGAATGACTGAGTAATTCACAAAAGTCACTGGGCAGGGCTGACACCATTCAATCCCCAAAAATGCTGTCTTATCAGCCCCCCTATAGCAGTGTTCCTCAACTTCAGTCCTCAAGGCCCACCAGTAATTCACAAAAGTCACTGGGCAGGGCTGACACCATTCAGTCCCCAAAATGTTGTCTTGTCAGCCCCCTATAGCAGTGTTCCTCAACTTCAGTCCTCAAGGCCCACCAGTAATTCACAAAAGTCACTGGGCAGGGCTGACACCATTCAATCCCCAAAAATGCTGTCTTATCAGCCCCCTATAGTGGTGTTCCTCAACTCCAGTCCTCAAGGCCCACCAGTAATTCACAAAAGTCACTGGGCAGGGCTGACACCATTCAATCCCCAAAAATGCTGTCTTATCAGCCCCCTATAGTGGTGTTCCTCAACTCCAGTCCTCAAGGCTCAACAGTAATTCACAAAAGTCACTGGGCAGGGCTGACACCATTCAATCCCCAAAAATGCTGTCTTATCAGCCCCCTATAGCAGTGTTCCTAATACTAATATTCAATAAAATATTTATCACCAGATTCTGGTAAGCATACATCCATTACCTTATATTGTGGATTTCTGTGGACTGTGGTTACCTTGTGAAATAATTGTTACACACATCAAGAAGAACTATTCTATTCGTTTAATAAGTGGATACCAGTCTCTTGACTTATTCCTCTTTTGTGACTATTGAAACCTTAGGTGCTGCAACTTTTGTGAATTACTGGTGGGCCTTGAGGACTGGAGTTGAGGAACACTGCTATAGGGGGGCTGATAAGACAGCATTTTTGGGGATTGAATGGTGTCAGCCCTGCCCAGTGACTTTTGTGAATTACTGGTGGACCTTGAGGACTGGAGTTGAGGAACACTCCTATAGGGGGGCTGATAAGACAGCATTTTTGGGGATTGAATGGTGTCAGCCCTGCCCAGTGACTTTTGTGAATTACTGGTGGGCCTTGAGGACTGGAGTGGAGGAACACTTCCCTATAGAACTTGGAAATGGAACGCTTTTGTGGCAAATTAGCCCATTTCTGCACTTGTGGGGTCCTTTAAAAGATGCACTCAACATGTTAATTTTATTTTTCCTCAATGCATGTTTATGCAAAAACTGAATAATTGGTTTTGAGATGCAAACAGGGGTGCAGCTTACAGGATAAATCGTTTAGTCTAGGCTTCATTTTGTTGGGCAATTAGGAGATGCTGGACGGCCTTTCTTGCTGCCACTTTAAAAAAAAGCAAATAGGCAAAAAAATGCAATTTTTTTTTTTTGCAGCAGAGTCTTTATAGAAGTCACAACCCTTCCCATTGTGACCGTTTACAGTGAACAGAGACATCGTATAAAGGACACAGAGATAGTTTAACATCTATAAACTTTAAACTCAACACTTTCAATGAATAACCAAAGGTAATAAACGCAGACATTGGACGGAAAACAAGACTTTGATATATAAATAGGGGACCTTGCATAAAACAATAAAACATATTCAAATTTCGTCAAATTAAGGGTTGGAAAAAGGAACATACGTGCCCCTGTAAACTCGGTGATCAACCACCAATGGCCTTCTGTATTTTCACTTCCTTCTAAAATGATATAAAAACCAAGCCTCGGGTAAGGGAAGAATCTCCAAGAGCCATCATTGCTGGGTCTGAAGCGGCTGAAGAAGAAGCACCATGCTGAAGCCCCTCATAATCTTGTTGATTTTGGCCTACACAGCTTGCCAAGGAGCAAATGGAGCGGGTATGTACTAAACGAACCTAAAACTCTTCTAATCAAGTGCCTCATTGCTTCCGATTATTGGCTCTTGGGGCAAAGGCTTTGCACCGTATTTTAGGTTTTTCCATAGTTTTGGTGGAGAACTGGCAAATTTTTAAGCCCGAGGTTCCCAATTGACAAAATTCTTGAATCCAGGGAGTTTGCTGTGAAACCATAGCAGCTGAGAACCGAAGCCTCGTCCTTTCTCCAGCAGACTGTTAGTAATGTAATGTAGGGTACAGAAACAACGAACCCTTTCTTTGGGTTTGGGTTCAATAGTTATCTTATTAACTCCTGATGGTTGGAGGAGCCCCTTTAACCACTTCAGCCCACGTTAGGACCAGAGCACTTTTTTGCGATTCGGCGCTGCGACGCTTTAACTGACAATTGCGCGGTCGTGCGACGTTGCACCCAAACAAAATTTGCGTCCTTTTTTCCCACAAATAGAGCTTTCTTTTGGTGGTCTAATGTGACAATAAGTGTATTGCGCTTAGGATTGGAATTGCTCAACTGCTGCCCTCCTGAATTCCCTCCCACGGGTGGGATTAATGCAATGTTTGTTATGTTTGGATATGGCGCTGTCTGAGCTTTGGGTATGAAGGAAAAATATATATATATCAGTGCAAATGTGCTAGTATAATGTGCTAGTTCCACAGTGTGCAGTGTTTGATCCGTGCTTGTCTATAAAGTGCAAGCGTGCTTCAATAGTAATGTATATGTTGTACTTGTAGTGCTTCAGATTGACATATCTTATTAATATTACAGATTACATGATTAAAAAGTTCCAAAGATTATCGTAAATGATTAGTTTTAATAATTTACGATAATCTTTGGAACTTTTTAATCATTTACGATAGTATTTGTGGTTTATTTATTTATATGTATTATTATTAGGGGTTGCTCTGTAATATTAATAAGATATGTCAATCTAAAGCACTACAAGTGCAACATATACATTACTATTGAAGCACGCTTGCACTTTATAGACAAGCACGGATCAAACACTGCACACTGTGGAACTAGCACATTATACTAGCACATTTGCACTGATATATATATATTTTTCCTTCATACCCAAAGCTCAGACAGCGCCATATCCAAACATAACAAACATTTCTTTTGGTGGTATTTGATCCCCTCTGCGTCATTTCTGATCACCGCTATAAACAAAAAAAGAGTGACAATTTTGCAAAAAAAAAAAAACAATATTTTTTACCTTTTGCTAAAATACAAATCCCCCAAAAAAATATAAAAAAAACAAATTTATTCATCGGTTTTGGCCGATTTATATTCTTCCGCATATTTTTAGTAAAAAAAAAAAAATCGCAATTGGCGTTTATTGATTGGTTTGCACAAAAGTTGCCGCATTTACAGATGATGAGAATTAATTTCGGAGGTTTTTATTTTATTTTATTCTTTTACTAGTAATGGCGGTGATCTGCGATTTTTAGCGGTACTGCAATATTGCGGCGGACATATCAGACACTTTTGACACTTTTTTGGGACCATTGGCATTGGATTGGTTTGCAAAAAAGTTGCCACGTTTACAAACCATGAGAATTAATTTCTGGCGTTTTTACAATTTTTTTTACTAGTAATGGCAGCGATCTGCTATTTTTATCGGGACTGTGATATTGCGGCGGACATGTCGGACATTTTTGACACTTTTTTGGGATCAATGACATTTATACAGCGATCAGAAATGTAAATATCCACTGATTACTGTATAAATGTCATTGGCAGTGAAGGGGTTAACCTGCAGGGGGAGATCTAGGGGTTAACTGTGTTCCCTGGGCGTGTTCTAACTGTGAGGGGGTTGGGCTACCATGGGCATAAGAGATCTAACCGATCCCAGTGACAGGAATCAGTAGATCTTTTACATGCCGCCTGACAGAGCGGGGGACCGCCATTGTTTACATCGGCGGTTCCCCGTTCTTCCTCTCTGCCAGGCAATCGCGGCTCGCCGGCAGAGATCGAGTCCGCCAGAGCGGTGGGCACACTCCTGCAGAGCCATTTAATTACGGCAATTCGCTGCCACTCTGCAGAAGTAAAAGTACGCAAGCCGGTCGGGAACCAGTTAAACAATTGTAAATCTGTCTGCTTTAACCACTTCCACACCACCTGCAGTATATTTACTGCAGCAGTGTGGATGTGTCCCGCGAATTGCTGTAAATAGACGCCAATCTGCGGGCGGCCACTAGGGGGCGCGCGTGCATGCCCGCCGTACTGCGGAGTAGTGTGTCCGCAGCTTTGGCGGACCTGATGTCCGCCGGCGAGCCGCAATGAGCGGCGACAGCAAAAGAATGGGGATCCGCCGATGTAAACACGGCGGCTCCCCGTTCTGTCAGTGCGGGCATGAGATCTACTGATCTCTGTACTTGGGATCGGTTAGATCTCTTATGCCCATGGTAGCCCAGCCCCCTCACAGTTAGAACACGCCTAGGGAACACAGTTATCCCCTAGAGCGCCCCCTGCAAGTTAACCCCTTCCCTGCCAATGACATTTATACAGTAATCAGTGGATATTTAAATTTCTGATCGCTGTATAAATGTCATTGGTCCCAAAAAAGTGTCAAAAATGTCCGACATATCCGCCCCGATATCGCAGTACCGCTAAAAATCGCAGATCGCCGCCATTACTAGTAAAAAATAAATAAATAAATAAAAACCACAGAAATTAGTTCTCATCATTCGTAAACGCGGCAACTTTTGCGCAAACCAATCAATAAACACAGATTGTGTGGAAGAATATAAATCGGCCAAAACCGATGAAAAAAATAACGTTTTTTTATATTTTTTTTTTGGATTTGTATTTTAACAAAAAGTAAGAAAAACTGTTTGTTTTTTTTTGCAAAATTGTCGCTATTCTTTTGTTTATAGCGGCGGTCAGAAATGACGCAGAGGGGATCAAATACCACCAAAAGAAAGCTCTATTTGTGGGGAAAAAATGACGCAAATTTAGTTTGGTTACAACGTCGCACGACCGCGCAATTGTCAGTTAAAGCGATGCAGCGCCGAATCGCAAAAAGTGCTCTGGTCCTAACATGGGAAATCCTTCCGGGGCTGAAGAGGTTAAGGAATACAGTGAGAGTTCTCAGATGTTCATCGCACTAAAATAGTGATCATTTTTTTTAAATAAACAAAGTCCCATTCCACACAGCGATGAGAACTTTATTTCTTCTTGTAAGATAATCTCACCTAGGTGTGCCGCAAAATTAAAGGCTAATGTCAAATAATTTTAGTGCGGTGTATTTTTTTCAATAAATCTTGTTTGAAAAAAAAAAAAAAATGATGAGGATGTAATCGCTCTTTTTATGACAGAGTCAAGTTTTGAAGAAATCTCCTGCTAATCCTTGTTGTTGATGACTAGAGTTGAGCGAACCCCTGGATGTTCGGGTTCAGTGGGTTCGGCCGAACTTCGGAAAAAAGTCCGGGTTCGGTACTGAACTTGACCCGAACTTTACCCCGAACCCCATTGAATTCAATGGGGACCCAAACTTTTCGTTACAAAAATGACTGTAAAAGAGTCCTGGAAAGTGCTAGAGGGCTGCAAAATGATTTTAGAACAATAATCTGTCCCTTACAGCAACAGCAGGAACCTCTCCCTATAGAACTAGAAGATGATTTAAAGAAGTTTTGAACTGAGACAGTATTTTTCTCGCTAATGTAGGAGTAGTAAAAAAAAAAAAAAAGTTTGTTCTAAATAACTTTTTTTATGTGGCGTGATTTTAATAAACTGTAATCGGAAATTAAAACGCCGTGTGGATCCACTCTAATA
>BLSH010351909.1:78345-91471 GCA_018402905.1 Glandirana rugosa | reverse complement strand
CTATCTATCTATCTATCTGCAATCTGTCTCTAAAAGCAGTAGTAGTAGTAATCTCTACCTATCTATCTATCTGCAATCTGTCCCTAAAAGCAGTAGTAGTAGTAATCTCTACCTATCTACCTATCTATCTGCAATCTGTCCCTAAAAGCAGTAGTAGTAGTAATCTCTATCTATCTACCTATCTATCTATCTGCAATCTGTCCCTAAAAGCAGTAGTAGTAGTAATCTCTACCTATCTATCTATCTATCTGCAATCTGTCTCTAAAAGCAGTAGTAGTAGTAATCTCTGCCTATCTATCTATCTGCAATCTGTCCCTAAAAGCAGTAGTAGTAGTAATCTCTACCTATCTATCTATCTATCTGCAATCTGTCTCTAAAAGCAGTAGTAGTAGTAATCTCTACCTATCTATCGATCTGCAATCTGTCCCTAAAAGCAGTAGTAGTAGTAATCTCTACCTATCTATCTATCTATCTGCAATCTGTCTCTAAAAGCAGTAGTAGTAATCTCTATCTATCTATCTATCTATCTGCAATCTGTCCCTAAAAGCAGTAGTAGTAGTAATCTCTACCTATCTATCTATCTATCTGCAATCTGTCTCTAAAAGCAGTAGTAGTAGTAATCTCTGCCTATCTATCTATCTGCAATCTGTCCCTCACAGCACCGGCAGCATCCTCTTCCTACACTACCCAGAGAGCATGTGACATGAGGCACTGTGACTCCAGCCTCATACAGAGGCTGGGTCACATGATGCACTGGCCAATCACAGCCATGCCATTAGTAGGCATAGCTGTGATGGCTTCTAGGGAAAATCACGCTTGTTGATTGGCTGCCCTGCAGCTATTCAACATGCGTGATCAAATACCCGAACCCGGAACTCGAACCCGAACTTTTTTTTAAATGTCCGGGTTCGGGTCCGGGTCACGGACACCCCAAAGTTCGGTACGAACCCGAACTTTACAGTTCGGGTTCGCTCAACTCTATTGAGGACCAATCGAGGAAGGAGAACGGCTGTTTCATCAGTTTTTGATTTGGTAGAAGGCTGCACTTGTACAATTCTCTGCAGACTTGATGAATGTGTTTGCCTAAATACAATACAATTTAAAAGAAATTTTGCAGATTCGGTGGTTTTCCAAAACCAATTCACTCATTCTACAATACATATCATATTTCTCATTACGTCTTCTTTATATTATCTGATTTATAAAAGTACTCCAGAAGTTTTTTTGGTCCTTATCAGTATCCTCTGCTCTCTTTAGATGCTTTACCACAGAAATGTGAATGGGATGAAGAGTGGAAGATCAGGAACAGCCAATATGGATGTTATTGCAAACCTCAATATACAATCACATGTACGTATACAAGAATTAAAGGTCACACCAATTGCTTGCACATTTCATAGTTGAAGCCATCTAGCATTGCCAATAATATTAACAAATCAACTAAAGTTTAACCCCGGCCAAAACATTTTATTGTTGCTTTGGTAAACTCAAGAATAGTAAAAATGTCAGTTGTATTTTTATTGATGTTCATGACACCACTGGGGAGTACAGATAAGGGAACTGCTGAAATGTTTGATCAGTTATAGTTTGGCCAAAGCTTTAAAAAAATTGCAACCGAGAAGTCTCATTGAAGCTAACAGCAATTCAAGCTGGCCTTGAAAAAGTTTGTATTGCAGAGCTCCTGGGGTCCCACTTTATAGGATGACGAGGCCAAAACACAGCTTGAGCCTCTTCATTTAAAAATTATACTTGGGATACTTAGATAAAAGAAGCGTGCCTGTTAGGACTGATAGTCAAGCTAAGGAACAGTGTAACCTTGTGGGTCTGGCTGTCAATCTAAGGGAGGGTGGAACTTGGTGGGTCTGGCTGTTAATCTAAGGGAGGGTAGAACCTGGTGGGTCTGGCTGTTAATCTAAGGGAGGATTGAACCTGGTGGGTCTGGCTGTTAATCTAAGGGAGGGTGGAACTTGGTGGGTCTGGCTGTTAATCTAAGGGAGGGTGGGACTTGGTGGGTCTGGCTGTTAATCTAAGGGAGGATTGAACCTGGTGGGTCTGGCTGTTAATCTAAGGAAGGATTGAACCTGGTGGGTCTGGCTGTCAATCTAAGGAAGGATTGAACCTGGTGGGTCTGGCTGTCAATCTAAGGAAGGATTGAACCTGGTGGGTCTGGCTGTTAATCTAAGGGAGGGTAGAACCTGCTGGATCTGGCTGTTAATCTAAGGGATGGTGGAACATGGTGGATCTGGCTGTTAATCTAAGGGATGGTGGAACCTGGTGGGTCTTGTTGTTAATCAAAGGGAGGGTGGAAACCTAGTGGGTCTGGCTGTTAATCTAAGGAAAAGTAGAACCTGGTGGGTTTGGCTGTTAATCTAAGGAAGGGTAGAACCTGGTGGGTCTGGCTGTTAATCAAAGGGAGGGTGGAACCTGGTGGGTCTGGCTGTTAATCTAAGGGAGGGTGGACATTGGTGGATCTGGCGGTTAATCTAAGGGATGGTGGAACCTGGTGGGTCTGGTTGTTAATGTAAGGGAGGGTGGAATCTGGTGGGTCGGGCTGTTAATCTAAGGGAGGGTGGAACCTGGTGGGTCTGGCTGTTAATCTAAGGGAGGGTGGAACCTGGTGGGTCTGGCTGTTAATCAAAGGGAGGGTGGAACCTGGTGGGTCTGGCTGTTAATCAAAGGGAGGGTGGAACCTGGTGGGTTTGGCTGTTAATCAAAGGGAGGGTGGAACCTGGTGGGTTTGGCTGTTAATCAAAGGGAGGGTGGAACCTGGTGGGTCTGGCTGTTAATCTAAGGGACGGTGGAACCTGGTGGGTTTGGCTGTTAATCTAAGGAAAGGTAGAACCTGGTGGGTTTGGCTGTTAATCTAAGGGAGGGTAGAACCTGGTGGGTTTGGCTGTTAATCTAAGGGAGGGTAGAACCTGGTGGGTCTGGCTGTTAATCTAAGGAAAGGTAGAACCTGGTGGGTTTGGCTGTTAATCTAAGGGAGGGTAGAACCTGGTGGGTCTGGCTGTTAATCAAAGGGATGGTGGATTCTGGTGGGTCTGGCTGTTAATCTAAGGGAGGGTGGACATTGGTGGATCTGGCGGTTAATCTAAGGGATGGTGGAGCCTGGTGGGTCTGGTTGTTAATGTAAGGGAGGGTGGAATCTGGTGGGTCAGGCTGTTAATCTAAGGGAGGGTGGAACCTGGTGGGTCTGGCTGTTAATCAAAGGGGGGGTGGAACCTGGTGGGTTTGGCTGTTAATCAAAGGGAGGGTGGAACCTGGTGGGTTTGGCTGTTAATCAAAGGGAGGGTGGAACCTGGTGGGTCTGGCTGTTAATCTAAGGAATGGTAGAACCTGGTGGGTTTGGCTGTTAATCTAAGAAAGGGTAGAACCTGGTGGGTCTGGCTGAAAATTTAAGGAATGGTAGAACCTGGTGGGTTTGGCTGTTAATCAAAGGGACGGTGGAACCTGGTTATACTGACAGTCAAACTAAGGGTGTCCAGAAGGAGATAAAAGGGAGAAAACCTCAGAGGCAACCTTTGGTCTCTTTCACCCAGAAGCTGTTTGGAAATCCAAAATGCCAAGAATATTGCTGAAATTAAAATTTGGCACAACTCATCCAAATTCATGCAGATAGGAGGAGGGATTTCTGGGGTGGGGTATAGGATTAAAAATGCTCAAGGTGGGTGTCCATATTTTGTTTATTGACCTTTTTTTTTTCCTGATTAACACATTTGCCAATAACCACTTGTCTACAGGGGCAATTTTTTTTCATTTTTCTAACACTTTAAAATCTGCATTTTTTTTTGCCAGAAATTACTGTAACCCCCCCCCCCAAAAAAAAAGTATATATTTAAAAAAATCAGAGACCCTGGAGAAAATTATGGTGGCTGATGTCATTTTTTATTTTGCATGATATTTGTGCAGTTATTTATCAAATTCCTATTTTCAGGAAAAAGTGCATTCAAATGCATGTTAGTGCAAACTAACATAACAATCTACTATATATATATATTGTAATATTTAAGTATTGATTCTTTCATTTTTTATCCACTTTGTATAAAATACAATTTTGATTTTATAATATAACCTTTTGTATCTTTGTCTCTCTGCACCGGATAATCCCATAGGGGAACTTCCTCCCTAGCCAATCTATCCAATAACAATATACTAATCCGTTTGGTAAAATACAAAATATTGAGCTGCCTCTACAAAATAGACATCAAAAACGTCAAGTCTTAAAATTGCGCACCCTCGTGGAATTTAAAAAAACGATGGTACCCAAAATTCTAACGTCTAACGTCTTTAGGCTGCATTTACACCAAGGCGCTTTTTCATGCTTTTTGCAGAAACGTAGAAACATTTTTTTAACATGGGTTCCTATGGAACACGTTCACATCAATGCGTTGTTGTACCTCTGAGTTTTTGAAAAGGGTCAGGGGCTTTTTTTAGGTTCGATTCACATCAATGCATTTTGCTCTTCAGCGGTTTTTCACTGCTTTTTTGCTGTGCTTTCTGCATTTTTTTTTTAACCGCGATTTGCGTTTTGTGTATTTTTATATTTAATTTTTTTTTTATCATTTTTTTGGGGGGGAAAATTTTGTTGCTAGGCAGATTTACAACGCAAATTGTGGCAAAATCGCGGTAAAAAAAAAACACAGCACTTGCGTTTTTCTTGCACGCCCATTAAAGTCTATTACATGCAACACGCTGCTTTTTGCATGAAAAAAAGTCCCCCGCCCTTTTCAAAAATGCAGAGGCACAAACAAGCGTTAATGTGAACACGTTCCATGTCGAAAAAAATTCCCTGCATTTCTGAAAACAGCAAAATGCATCAAAAAACGCACTCGTGTGAATGGAGCCTTAGGCTCTGTCCACATCTAGGCGTTCTGGATTGCCGCAAAACATGGTATGTACTTGCCATCCCCGTTACTTTCAACGGTACCTCAATCACAGCCCGGATTGTCGCCGGCGAATTGCGGTAAAATCATGGGACGCCTATCGCCCAAACCATTGAAAGTAACAGGAATCGGTAGAGCGCCCTGCGTTTTGCAGAGATTCTGAATCGCAGGCAGAGGTGCGGCGATTCCGCCCGCGATGCGCAACGCCTAGATGTGAACAGAGCCTTAAACGCAAAAACTGTGCTTTTTTTGCTTTTGTGGTTCGGTAGACTTCAATGGAGAAGCTGCAGAAAGGCATGCAGTGCGTTTTTACACAATTTTGCTGCGTTTTAAATTCTTCCCAAACACAAATTCCCCTATCATAAAAAAAGCAAAAAAAAATGCAAGTTTTGCCATGATTTGAGTTTTTAACCACTTGCCGACCGCCCACCGCTGCGTGGCGGCGGCAAGATGGCTCGTTATTGCGAACTGCCGTCACCTGACGGCGGCCGCGATAACTAGCATTGTGAGCGCACCGCCGCTTTCACTTTGTCCGGGGGGGGGCAGGGAGTGGGTACGGCGGACTCGATCGCCGCTGGCTACCCGCGATGCCCCCCCCCCGGCAGTGAAAGAACGGAGGTCGGTGTAAGTCAGTGGTTCTCAACTCCGGTCCTCGGGACCCCCCAACAGGCCAGGTTTGCAGGATAACTGAAATACATCCCAGGTGATATCATTTGCTGCTCAGTGATTGCAGTATTCTAGTCTGCATCTCCCTTAGGTAATACTTAAAATCTGGCCTGTTGGTGGGTCCCGAGGACCGGAGTTGAGAACCACTGGTGTAAGTAAACACGGATCTCCGTTCTGTGAGAGGGGGAAGGGCTGTGATCACAGGCTTCCTATATATGGGAGCCATGATCACTCCCTTCCCCCAGCCAGGGCAGCCCCCATACAGTTAGAACACACTGAGGGAACACAGTTAACCCTTAGAGCGCCCCCTGCTGGTTAACCCCTTCACTGCCAATGGCATTTACACAGTTATCAGTGCATTTTTATAGCACTGATCGCTGTATAAATGCCAATGGTCCCAAAAAAGTGTCAAAATGGTCCGACATGTCCGCCGCAATGTCGCAGTACCGCTAAAAATCGCAGATCGTCGCCATTGCTAGTAAAAAATGAAAAAATAATAAAAACCCCAGAAATGAATTCTCATCATCCGTAAACGCGGCAAGTTTTGCGCAAACCAATCAATAAACGCCGATTGCGATTTTTTTTTTAACCAAAAATATGAGGAAGAATATAAATCGGCCAAAAACCGATGAAAAAAAAAATGTTTTTTTTATATATTTTTTTTTGGATTTGTATTTTAGCAAAAAGTAAGAAACACTTTTTTTTTTGCAAAATCGACGCTCTTTATTTATTTATAACGGCGATCAGAAATGACGCAGAGGGGATCAAATACCACCAAAAGAAAGCTCTATTTGTGGGCAAAAAGGACGCAATATAAATTGGCCAAAAACAATGAATAAATTAGTTTTTTTATATTTTTTTGGGGGATTTGTATTTCAGCAAAAGGTAAAAAATATTGTTTTTTTTTTTGCAAAATTGTCACTCTTTTTTTATTAATAGCGGCGATCAGAAATGACGCAGAGGGGATCAAATACCACCAAAAGAAAGCTCTATTTGTGGGAAAAAAGGACGCAAATTTCGTTTGGGTGCAACGTCGCACGACCGCGCAATTGTCAGTTAAAGCGACGCAGCGCCGAATCGCAAGAAGTGCTCTGGTCCTAAAGTGGGAAATCCTTTTCAGGGGTGACAACAAATTTTCCTCCTCAAAAAAAAAAAAAAAAGCATAAAAACTGCAAAACACAAATTGTGGTAAAAAAAAAAAAAAATAGCGGAAAGCAAGAACTCTCAAAAGGTGAGAATGGAGACTTACAGGCACCTCTGAGTTTAAACTGTAAGATAATTTAATGATAGAAACATAAAATACCACTCACGTGTTTGTAGTTAAAAAGGATTGAAGGATTGATGCGGACACAACCAATTATAGTATAAAAAAGTACCAATCATTTTATTACAAAGTTAAAATTGCACATAAATATAAAGGCAAAAAGTACGAAATATCAACACAGAGCCAATGGGCCGTAACCGTTTGTTATACCAAACTTGCACTTAGCAGAATTCCGTGGCCGCCCACAACGAGAAACAACGGGGACCGGTCATTGGATATTCCAAACGTGCAGACCTGACATGTTTCTAATACTTATGACACTGGCAGGGAAGGGGTTAACATCAGGGGCAATCAAAGGGTTAAATGTGTGCCTAGCCAGTGTTTGTGTACTATGGGGGAGGTGTTTTTTACCAGCCACTTCAGCTCCGGAAGGATTTACCCCCCTTCACGACCAGGCCATTTTTTTGTGATATGGCACTGCGTTAGTTTAGCTGAAAATTGCGTGGTCGTGCGACGTTGTACCCAAATAAAATGGATGTCCTTTTTTTCCCCACAAATAGAGCTTTCTTTTGGTGATATTTGATCCCCTCTGCGTCACTTCTGATCACCGCTCTAAACAAAAAAAGAGCGACAATTTTGAAAGAAATATATATATTTTTTACTTTCGGCTATAAAACATCCATTAAAAAACAGAAAAAAAATCGAATTTCTTCATAAATTTAGGCCAATATGTATTCCGCTACGTATTTGTGGTAAAAAAAAAAAAAAAATCCCAATGAGCGTATATTGATTGGTTTGCGCAAAAGTTATAGCGTCTGCAAACTATGGGATAGATTTAGGGACTTTTTATTTATTTTTTATATTTTTTACTAGTAATGGTGGCGATCTGCGATTTTTAGTGGGACTGTGACATTATGGTGGACAAATCTGACCCTAAGTGACACTTTTTGGTTACAAGTGACACCAATACAGTGATCAGTGCTAAAAAAAAAATGCACTGTCACTGTATAAATGACACTGGCAGGGAAGGGGTTAACATCAGGAGCAATCAAAGGGTTAAGTGTGCTCTTAGGGAGTGCTTTCTAACTGTGTGAGGGATGGTTTAACTGGAGGAAGAGAGACAGCTGTGTTCCTGATTAACAGGAACACAAAATCTCTGTCTTCCTCTCTGACAAAATGTTGTTTACATTGGCAGATCGCCGTTCTGCCTCTCCTGTCAACAATCGGTGGGTCCCAGCAGCCATCCATTGATTGGCTCCCATTGTGTCCAATCACAGTGGAAGAGGGTCACCGGCGGTGCACATGCACGCCTCAGACCCGGAAGAGAAAACAGGTGCGGTGTTTCATGCAACCGGGCCCCCCTGCCGCAGTAAATGTGCAGTGGGCGGTCCAGAAGAGGTTAAAGTAAATGGAATACAACCATTAATATCTCATCTACTATAAACTTTAACCACCTACCGACCACTTGGTAGAGTGGTTGGTAGGTGGTTAACATTTACAGCGGGCAGCAGGTACAATCACGATCATGTACATATATGTCGCAAGCAGGCATGCACACTCTCCCTGCTGACCCGTGTTGTGACTGGACACAGCACAGGTATGGCAACAGATTTCAGACAATGGTTTTGGCTATAACCTGCTGATTGGCTGTGTTCAATCACAGCACAGAATTCTGTGTTTACAAACACACAAAGCTCTGTGTACATAGGAACAGCGGTCTGGCTGTTTCTTCTCCCTGAAAAGCTGTTTTGCTTGAATCTATCTAGTAAGGTTACTTTGCGGTATAAGCAAGGAAGCTCAGACCTGTGCAGTGTATAAATGAGCTTTTACTGAAAAACGAATGCTGTACATACAAAAATATTACAATATTAGGAATACAGTACAAGACATTTTATGGCGTTTTTCTCTCATCTGTAACACCAAGAAGAAGGTGCCTGATCTCCAGAAAAATTGGTGTCAACGGAGATCAGGAACACACAGTAATTGAAGCTAAGTAACCTTTTAAGTGTATTTCTAGTGTTACAGTCCATAGTCTCTGTTTGTTTACTAGGTTGTTAATTTGCTATAGATATCTGTCAGTCTTGTACTGTATATCTAATATTGTAATAGTTTTGTATGTACAGCATTTTTGTTGAGTAAAAGCTCATTTATACACTGCAGAGGTCTCAGCTTCCTTGCTTATACCGCAAAGTAACCTTACTAGATAGACGCAAGCAAAACAAAAGCAGGGGAAAAAAACAGACAGATCAGAAAGCAGCACATATTGTTAGGCACACAGTTGACCACATGTTAAACCCTTCCTGGCCAGTGTCACTAGTACAGTATTATCACTGATCACAATATTGGTGTCACTATTGACGTCAGTGTCAGTTAGCGCCAGATTTCCCAACACCTTATCACAGTATAAATTGCTGATCACAAGACATGTGCATGACGAAAAAATGAGTTTAGTTTTGTTTTGATTCATTAATCTAGTTATTTTGTTTTGTTAAATTGGGTCGATTCATTCAATTCAGATTCAGATTTAGAATTCATATTTGGAATTATTTTTATGTCTTTTTCTAATTTTCTTCACAGATTTTTTTTTTTTTATTTGAAACGTTAGTATCAATACTTTTTGAATCGGTCAAATCAAAATCATTGTTTTTTTTTCCGATTCAAATGTGGCAAAGTGATCAAACAAAAGAAGAATCTTCATCAAGTGATTACAATGACTCTTTAAATCACCTTTTGCTTAACAAAAACAGCATTATTTTGGAATGGTATTCTAATAGCACACACAGTCTTTGATTTCAGAAATATGTTTACAGTTAG
This sequence comes from Glandirana rugosa, assembly GCA_018402905.1. Classification (NCBI taxonomy): domain Eukaryota; kingdom Metazoa; phylum Chordata; class Amphibia; order Anura; family Ranidae; genus Glandirana; species Glandirana rugosa. The sequence continues at coordinate 81,844 of BLSH010351909.1, read as the reverse complement.
AATTCGACTTCAGTTCAATGTAAAATTTGATTGGGATTTCAGTCCGAATTTCCGAAAAGTCAGACGAATTTCATTTAGTTATTCTGAGCATTCGGTAAAATTTGTTTATATTGTAATTTGGGTATTCGGATATATCCGAATAATGAAAATTCATCTGAATATTAATTCAGAACGAAAAGAAACGCACATGTCTACTGATCATCGCCATTATAGTATAGTGCCTATAGCTAAATTCCAGAATACATACTGTATCTCACAAAAATGAGTACACCCCTCACATTTGTGTAAATATTTTATTCTATCTTTTCATGTGACAACACTGAAGAAATAAAACTTTGCTACAATGTAAAGTAGTGAGTGTACAGCTTGTATAACAGTGTAAATTTCCTGTCCCCTCAATATAACTCAACACACAGCCATTAATGTCTAAACCACTGGATACAAAAGTGAGGACACCCCTAAGTGAAAATGTCCAAACTGGGCCTAATTAGCCATTTTTCCTCCCAGGTGTAATGTGACTCATTAGTGTTACAAAATCTCAGGTGTGAATGGGGAGCAGGTGTGTTAAATTTGGTGTTATCGCTCTCACTCTCTCATACTGGTCACTGGAAGTTCAACATGGCACCTCATGGCAAAGAACTCTCTGAGGATCTGAAAAAAAGAATTGCTGCTCTACATAAAGATGGCCTAGGCTATAAGAAAATTGCTAAGTCCCTGAAACTGAGCTGCAGCACGGTGGCCAAGACCATACAGCGGTGTAACAGGAGAGGTTCCACTCAGAACAGCGCCTCGCCATGGTCAACCAAAGAAGTTGAGTGCCGTGCTCAGCGTCATATCCAGAGGTTGTCTTTGGGAAATAGACGTATGAGTGCTGCCAGCATTGCTGCAGAGGTTGAAGGGGTGGGGGGTCAACCTGTCAGTGCTCAGACCATACGCCGCACACTGCATCAAATTGGTCTGCATGGTTGTCATCCCAGAAGGAAGCCTCTTCTAAAGATGATGCACAAGAAAGCCCACAAACAGTTTGCTGAAGACAAGCAGACTAAGGACATGGATTACTGGACCCATGTCCTGTGGTCTGATGAGACCAAGATAAACTTATTTGGTTCAGGTGGTGTCAAGCGTGTGTGGAGGCAACCAGGTGAGGAGTACAAAGACAAGTGTGTCTTGCCTACAGTCAAGGATGGTGGTGGGAGTGTCATGGTCTGGGGCTGCATGAGTGCTGCCGGCACTGGGGAGCTACAGTTCATTGAGGGAACCATGAATGCCAACATGTACTGTGACATACTGAAGCAGAGCATCCCCTCCCTTCAGAGACTGGGCCGCAGGGCAGTATTCCAACATGATAATGACCCCAAACACCTCCAAGACGACCACTGCCTTGCTAAAGAAGCTGAGGGTAAAGGTGATGGACTGGCCAAGCATCTCCAGACCTAAACCCTATTGAGCATCTGTGGGGCATCCTCAAACGGAAGGTGGAGGAGCGCAAGGTCTCTAACATCCACCAGCTCCGTGATGTCATCATGGAGGAGGGGAAGAGTGGCAACCTGTGAAGCTCTGGTAAACTTCATGCCCATGAGGGTTAAGGCAATGCTGGAAAATAATGGTGGCCACACAAAATATTGACACTTTGGGACCAATTTGGACATTTTCACTTAGGGGTGTACTGACTTTTATTGCCAGTGGTTTAGACATTAATGGCTGTGTGTTGAGTTATTTTGAGGGGACAGCAAATTTACACTGTTATACAAGCTGTACACTCACTACTTTAAAATACATTATTTACAAAAATGTGAGGGGTCTACTCACTTCTGTATATACCATAGTTCGTAAATATATAATTTTCACACAAACCAATCAATATACACTTATTGGTATTTTTTGTTTTACCAAAGACATGGAGCGGAATACATTTTGACCAAAATTTCTGAAGAAATTAGACTTTGTTGGATTTGTTTTGTAACAGAAAGTAGAAAATGTTGTGTTTTTGCTTCAAAATTGTCGGTCTTTTTTCGTTTATATAATAGACATAAAACCCCAGAGGTGATCAAATACCACCAAAGCAAAGCTCTATTTGTGTGAAAAAAATGATATAAATTTAATTTGGGTACAGCATCACATGACCGCGCAATTGTCAGTTAAAATAACACAGTGCTGAATGGAAAAAAATGGCCTGGTCATGAAACCTTCCGGAGGCCAAGTGGTGAATGTCTACTATGCAATAATACTTGCTCATTTCGGAAACTGTTTTAATTTTTTCTTGCGCCCCGCCCCTTATTACCCAAAAGTCCCCTCCCCCATTTATTTCAATTATCCTGGGAATCCTTCATGTTGGCTGTAAATTTTGGAATATGTAACTGGGTCCATGAAAGATAATAGATTATATTTTGTGTTCCTTTTAAAGCTTTGTCCCAGGTGAAACCCAACCTGACCTGCGGACGCTACGAAATGATCGCCACCTTCCAGAAATGTCAGTTTAAAGATGTGGACATGTATTTTGACAAGAATAATGTGAAGAATTATGTCTACTACATCTTCCGGGATGACCCCGTCACAAACAGCTTCATAATCGAGGCTCCCCTAGCTCTCATACATTCTGGAGGCATGACCTATGTAAGTATTCTCCAATACTGATATCACTATTGTTTCTCTATGACGCTTCTCCTCCCTACAAGGCTGGACTCACACCTATCAGCTTCATTACCCCACTGGATGTTTAATCTTATCCTATGTACTGTGCTAAGGAGCCATTCATCTAAGATTGCATGCCAATGTACAAGTAGCTGGCAATGCACCCAATCTGGGGAACACTACAGAGCACCCACTATGCACCCATTCTGGAGAACACTAGAGAGCACCCATTCTGGAGAACACTACAGAGCACCCACTATGCACCCATTCTGGAGAACACTACAGAGCGCCCACTATGCACCCATTCTGTAGAACACTACAGAGCACCCACTATGCACCCATTCTGGAGAACACTACAGAGCGCCCACTATGCACCCATTCTGGAGAACATTACAGAGCACCCACTATGCACCCATTCTGGAGAACACTACAGAGCGCCCACTATGCACCCATTCTGGAGAACACTACAGAGCACCCACTATGCACCCATTCTGGAGAACATTACAGAGCGCCCACTATGCACCCATTCTGGAAAACACTACAGAGCACCCACTATGCACCCATTCTGGAGAACATTACAGAGCACCCACTATGCACCCATTCTGGGGAACTCTACAGAGCATCCACTATGCACCCATTCTGGAGAACATTACAGAGCACCCACTATGCACCCATTCTGGAGAACTCTACAGAGCATCCACTATGCACCCATTCTGGAAAATACTACAGAGCACCCACTATGCACCCATTCTGGGGAACTCTACAGAGCATCCACTATGCACCCATTCTGGAGAACATTACAGAGCACCCACTATGCACCCATTCTGGAGAACTCAAGGGGTCTTACCCACGTATCACCCACGAGACA
>BLSH010351909.1:64284-74555 GCA_018402905.1 Glandirana rugosa | reverse complement strand
GGGTGCAAAAATACCCATTGTATCTGGAGAACACTACAGAGCGCCCACTATGCACCCATTCTGGAGAACACTACAGAGCGCCCACTATGCACCCATTCTGGAGAACACTACAGAGCGCCCACTATGCACCCATTCTGGAGAACACTACAGAGCACCCACTATGCACCCATTCTGGCTACTTCCTATCTAGGTCACATGTCATTCATACATTTCCTGCTTCACTAGGGTTGATTTGCTAAAGGCAAATAGACTGTGCACTCTGCAAGTGCAGTTGCTCCAGAGTTTAGTAAATGAGGGTGACACTTCACTTTGCAAAGAGTACCCAATCACACGCAAGGAAAATGAAAAAAAAAAAACAGTATTTTTGCTTGCACATGATTGGATGATGGAAATCAGCAGAGCTTTCCCTCAGGAGCAATTGCACTTGCAAAGTACATAGTCTGATTGTCTTTAGAAAATCAGACCCCACTGTACCACTATATTAGACACATGCGGTCCGTTTAGTTTCAAATTACATTTTTTTTTTTTTTTGGAAATTCAAATGTATCCGAATTTCCGAATTACAATAGTACCGGATTTAAACAAATCCGAAATAACAAAAAAAAAAAAAAAAATTCAGGCGAAATTCAAATTCTAATCATTCATGTTTTCGAATACTTTTCGAATTTGAATAGCTTTCAAATTCAAATTTTCTGTTCTATTCAATTGTTTTCTGTTCTGTTCCATTGCTTTCTGTTTTATTCCATTGCTTTCTGTTCTATTCCATTGTTTTCTGTTCTATTCCATTGTTTTCTGTTCTATTCCATTGTTTTCTGTTTTATTCCATTGCTTTCTGTTCTATTCCATTGTTTTCTGTTCTATTCCCTTTCTTTCTGTTCTATTCCATTGCTTTCTTGTTCTATTCCATTGTTTTCTGTTCTATTCCATTGTTTTATGTTCTATTCCATTGCTTTCTGTTCTATTCCATTGTTTTCTGTTCTATTCCATTGCTTTCTGTTCTATTCCATTGTTTTCTGTTCTATTCCATTGTTTTCTGTTCTATTCCATTGTTTTCTGTTTTATTCCATTGCTTTCTGTTCTATTCCATTGTTTTCTGTTCTATTCCCTTTCTTTCTGTTCTATTCCATTGCTTTCTTGTTCTATTCCATTGTTTTCTGTTCTATTCCATTGCTTTCTGTTCTATTCCATTGTTTTCTGTTCTATTCCATTGTTTTCTGTTATATTCCATTGCTTTCTTGTTCTATTCCATTGTTTTCTGTTTTATTCCATTGCTTTCTCTTCTATTCTATTGTTTTCTGTTCTATTGCATTGTTTTCTGTTCTATTCCATTGTTTTCTGTTTTATTCCATTGCTTTCTGTTCTATTCCATTGTTTTCTGTTCTATTCCCTTTCTTTCTGTTCTATTCCATTGCTTTCTTGTTCTATTCCATTGTTTTCTGTTCTATTCCATTGGTTTATGTTCTATTCCATTGCTTTCTGTTCTATTCCATTGTTTTCTGTTCTATTCCATTGCTTTCTGTTCTATTCCATTGCTTTCTGTTCTATTCCATTGTTTTCTGTTCTATTCCATTGTTTTCTGTTCTATTCCATTGTTTTCTGTTTTATTCCATTGCTTTCTGTTCTATTCCATTGTTTTCTGTTCTATTCCCTTTCTTTCTGTTCTATTCCATTGCTTTCTTGTTCTATTCCATTGTTTTCTGTTCTATTCCATTGGTTTATGTTCTATTCCATTGCTTTCTGTTCTATTCCATTGTTTTCTGTTCTATTCCATTGCTTTCTGTTCTATTCCATTGCTTTCTGTTCTATTCCATTGTTTTCTGTTCTATTCCATTGTTTTCTGTTCTATTCCATTGTTTTCTGTTTTATTCCATTGCTTTCTGTTCTATTCCATTGTTTTCTGTTCTATTCCCTTTCTTTCTGTTCTATTCCATTGCTTTCTTGTTCTATTCCATTGTTTTCTGTTCTATTCCATTGCTTTCTGTTCTATTCCATTGTTTTCTGTTCTATTCCATTGTTTTCTGTTATATTCCATTGCTTTCTTGTTCTATTCCATTGTTTTCTGTTTTATTCCATTGCTTTCTCTTCTATTCTATTGTTTTCTGTTCTATTGCATTGTTTTCTGTTCTATTCCATTGTTTTCTGTTTTATTCCATTGCTTTCTGTTCTATTCCATTGTATTCTGTTCTATTCCATTGTTTTCTGTTCTATTCCATTGCTTTCTGTTCTATTCAATTGCTTTCTGTTCTATTCCGTTGTTTTCTGTTCTATTCCCTTTCTTTCTGTTCTATTCCATTGCTTTCTTGTTCTATTGCATTGTTCTCTGTTCTATTCCATTGTTTTCTGTTTTATTACATTGCTTTCTGTTCTATTCCATTGTTTTCTGTTCTATTCCATTGCTTTCTGTTCTATTCCATTGTTTTCTGTTCTATTCCCTTTCTTTCTGTTCTATTCCATTGCTTTCTTGTTCTATTCCATTGTTTTCTGTTCTATTCCATTGTTTTCTGTTCTATTCCCTTTCTTTCTGTTCTATTCCATTGTTTTCTGTTCTATTCCGTTGCTTTCTGTTCTATTCCATTGTTTTCTGTTCTATTCCATTGCTTTTTCCATTAGTATGCATGGCTGTGATGGTTTCTAAGGGCAAACCAGTGAAACGCTTGTTGATTGGCTGCCCTGCAGCTATTCAACATGTGTGATCAGCTATCTGAACCCAGAACCCGAACCCGAAAGTTTTTTGAAACGTCCGTGTTTGGGTCCGGGTCCCGGACACCCCAAAGTTTGGTACGGACCCGAACGTTACAGTCTGGGTTCACTCAACACTAATCATTACCAGTTTTATGAGTGGCGATATACGGACGGGTGAACCCATACAGGAGACACGTGGACCCTGCAGTGGATGTGTGGTCTAAGGATACCTTCCGTTATATCCCTACCAGGCTCTGGTAAGCACATATGCCTTAAGCTTCTGGAGGATTCATATTTTACCATACATACAGCATTTCATCTGAAGAAATTACGGCTATATTATTTTGGATGCACTCTCAATATCTACCATCCATCTCTTTTTGAACATTTTTATATTTATATATTGGACTATTGATTGGTTTTATTTCTGGCGCTGCTACTTATTGCTATATGATTGATACAAACTGATCCCTTTGTTGTGCGGGCTGCCAGGGGTCATTCCACTTTTCTATATCATATCTTTTGGGTGAGCGCGGGATCCTTACCTATAGTTGTTCTATTCCATTGTTTCTGTTCTATTTTGTTCTCTTTGCAAATTGGAAAACTATTTAAATTCGAAAACTTTTCGAATTCGAATTTGAAAACTGTACGAAAATCATTCAAATTTGAATTTCGTCCGATTTTCTTTTTCTAATTTCGGATACGTTTAAATTTGGTACCATTGTAATTCGGAAATTCTTATGCATCCGAATTTCCGAAGAAATTAAAATTTGTCATAATTTTCGTTCGGAATGAAACTAACCACGCTTGTCTATTATTTCCCTTGGCTTTATCCTATGAAACTAGTGGAAGTTATATGGCATTTGTATTGCATTAAAAAATAATTAAATAAAATAGGTCACCCAGCCAAGTGTTAAAAATGAAATCCAACGAGATGAAGTTACATGGCGTGCGTTTGGCGCTGGATGTGTGCGTGTGATTGGAGAGAAGGAAATACATAAATGTACAATCTGTTTTTTAATAATAGTATTTTTTTTTTTTGTTGTTTCTATAAAGAAAACTAATGTCACCCATGTCACGTACACGACTAATTTCATCATTGAAGTAGATCAAACTACAGTAATCACAAGAAACAACACCCTGGATATAACCCTGCATTGTTCCTATGAGTTGGATATGATAACCAGCCTGAATATCACTCTGAAACCTATCATCAGGTAAAATAGAAAAAAAAAAAAAAACAAAATCTGACTCTAAGGATAATGGAAAATGTCTAAAGGTTGACTGCTTAGTAACTTAGCTCCTGGCTGAAGCCCACTCCATCAAATCTGACCGACCCAACCAAGCTTTTTATAGCTGATTAGCCAGGACAGGTGGAGACACTGGAACTAATATATCACAGCAAAGAATACATGTATGGGTTCTATTTACATTATAAAAGCCGCTCATTCAGGAAATCTTCATTAACATTTTGCTGTGCAAATGTTCTTTAAATCGGAGTTCCACCCAGAAAAATGTGTTTCCATCATTCAAGTCCTTTGCCTATATAGACTTACCTTTGAAGGAAAAAAAAATGTTATACTCACCCTAAGTCGCTTGTTGCTAGGTGGTCTCTGTAATCTGCCCCTTTTAGGTTCTAGGCTCTTCTCCTCACTTCCTGCTTCGCCTGGCCTCCTGGGAGATGTGACTCATCATTTCCCAGGAGTCAGTGGGCTTCCCTGTGCTGTAAAATCATGTTATTTCCAGACAGGAAGTGACGCGATTTAAGGCGGACCAAAATCGAGGAGTGCATGATGGTTACCCACCATGCTTGTTGCTAGGTGGTCTCTGTAGTCTGCCCCTTTTAAGTCCTAGGCTCTTCTCCTCACTTCCTGCTTCGCCTGGCCTCCTGGGACATGTGACTCATCATTTCCCAGGAGTCATTGGGCTTCTCTGTTCTGTAAAATCGTGTTATTTCCAGACAGGAAATGACGCGATTTAAGACGGGCCGAGATCGAGGAGTGCATGATGATTACCCACCATGCTTGTTGCTAGGTGGTCTCTGTAGTCTGCCCCTTTTAGGTCCTAGGCTCTTCTCCTCACTTCCTGCTTCACCTGGCCTCCTGGGAGATGTGACTCATCATTTCCCAGGAGTCATTGGGCTTCTCTGTGCTGTAAAATCGTGTTATTTCCAGACAGGAAATGACGCGATTTAAGGCGGGCCGAGATCGAGGAGTGCATGATGGTTACCCACCATGCTTGTTTCTAGGTGGTCTCTGTAGTCTGCCCCTTTTAAGTCCTAGGCTCTTCTCCTCACTTCCTGCTTCGCCTGGCCTCCTGGGAGATGTGACTCATCATTTCCCTGGAGTCAGTGGGCTTCCCTGTGCTGTAAAATCGTGTTATTTCCAGACAGGAAGTGACGCTATTTAAGGTGGACCAAAATCGAGGAGTGCATGATGGTTACCCACCATGCTTGTTGCTAGGTGGTCTCTGCAGTCTGCCCCTTTTAGGTCCTAGGCTCTTCTCCTCACTTCCTGCTTCGCCTGGCCTCCTGGGAGATGTGACTCATCATTTCCCTGGAGTCAGTGGGCTTCCCTGTACTGTAAAATCATGTTATTCCCAGACAGGAAATGACGCGATTTAAGGCGTAACCGAGAGGTTACCCACCATGCACTTCTTTCAGGAAGAGATGCCAGGAGACCCAGGATGGGCTTCAGGTGCCCTCACCTAAAATGGAAAAGTCCAGCAGTGAGAGAAACGAAATTGTGAGTAAAAAATGCATGGAATTACTAGGCGGTTCGAAAGTAAGGAAACAAAAGGTTACATTTATTTAGTATTAAAAGAGTGGATGCCAAAAAAAAAAAAAAAATTCTGGGTGGAACTCCACGTTAAGCTATTTTCTCTAGTGAACTTATTATGGGCAGTAGTAATATACAACATTATAACCACTAGATGGAGCTGAGGAGTATAGGAAATGAATACGTCTTTGTGACAAGAGATACAATGTAACAATTCTAGAGAATGCTAGAGGGAATTAGCAAATACGTCTAACCAATGGTTAACAATTTGTAGATTTGTTACCTTGTATCCCTATTTACAAAGACATACAGTGTGTATATCCTATACTACTCAGCCTCATCTACTGGCCATAATGTGGTGTTTTACTACTGCTAAAAGAGAACATTGGCTCAGAAGAGAAAATAGCCTAAAGAACAATTGTTTTTGTCCAGTTCACATAGAGCGAATGTAACACCACATAGAACTTTAAGGCATCTCCCAATCATAGTATTTAACCAGTTGCCTACTGGGCACTTTTACCCCCTTCCTGCCCAGGCCAATTTTCACACTTTGAATGGCAATTGCGCAGTCATGTAACACTGTACCCAAATTACATTTTTAATTATTTATTTCATGTACTTATACAGCGCAGTCAATTTACACAGCGCTTTACATGTACATTGTACAGTCAAACAATCTAAGGTCCCTAACTCACATTCATATATACACCTACTATTGTCAATTAGACAGGATCCAACTAACCTACCAGCGTGTCTTTGGAGTGTGGGAGGAAACCGGACTACCCGGAGGAAACCCACGCAGGCACAGGGAGAACATGAAAACTCCAGGCAGGTAGTGTCGTGGTTGGGATTCAAACCAGTGTATTGTTTTATGGTCTGTTACTATGATTAATCCCTTCAGATTTCCCTCCTTCTACCTTCACCATTCTTTACCAGTTTACCTTTTAGATCAGCCTCTCACAACCTTTTCAACACAGAGGAACCCTTGAAATAATTCTCCGGTCTCGGGGAACCCTCTGCTAAAATTTAAAAATCTACAACTCATGATACATTAGTGTGATGGTCATTGGGAAGAATGCTCCTTACACTTGTGGTCAGTGGGAAGAATGCTCCTTACACTTGTGGTCATTGGGAAGAATGTTCCTTACACTTGCGGTCATTGGGAAGAATGTTCCTTACACTTGTGGTCATTGGGAAGAACGCTCCTTACACTTGTGGTCATTGGGAAGAATGCTCCTTACACTTGTGGTCATTGGGAAGAACGCTCCTTACACTTGTGGTCATTGGGAAGAATGCTCCTTACACTTGCGGTCATTAGGAAGAATGCTCCTTACACTTGTGGTCATTGGGAAGAATGTTCCTTACACTTGTGGTAGAAATTGACCATTGCTCAAGGAATCCCTAGCAACCTCTGCAGGAACCCTAATGTTCCACGGTGCAACCTCTGGAGGAACCTTAGGGTTCCACGGTGCAACCTCTGGAGGAACCCTAATGTTCCACGGTGCAACCTCTGGAGGAACCTTAGGGTTCCGCGGTGCAACCTCTGGAGGAACCCTAGTTGAGAAACCCTGCTTTAGCTGTCATTTACATTATTATTATTATATATTTAATTGTTGTTTATCATTATTTTTCTATTTGAATTGCAGGGCTATAAATATCGTAGTTCCAGGGATAGGACAGTTCGAGGCCTACATGGCTTTGTATAAAGATAGCAGCTACACAACTCCGTACACAGAAAAAGAGCTTGAGCTGTCCACAGAGAAATTCTTGTATGTCGGAGTCTTCTTTCTGGGTGGCACGTCGAATCTTGTCCTGGTGATGAAGGAGTGTTTCGCCACCCCATCGATTGATAGAAATGACCCCGTGAGATACGACATCATCACAGACAGGTAAACTTAAGGCGTAAATTCACCTTCAGCACCAAAAATCGAATTCCTTCATAAATCACGCCTAACACTGATTACAATCTTAATGTAAACATTGCTTGCCTCTGTGTTCTGGAAAACTCATTTTCAGAGGCATTTCAAAAAAATGCATTCAGAGCTTCTCTTTCTGCTTCCTACTTCCTTCTAGCAATGCCATCTGGGAATGTAGTTCACTGAGCCAATAGGAAAGGAAACTACAATTCCCATGAATCATTGCATTCTCTGTGTGCCTGCATTAGGAGGGGCTGGTGTTCTGTCAGATTAGGTGACCCGTCATATCTTGTAACGGAAGTGACGTTCTGTTGCGGCCATCTTGCTACACCCCGCACTCATCCGCAGTAAGGATACAATGAGAAGTCGGCAAGCGGACATCTTTTTACACCCACCGGAGGTTTGCATTTCACACTTATATTTACCAGTAAACTGAGCTTATATAGTGAAGTACAGGATTAAGGCCGGCCATACATGGGTCGAATTTCAAAAGAATTTTCGTCCGAATTTTGCACCATCAGCGGGCTGCAGCAGCAGCCGATTTTTGTGTGGAAATCGAATTTGAGAAATCGGACGTGTTAGAAATTTTTTAAAAAACTAACGATATTCTAATCAATGATGGGAGAATTGTGCGAGAAATGCAATAGAAAAAGGAATGCACATGAGTGCAAAAGAAGATTTCCGGAAAGAAAATAAAATTCCCAGAAAGAAAAGAAAATTCTCAGAAAGAAAATAAAATTCTCAGAAAGAAAAGAAAATTCCCAGAAAGAAAAGAAAATTCCCGTAAAGGAAAAAAAAATTCTCAGAAAGAAAAGAAAATTCTCAGAAAGAAAATAAAATTCCCAGAAAGAAAATAAAATTCCCGGAAAGAAAAGAAAATTCCCAGAAAGAAAAGAAAATTCCCAGAAAGAAAAGAAGATTATCAGAAAGAAAAGAAAATTCCCGGAAAGAAAAGAAAATTCTGAGAAAGAAAATTCCCGGAAAGAAAAGAAAATTCTGAGAAAGAAAAGAAAATTCCCAGAAAGAAAAGAAAATTCTCAGAAAGAAAAGAAAATTCTCACAAAGAAAATAGAATTCCCGGAAAGAAAAGAAAATTCTCAGAAAGAAAATAAAATTCCCGGAAAGAAAAGAAAATTCCCAGAAAGAAAAGAAAATTCCCAGAAAGAAAAGAAAATTCTCAGAAAGAAAAGAAAATTCTCAGAAAGAAAAGAAAATTCCCCGAAAGAAAAGAAAATTCCCAGAAAGAAAAGAAAATTCTCAGAAAGAAAATAAAATTCCCCGAAAGAAAAGAAAATTCTCAGAAAGAAAAGAAAATTCCCGGAAAGAAAAGAAAATTCCCAGAAAGAAAAGAAAATTCCCAGAAAGAAAAGAAATTCCCGGAAAGAAAAGAAGATTTGCAGCCGAAGTTCGAAAATCAATGGTGGCGCCATCAGATCACAAAACGCACAAAATTTCTGAAAGATATGAAAAGAAAATTAGTTCGGAATCTGACCGTGTATGGCGTGCCTTAGAAATGCGTGACACTGCTTTGATGTTGAATCCTAAAATCAGCGGCAACCCTGCTGATCACACAGGTTTGCTGATTTGACAGAACACCGCTGCTTTTACAATTCAACATCAAGACAGTGAGATGGATTTCAAATAAGCTCCATTTACCGGTAAATGTAAGTGTGAAATGCAAAACTCCGGTGGGTGTAAAAAGATGTCTGCTTGCCGCCTTCTCACTGCATCCTTACTGCGGACGAGTGTGGGGTGTAGCAAGATGGCCGCCACGGAATGTCACTTCCATTACCAGATTTGACAGGTCGCCTAATCTGACGGAACAGTGGCACATGAGCTAGCATTAACCTGCTCAGCTTTCTCCTCCCCCTGTCAGCTCCATCCTCACTTCATTTTTCTACCAACTATCTGTGCACTTTTCATAAAGTGCCTGATATCTTCACACACTAAGTGCATACAATCAAATGCATTGCTGAAACAAGAAAAATCAACAAAAAATGCTTAGAAAATGTATTGATCGCTTCAAAACCCTCATAAATTAAGGGCATAAAGTCCAATGCTGTAAAAATAATCAAGTAACCGCGCCCATTGTCCTTTCTATTTACGCGTGCAAAAATATTGTGTATGTTTTGAAGACGTGTGTTAACCACTTCAGCCCCGGAAGAATTTCCCACTTTAGGACCAGAGCACTTTTTGAGATTCGGCACTGCGCCGCTTTAACTGACAATTGCGCGGTCGTGAGACGTTGTACACAAACAAAATTTGCGTCCTTTTTTCCATACAAACAGAGCTTTCTTTTTGTGGTATTTGATCCCCTCTGTGTCATTTCTGATCGCCGCTATAAACAAAAGAAGAGCGACAATTTTGAAAAAAAAAAACAATATTTGTTACTTTTTGCTAAAATAAATATATATATAAAAAAAATGTATTCATCGGTTTTGGCCAATTTTATATTCTTCTACATATTTGTGGTGGAAAAAAAAAAATAGCAATTGCCGTTTATTGATAGGTTTGCGCATAAGTTGAAAATTCAATTATGGCGTTTTTATTATTATTATTTTTTTTTTACGCGTAATGGCGGTGATCTGTGATTTTTATCGGAACTGCGACATTGCGGTGGACAGATCGGACATTTTTGACACGTTTTTGGGACCAATGACATTTATACAGTGATCAGTTCTAAAAAATAGCCACCGATTACTGTATAAATGTCACTGGCAGTGAAGGTGTTAACCTGCAGGGGGGCGATCTAGGAGTTAACTGTGCTCCCTAGGCGTGTTCTAACTGAGGGGGGCAGTGAAGGGGTTAACCTGCAGGGGGCGCTCTAGGGGGTAACTGTGCTCCCTAGGCGTGTTCTAACTGTGAGGGGGCAGTTAAGTGGGGGATCTCGCGGGGG
>BLSH010351909.1:47986-61647 GCA_018402905.1 Glandirana rugosa | reverse complement strand
GGGGGGATACATACAGTAAGCATGGGGGGGATACATACAGTAAGCATGGGGGGGATACATACAGCAAGCATGGGGGGGATACATACAGTAAGCATGGGGGGGATACATACAGTAAGCATGGGGGGGATACATACAGTAAGCATGGGGGAGATACATACAGTAAGCATGGGGGGATACATACAGTAAGCAGAAGCAATGGGGGGGTACGTCATAGATAATACATAATACATACATTGATCATATAACAATGGGATAAAGGGAGGACCAGGCCGCCCATTTAATGTCAAATTGTGATCTTTTCAGAGCGTTTACTGCGAGCATTCGTTCGAACATGTACTTCTGCTTGGTTAAGCGTATCACTTCGGCAATTGGAGGAGAATGTGGTGACTTCCATAGTCTGACAATAGCCGTTCTAGCTGCCAACAGTAAATGAGTGACCGTAGGCCTAAAGAGAGTTGGTATATTGTCTATGCCTAGATTCAGGATGGCTAGGCCAGCTTCAGTGGGGATAGTTAGCGAGGTGATCTTGGAGATGACCTTAAAAACTTCTATCCAGAAGTTGCTCAGTACGGGGCAGTCCCAAAGGATATGTATGAGGTTTCCCATTTTGCCGCAATTACGCCAGCACAAGGGGGAACTATCTGGGGCAAAGGCAGATAGTCTGGCCGGTGTGTAATACCAGCGCATGGATATTTTTAACATTAGTTCCCAATGAGCTGTGCAATGGGAGAACGTTTGGATAGAGAGGATGGCACTTTGCCAGTCTCTTGGTGAGTATGTTTTGTTTAGGTCTTTTTCCCACTTCAGTGTGTGGGTTTCTTTTGTAAAGGAGAGTTTGTCTTGGAACAGGTTGTAGAAGAGGGATATGCCAGATTGGTTGGAGTTGGGAGAGTTAAAGAATTCCCATGCTTTTTGGGGAACTTGAAGGGGGGGATGGGATTTTTTGAGAGGAAATGCTGGATGCGTATGAGGTCGAACCTGGTGCTAGGGTGAATGTCATACTCCTTCTGAAGGGCATCCCACGTCTTGAGCGAGGGGCCATTGAAACATTTCTGTATTCTGTCGAGGCCCTTGGATTCGAAGTGGTGTGTGTGTAGATAGGGAATGGCAGATTTGAGCACTTGCATGCCCATGGGCGGAGTTAGTATATGGTTGGCGTCCCTTTGGGATTTGAGCAGGTGCCTCCATGCTTTAATGGAGTCTACTATGGTATAGGGGAGTTTAGACAGGTTCCAAGGTAACCAGGCATCTCTTGTTAGGAGGGATACCAGGTCGTGTGTTGGGGAAAGTTCCCTTTCTATATCTACCCAGATAGGAGGGTCTTCTCTCCTGAACCATTGTTTAAGTTAAGTAGTAGTCTTGGGTGTGAATACTACCCATACCTCCAGCTTTCCTATGTGTAAGCATTGCCCTCATTGGGCAGCGCGGTTTCTTCTTATTCCAGATTAGGGAAGAAAGTAAGGAGGATAGTGTAGCCAGGTGACGATGGGGGATGGAGGCGGGAAGTGTTCTAAATGTGTATAGGATTTGGGGGAGGATTACCATTTTGAGGATTGCAGATCTCCCAGTCCAGGAAAGGTCACAGTTTTGTAGGTGTTGGAGTTGAGGTTTTATCTTTTCTATGAGGGCTTTTAAGTTGATGTCAATTAGGGATGGGAGCGAGGGTGTTCAAGTAATACCCAGGTAGGGGATGGAAGAGTTCGTCCATTTGTAGGGTAGTTTATTCTGTAGGTTAAGTTTTAGGTGAGGGGGTATGTGCATTTCTAAGATAAGGGATTTGTCAAAGTTGACCTTGTAATAGGACGTGCGGGAGAAGTCTAGAAGTATTCGGTGTACTTTTGGAAGAGAGGACTGGGGGTTTGTGAGGAATAAAATGATATCATCCGCAAATAAATTTATGGAGTGTTTTGTGGGGCCAACTGTGAGTCCAGTAACGAGGGGGTCTGAACGGATTTTTACTGCTAGTGGTTCAATGAGAAGGTCAAAGATGGTGGGTGAAAGAGGACATCCCTGATGGGTGCCATTGGATATTGGGAAATTTTTTGAGAGGGAACCTGAGGCAAACACTTGGGTGGAAGTATAGAGCCAAGACTGCTTGTAAGATAGGGCCCTGAAGCCCATATTTCGTTAACACCTGTGTCATGCATTTCCAATGTACTCTGTCGAATGCCTTCTCTGCATCTTTGGATAAGAGGAGAGAAGGCGTTCGATCAGAGCTGAGTCGGTGAATAACATTGAGGATGCGTCTGGTTGCATCTGAGGGCTGCCTACCCCTTAGGAATCCCATCTGGTCTCTGCTGATCATTTCGGGAAGAACGTTAGCTAGTCTGTGTGCTAGGAGCTTGGCGAAGATTTTTATGTCCGTGTTGAGGAAAGAAATGGGCCTAAAATTTGCCAGGGTCGTGGGGTTTTTACCCGGTTTAGGAATGGTAACAACATAGGCTTTAAGCATCTCCAAGACAGTGAGGTTGCCTGATTGAAGGTTTGGAGGACATAAGGGGATAAAATTTCACTGAAGATTTTATAATAATCATTGGTCAGTCCATCCGAACCGGGGGACTTGCCAGTAGGGAGAGAAGCCACAGCTCTATTTATCTCTTGGATGTTATAGGGGGCGTTCAGGGTTTCCAGTTGGTGTCTGGAAAGAGAAGGTAGTTTGATGTCTTCCAGGAAGGAAAGAATATCCGAGGCAGTGGGTTGCGGAGTATTTTTGTAGTCTCTAAGATTATAAAGGGAGCTATAGAATTCCGCAAATTGATCCGCTATTTCTTGGGGGTTCAGAATTGTTTGTTTTGAAGTGGGGTGTATCAGGTGAGAAATTTTTGTTTTGAAACGGGCAGATTTAACTCTGCATGCAAGAATTTTACCAGCTCTGTTAGCCGATGAATAAAAGGACAATTTTAGACGTCTAAGGTAGCCTTCATATTGGTGGGAGAGAAGATTTCTCAGTTCCTCTCTGAGTTCTCTTATGTTCTCAGTTATCTTGGGGTTTGCCTGTTGTTTTTTAATTTGTTCTAGTTTGTGGATGTCTGACGTTAGTTGTTTCAATCTAGAGTTGTTACTTCTCTTAACCCTAGCACCCTGTTGAATTAGGACCCCTCTGATGACAGCTTTATGGGCTTGCCATAATGTGAAAGGGTCGGCCACTGATCCTGAATTGGAGTCGAAGAAGGAGGAGAGTTGTTGGGCTATGATTGGCGATATTTGGGGGTTTTGTAGGAGAGATGTGTTGGAGCGCCAGATGGGAGTCACAAGGGGGGGCCACCCTCTTCAACAGTTATAGATATCACTGCATGGTCTGACCACAATATATCATGTATTGTAGAGTTAAGTATTTTCTGGAGTAACCACTGATCTGTAAGGAACATATCAATCCTCGAGTAAGTGTGGTGTCTGGGAGAGAAATAGGAGTAGTCCCTTTCGTTCGAGTGTTGGCATCTCCAGACGTCGTATAATTGTTTGTTGCGGAGTAGGGAAGATATTTGGGGTTTATGAGCTAGGGCTCTAGAGGTGGTGTCCAAGTGGGGTTCGGAAGTAGCATTGAAGTCCCACAGAAGGTTGCCGTATTTCAGAGGTGAGATTGTTTTAATTATCTGCTTAAAAAAAGGAATCTGTTTCCTGTTCGGGCTGTAGATAGTGGCCAAAGTATAGGGGTGCGAGTTTGTATCGCACACCAGAATGATGAAGCGTCCATCCGGATCTATGAGGGAGTACTTGAGATGGAAAGTCACAGAGTCGCGGATGGCAATCATTACTCCTCTCTTTTTTTGGTGGACACAGGATAGAAAAATTTGTGGGTAGTTCCTGTTGGAGAACTTGGGTATGTGGTCAGATTTAAAGTGAGTCTCTTGGATGCAGAGGATGTCCGCATGTAGTGCTAGGGCCTGTTTCCACATAGAGTGTCGTTTTGTTGGGTGATTTAGTCCCTTGACATTAAGAGAGACGCACTTAACTGATGTATTTGGTGAATGGTATGCAGATCAGGGGTGAGGAGGTGCTTACTTCAAGGGTATCTGTCGGGAAGGCTGCGCAGGCCATGCAGGAGATTTGCTGGAAGTGATCCTCCGGTTTGAGAGGGATGAGCAGGAGTTGGAGGGAGCTTCCGAGACCAGTGGATGAAGATGATGTACCATAAGGGAAGGAAGGGAAAGACAAAGGGGGAAGCAGCCTAACAAACAAGCAAACAACTAAGCTCAATCTTGAGCGATGTAGGGCGAGGTGGTCGCATCGCATCGTGCAAAATTTCTGGGGGGGGGGATAATCATGACCATGGTTATCCGTTGCCAGGAGGAGTTGGTGAGTCATGTTGAGGGTGAGTGGGACCTTTTAGTGGGGCCTTGGTATTCTTGAGTGATTTCTTGCGGGAAACCAGTTGCCAATCCTGGGAAGTAGGAACAGAGGCAGGTTGTGGTGGGTTGGTATGAGGGGTGTCAGGAAGTATACCCCATTGCCGAAGAAGTGTCAGCCCCTCTTCCAGTGTGGTTATGGTGTTGATTGTGCCGTTGTGCGAGATAACCAACTGTGCTGGGTGTTTCCACTTATGGATGATTTGGTGGTTGCGTAGGGCTTTGGTTATGGTAGCCAGGTTACGTCTCCGTTGTAGGGTATGCCTGGAGAGGTCTGGTAGTATGAGTACGTGGGCGAATTGGGGTGGAAGGATGCCTGGTTTACGGGAGGCAGCAAGAATTAGCTCTTTAGCTTTATAGAAGTGCAGTCTGAGAACTACATCTCTGGGAGCTTCATCAGGTATATAGGAGGGTTTGGGGACCCTGTGGATCCTGTCAAAGGTGATCTCCAGCGGGGTCAATGAGGGAACCAGGGCCAAGAAGAGGTCTTGTGCGTGTTGGAGGAGTTGGGAGGGTTGTACCACCTCTGGGATACCCCTAAGCTTCAGGTTGTTCCTCCTGGCCCTGTCCTCTAAATCTGGCAATTTACTCTTGATCCAGGCAATGTCGTCAGCTTGGGCATTATAGGCGTCCACTAGTGTGTTGTGGGCCGCCGCTTGGTCTCCCATGTATGTTTCAACATAGTCTACTCTATTTCCCAGATCGTTGATGTCGGCCTGACACTTGTGCAGGGAGAATAGGATGTCCCTTTGAATGGAGGACTTGAGAGAGGTCAACATGTCTTTTAGGAGGACATCTGACAAGGGCTGCCCTGAGGTGGGGTAGCTAGTGAAGGGATCTGGAGATGAGCTGCGTGTTTCCCTTTGTTGCGGCCTAGCCGCACTCACCTCCATGTGGTAGGCCTCGGTTCGTTCCTCCGGAGAGATTGTTTGTTGCTTCGATTTCGCCGAGCTCCGGGTGGTAGGAGTAGAGGCAGCTGAAGAGCGGGTGCTATTCGGGAGCGGAGCGTCTAACGCTAGTCTTCGTTGTTGTGCCTCCGACATTATTCCCGCACCGCTGGTTCATTGCAAGTTCGTAGGCTCCGGCCAGGCGCCATCTTGAGTGAGCAGTCCGGTCTGAGGGGGAAAGAAGTTTTTCAGCCTACTCGGCTGGGACGCCGGTTCCTTTCTTCTTCTACCCATTTGCTTAGTCCAGGGGTGTTTGGAAGTCTTTTCACCCTAAGAGAGCCGGAGGGCAGTTCGTGGAGGTCCTTCTATTTTTGAATTCTCCTGGCTGTGCGGCGGAGCTCCGATATTAAGCAGCCATCTCGGAGTCCGCTGGCCACGCCCCCCCATCCTTTAGTTATTTGATCGATCAAAATAAAATTGCTGATCCAAACATCCAAATATTTATAAATGACAATCATGGAAATTCTCAGGGGTTCCTAAATTTTTGCATACAACTGTATATACAAGCAGCCTTGTAGGTTTCAGTACAATCTTGGCTGTCCTCCTCGGTGTCAGTCCAGAGCAGCAGCTGTCACAATAGGAGGTATACCCGGGTCACACAGGACCTGCCTGTGAAGGGCCACTGCTCTGGGGGCGAGGCTAAAAGCTGCAGAGAGCATGCAGGGAAAGGGAAGAACAGTAGGCTTGTGCGCATCCGAAAAATGTGTTTGTTTTCGTTCCGTTCCTTTTTTTTTTTTTTTTTTTTTTAACTTTTTTGGGCATTCAAAAAATTCGGAAATCCTCTCGGCGGATGGCTTGGGGTGTCTGCTTTCCGGGGTGGGGTCATTTGGGGGGGGGGGTTTGTGCTGTCTGGGCGTTTCGTGGCCTCCAGGGCTGGGATGGGTGGTGTGGGGTGGGGGCGTGCATTTTTGCCCTTGGGGGTCCTGGGGGTGGTGATTGGTTTTTGGGGTCCCGTGCGCAGATGGGCTCCCGGTGGGTCTCGCGCATGGGGTGTCCCCGTGCTCGGGAGGGGCGGCGGAGTGTATTTTGGGGTGTGATTCCGCACATACCCATGGAATATGTGAGCAATATATCATTTCAGTAACAACTTTGTGTAATTTTTTTTTTTGTCATCTTTCAATCACTTCTGACAAAAAAATAAAATATTCAATGGGCTCAAAAAAAAAAAAAAAAAAAAAAAAATTCGGAAATTCGAAAATTCGGAAATTCGCAAATTGGGTAATTCAGAATTGGAAAACGCCGAAATTCGAAAAGGCGGAAGTTTCGGAAATTCAAAAATTAGAAATTCGAAAATAAGAAAGAACATTTGAAATAATCGCTAACTAATAAATAACTATTAAATTATAGGTACAGGCAGTCCCTGGGTTACACACAAGATTGGGACTGTAGGTTTGTTCTTAAGTTGAATTTGTTTGTAAATGGGAACAGCGACATTTTTTAAGTGTAGCTTCAGCCAAAAAAACTATTTTTAAGCTTTTTGGATAGCATAGGGAAGGGGTAACACCCCTGTAATGTTTGTTTTGCTGTCTATGGTTCTGTTCAGAAGATTTCACCTCCCTTCCTGTCCCAATGATAATTGGATTTTGAAAATTTTGAGTTGCTGTGGAGACAAGGATTGATGATAAAGCATCAGTGGAGACACCTTTTTCCCATAATACCTCTTACAGGGGGCGATTCCCCCCTTCCTAGGGGGAGATTTCCTCTCACTTCCTGTCCCAATGATAATTGGATTTTGAAAATTTTGGGTTGTTGTGGAAACAAGGATTGATGATAAAGCTTCAGTGGAGACACCTTTTTCCCATAATAACTCTTACAGGAGTGAATTTCCCTTCCTAGGGGGAGATTTCCTCTCACTTCCTGTTGTCTCCCTCCGTTTGTAAGTCGGAGTCGTTCTTAAGTTGGATGTTTGTTACTAGGGGACCGCCTGTATTGAGATTTCCTTTAAAATTTGGCTTTTAGTGAACATACATCCAAAATTCATCACTAACAGCCACATTTTCAAGGAGATTCCAATACCTATAATTTAATAGTTAGTGAAAGTTATTATTAGTTAGTTATTATTTCCGATTTTCTAATTTTTGAATCTTTGGATTTCCGAATTTTTTTGAATTTAGTATTTTCGGCTATTCCGATTGCCAAATTTCTGAATTGCCGCATTTCGGATTTACCGATTTTCAGATTACCGAATGTTCGAAAATCGAAAAAACGAAAATTCGGAAACATTTGGAAATTCGAAATTCAGAAATGCGGATTCGTCCGAACTCCCGAATTTCGAAAAATGTGTTAAAAAATGAATTCAGAACGAAATGAATTGCACAAGCCTGGAGAATGGCTTCTATGCATCATGGGAAGACACTGACAGGTGATAACCATACTCACGTTTGTGAGGAAGAAAACTGCCAGCTTTGCAGCATCCAAATGGTAGGAAAGAAACATCTGTTTACTATTCTGCACAGTGCTTTATAGTTATATAGGCATCCTTTACAGCAGGAACGTAAAGGGAAAATCTCCAAATGTAAAGATAATGATAATTGGATTCTAGATGATAGTGGAAAATACCTTGGTAATGCTGTGCGTGAAAACTACCTTCAAGCACCCCCTAGTGGTGAAAAGAATGCCCTGTTGGTAAGTGTAAAATGATATGTTGTGATTAGAGTTGAGCGAACCCGAACTGTAAAGTTTGGCTTCGTACCGAACTTTGGGGTGTCCGTGACCCGGACCCGAACCCAGACATTTGAAAAAAAGTTTGGGTTCGAGTTCTGGGTTCGGGTGTTTAATCACGCATGTTGAATAGCTGCAGGGCAGCCAATCAACAAGCGTTTCACTGGTTTTCCCTTAGAAGCCATCACAGCCATGCCTACTAATGGCGTGGCTGTGATTGGCCAGTGCATCATGTGACCCAGCCTCTATATGGAGCTGGAGTCACAGTGCTGCATGTCACATGCTCTCTGGGTAGTGTAGGGAGAGGATGCTGCCGGTGCTGTGAGGGACAGATTGCAGATAGATAGATAGGTAGAGATTACTACTACTACTGCTTTTAGGGACAGATTGCAGATCTCATCCTGCATTACAGAACCATCTGACTGGACTAGGTAGAGCCTACTGCTTAGAGGGACAGATTATTGTTCTAAAATCATCTCCTAGTTCTATAGGGAGAGGTTCCTGCTGTTGCTGTAAGGGACAGATTATTGTTCTAAAATAATTTTGCAGCCCTCTAGCACTTTCCAGGACTCTTTTACAGTCATTTTTGTGCCGAAAAGTTCGGGTCCCCATTGAATTCAATGGGATTCGGGGTAAAGTTTGGGTTAAGTTCGGTACCGAACACGGGCTTTTTTCCGAAGTTCGGCCGAACCCACCGAACCCGAACATCCACGGGTTCGCTCAACTCTATATATCAACCATTATGTACATTGTTAGTTTTTTTTGAATGTATAATTTCCTATTTTATCTCCCTTTACTTCCTTTAGCTGTCCTAACAGGAAAGATGGAACTGTAACTGTTGAAGAGAATGGTGAATCCAAAAGAGGACGGTTTTCTGTGCAGATGTTCAAGTTTGTTGGAAAATATAATGAAGTGTATCTACACTGTGATGTGAAAGTGTGTGACACCAATACTGAAACCTGTAAACCTGTAAGTAGGTTTCCTGCTTCAAAAAGAGGGTTAGAGCCGATAAGAAGGCCGGTCTAGTCCCAAAGTCTATAACCAGGACACCTCCAACAAGGAGGCATACACTCAGGCCCCATTCACACCTGAGCATTTTGTAGCTTGAAGCCTGAAGCTACAAAATGCTGGAGGGGAAAAAAAATCAATGTTTCTCTATGGAGATGGTTCACAACTCCACTCAAAAACGCCTGAAGCCAAAAGCCTGAAAACGCCTGAAGCTCAAACCAGTTCTGGAGGTATTTTTGTAGCTTGATTTGGGCGTTTTTCTACTTTTTACATTGGTGACCTTTTGACCTGTACAAAATCGCGGTAAAATCGCGCTACAAACCGAGTGTATTCCTGCCTGAAAACGCTACGCCCAGGTGTGAATGCACCCTGAGCTAATGGAACCCGGGGTGGTGGCTTTTTTATTGGAGTGCATTCAGTCTGTAAGATTATCAAGCATCTCAGATGGCTTTAATCAGACAGTTCTATAAATGAAGAGTTTATTGATCATTGGTGATGACAGCCAGAAAAATGGTCAGTTTGCAATCACTGAATCTCCCGAATGTAGTCACACATTGTAAGAAGTTGGGCAAAACACAATTCGTGAACTCTATGATTCTCCTCACACTGAACAATCCTGCTAATATATTGTCAAAAAATCAGATAGTCACCAGCTTGTCTGATTTGGGGATCCATGAGCTCATCACTGCTGAGATTTGCATTGGGACATCCAAGGAAAATGGTGATCACAAACCCCGGTTCAATATTGGAGGCCACAAAAAACAATCAACTTTAGACCGCCATTAAAAAATATATAAATAAACCTAATTTTTTTTTTTTAAAAAATCACTAAATTTAACATTTACAACTTGGACATGTTTGTCCCCATACTGTGCAATAAAAAATGATTCATTTCAAGCCAAGTATTGGGATAGAAACAGGCTCAATGCTTACAATGTTTCCCAGAGTTACAACATGCAGTAACTTGGTGGACATTTCTACTCGTGCATCTTGAATCGGGACGAAAATCTGGAGAGTTGTTTTTGACTCCTGAATATTTTGTGGTGGACCTGCTGAGAAACACACAAATCAGGGAGATGTATTGGGCAACTGGGGGTTTTTGCAATGATTCTCTGCAGATTAGACAATCCTTTGCATTCATACTTAAGAGAATTTAAAAAAGACCGGGCTCACCAGTGGTGTTCCAATCCATCCCAAAGGTGTTCAGTAGGGTTGAGGTCAGGGCTCTGTGCAGGGGACTTGAGTTCCGCCACACTAAACTGGTCACACCATGTCTTTATGGAGCTGGCTTTTTATTCACGGGGATGACTATCATGGTGGAACAGAAAAGGGTCTTCACCAAGCTGTTACCACAAGGCTGGAAGGACACAATTATCTACAATATCTTTGTATGATAAAGGGTTATCAGCATACAGATACAGCATTGCCTTCTTAAAATAGAATGTACTGTATTTTCAGGGCCTTACTTCCACCCCAAACCCCAAAAAACAAGAAGCTTGGTATCTGTTCATGAGTAGAGTTGAGCGAACCCGAACTGTAACGTTCGGGTCCATACCGAACTTTCGGGTGTCCGTGTTCCGAACCCGAACGTTTGAGAAAAAGTCTGGGTTCGGGTTCTGGGTTCTGGTATTTTATCACGCATGTTGAATAGCTGCAGGGCAGCCAATCAACAAGCATTTCACTGGTTTTCCTTAGAAGCCATCACAGCCATGCCTACTAATGGCATGGCTGTGATTGGCCAGTGCATCATGTGACCCAGCCTCTATATGTCAGATCCATCTATTGATACCCAACACTTCCTTCTCCATGGCCGGGAGCGATAGATGAGGGATCTGTGAACCAACCTTGGTTTACTCCCATAAAACATGGGCAGCAGACTGGGATCCCCATAACAGATGAAAAAGGTGAAAAATACGGGTGCAGAGATCTCTCTACCGGTCTCCAGAGACAGGAGAAGATGCTGGATGGTTCAACCCACCTGTGTCCAGCCAAAGCTAAAGTACCAGATCTGATTGGCCTTTCCCTTTACATATATCAATAGAGTTGCGTGAACCCGAACTGTACAGTTCGGGTTTGTACCAAACTTTGGGGTGTCCGTGACCCGGACCCGAACCCAGACAATTAAAAAAAAGTGTTTGTGTTCGAGTTCTGGGTTCGGGTATTTGATCACGCATGTTGAATAGCTGCAGGGCAGCCAATCAACAAGCGTTTCACTGGTTTTCCCTAGAAGCCATCACAGCCATGCCTACTAATGGCATGGCTGTGATTGGCCAGTGCATCATGTGACCCAGCCTCTATATGAGGCTGGAGTCACAGTGCTGCATGTCACATGCTCTCAGGTTAGTGTAGGGAGAGGATGCTGCCGGCGCTGTGAGGGGCAGATTGTGAGGGACAGATTGCAGATCTAATAACTAGGTAGAGATTACTACTACTGCTGTGAGGGACAGATTGCAGATCCATAACATCTCATCCTGCATTACAGAAAGATCTGATACTGGACTAGATAGAGATTACTACTGCTTTGAGGGACAGATTGCAGATCTAATAACATCTCCCATTTTACTTCCTTTTGCAGCGCTCTAGCACTTTCCAGGACTTTTTTACAGCCATTTTTGTGCCGAAAAGTTCTGGTCCCCATTGACTTCAATGGGGTTCGGGGTCCGGGGTCAAGTTCGGGTAACGTTCGGCACCGAACCCGAACATTTGAGAAAAAGTCTGAGTTCGGGTTCTGGTATTTTATCACGCATGTTGAATAGCTGCAGGGCAGCCAATCAACAAGCATTTCACTGGTTTTCCTTAGAAGCCATCACAGCCATGCCTACTAATGGCATGGCTGTGATTGGCCAGTGCATCATGTGACTCAGCCTCTATATGAGGTTGGAGTCACAGTGCTGCATGTCACATGCTCTCTGGTTAGTGTAGGGAGAGGATGCTGCTGGCGCTGTGAGGGACAGATTGCAGATCTAATAACTAGGTAGAGATTATTACTACTGCTGTGAGGGACAGATTGCAGTGATAATAACTAGGTAGAGATTACTACTACTGCTTTGAGGGACAGATTGGAGATCTAATAACATCTCCCATTTTTCTTCCTTTTGAAGCCCTCTAGCACTTTCCAGGACTTTTTTACAGCCATTTTTGTGCCGAAAAGTTCGGGTCCCCATTGACTTCAATGGGGTTCGGGGTCCGGGGTCAAGTTCGGGTAACGTTCGGTACCGAACCTGAACGTTTCCGCGAAGTTCGGCCGAACCCGCCGAACCCAAACATCCAGGTGTTCGCTCAACTCTAGTTACCAGCATACAGATACAGCATTGCCTTCTTAAAATAGAATGTACTGTATTTTCAGGGCCCTTACTTCCACCCCAAACCCCAAAAAACAAGAAGCTTGGTATCTGTTCATGAGTAAATGGCCAGTGCCATGTAAGCCACTCATTGTTTTGCATGAATCTCTCCACTAACCCACATATATAGCTATATAGCGCACAACATTTACCAAGGAAGTGATGAGATGCGATCCTGAGCTTCGTTCAGTCACCCCCATTATCTTAGCTCTGTGATGATTTCATAGAGAACATCTTATAATGATGAATCCTTTGTCACATATTTCTCTTTTCTTAATGGCCTTGTTTGTTTCTAGAACTGCCCCAAAGTACGTAGTAGAAGTGATGGAGTTGAAAGCCCCAAGAGTTCGGATTCTACAGGTTCTTTTACAATTGGACCAATTAAGCGATCAGGAGGTAAACTTTGGTTGATTTGATAATTTGCATTATTTTTATGGTTGCTGATCTTTGCTTATTGGGAAAAAGTCCCAAATGACCTCATAGTGCCAAAACTCCTTCTAGAACCGAGATTATTCCAGGAGGACAGAGGATCGGAAGTCATAGTATGTCTCGTGGACATCACTGATTTTCCACAATGTAAAATGGATAAGTATATAGACCAATCAGTGAGCAGGAAGGGGGAGGAGATGGGAGTACACCAGACAGATGTACAAAGACTGAAGAATAACTTTATTGGAAATGTGAGGAGAAAGCATGGAACGTAATCGGATGTATCAGCCCAATAGTGCAAATGACTGTTTAGCGTTTGAAGGAAAAACATTTAGGACTTTAGTGATACTTGGGCTTTATTTATTTATTTCAGGTACTTATATAGCACCATTATTTATGCATCACTTTACATATATATTGTAAATTCACATCAGTCCCGGTCCCCAAGAAGCTTACAGTCTAAGGTCCCCTAACTCACACACAGTATCTCACAAAAGTAAGTACACCCCTCCCATTTATTCTATCTTTTCATGTGACAAGACTGAAGAGCTGACACTTTGCTACAATGTAAAGTAGTGAGTGTACAGCTTGTATAACAGTGTAAATTTACTGTCCCCTCAAAATATGTACTTTTCTATCTTATTTACCCTCCCCACATGAATGAAAACACTCTATGACACACACTCAATCCCCTGGAATCTGACATTCGAAGAACCCCTGGCCCTGACTACACTTAAATGTTATATATACATTTCACTACGTATTTATTACCACGATATATTCATGGACTTTATTTATTTATTTCGGGTTCATAGTGATTTCAGGATTTACAAAAAGGAAGTTTGCGATTTGTCAGTAAACGTGATAACCCGACTATGTAGGCTAATGCAAGGTACGAAAGAGGAGTGTAAAGGTTATTTCAATAAGAA
>BLSH010351909.1:13235-37365 GCA_018402905.1 Glandirana rugosa | reverse complement strand
TTTGTAATCTGTTGCTGTCAACTCTCAATATGAGATCCAAAGAGCTGTCACTATCAGTGAAGCCATCATTAGGCTGAAAAAAAATAAAACAAACCCATCAGGGAGATAGCAGAAACATTAGGTGTGGCCAAATCAACTGTTTGAAACATCCTTAAAAAGAAAGAACGGACCGGTGAGCTCAGCAACACCAAAAGACCCGGAAGACCACGGAAAACATCTGTGGTGGATGACCGAAGAATTCTTTCTCTGGTGAAGAAAACACCCTTCACAACAGTTGGCCAGATCAAGAACATTCTCCAGGAGGTAGGTGTATGTGTGTCAAAGTCAGCAATCAAGAGAAGACTTCACCAGAGTGAATACAGAGGGTTCACCACAAGATGCAAACCATTGGTGAGCCTCAAAAACAGGAAGGCCAGATTAGAGTTTGCCAAACAACATCAAAAAAAGCCTTCACAGTTCTGGAAGAACATCCTATGGACAGATGAGACCAAGATCAACTTCTACCAGAGTATGGAGAAGGAAAGGAACTGCTCATGATCCAAAGCATACCACCTCATCAGTGAAGCATGGTGGTGGTAGTGTCATGGCATGGGCATGTATGGCTGCCAATGGAACTGGTTCTCTTGTATTTATTGATGATGTGACTGCTGACAAAAGCAGCAGGATGAATTCTGAAGGGTTTCAGGCAATATTATCGGCTCATATTCAGCCAAATGCTTCAGAACTCATTGGACGGCGCTTCACAGTGCAGATGGACAATGACCCGAAGCATACTGTGAAAGCAACCAAAGAGTTTTTTAAGGGAAAGAAGTGGAATGTTATGCAATGGCCAAGTCAATCATCTGACCTGAATCCGATTGAGCATGCATTTCTTTTGCTGAAGACAAAACTGAAGGGAAAATGCCCCAAGAACAAGCAGGAGCTGAAGACGGTTGCAGTAGAGGCCTGGCAGAGCATCACCAGGGATGAAACCCAGCGTCTGGTGATGTCTAAGCCTTCCACACTTCAGGCTGTAATTGACTGCAAAGGATTTGCAACCAAGTATTGAAAAGTGAAAGTTTGATTTATGATTGTTAATCTGTCCCATTACTTTTGGCCCCTTCAAAAGTGTGAGACACAAATACAAACTGTTGTAATTCCTACACCGTTCACCTGATTTGGATGTAAATCCCCTCAAATTAAAGCTGAAAGTCTGCAGTTAAAGCAAATCGTGTTCCTTTCATTTCAAATCCATTGTGGTGGTGTATAGAGCCAAAAAGATTAGAATTGTGTCGATGTCCCAATATTTAAGGACCTGACTGAAGGTGCAAAGACACAAAATCTCAGATAAAAATTAAAAATTAGAAATATTACAACAGGTGTATAAAGTGCCAATTAGTGCAAACAATATTTGTATGACAATAAATACACAAATATACTGTGATCACACAGTGATGCAAACCATGCCAAACAGCAAACATTCATACAAAGTCCAACTGTGTGTAAAAAGACACCACAAGGATGATGTCTTCTTTAAGTGCTCACTCCACTTCACTCGTATGTGTCAGGTGAAATTTACTCCGTGCTCCCCAGTTGTGAAAACACTGACCGGAAGACAGTCCCCACCAGGGGGTGCCAGCATGAATTTCTCAAATGGTCCTATGCTTCTTTTGCAGATCGAACATTTCTCCCATAGAAATACATGTAAAAGAGGAGCCGCTATCTAGTGTAGTATGTTAAGACTCTTTATTGTATAAAAACAAATGAAATCCACTCACATTTACGAAGATTTAACAAGCATTTGTTGTGTACAGTGTCTCCGTGTGTTGTCCGCTGTGTTGTCTGCGTTACACTGCTGAAAACCGGAAGTGACGTAAGACGTATTGCGCCGTCCTACGCGTTTCGTCATCGGACGTCTACTGGAGCTGTGCCATCTTGGTACACTCCTGGCATTATATAGTCATAAGGGGAGGGGTTCCTCCTATTGTAATTAGCCACCATATGTGGTTGGACCAAAACAAATGTATCGGAAGCCATATTGCCGTGGCTCAACTGGATCGGGAATAAATGTGCGGTGGTTGTATAATTGTAATCATACGAGGGACAAAAATCCCAAGCAAATTGATGTATTGTAATTGGTCTGGGTTCACAGCAGGACACATGGGCTGGCACAAATCGTTATTCTCTTATGTCCCTTGGGTGTAGTTAAAAAGCACTACATGTGCTAAAAGAGAGAATTCAAGCTACTACATATAAAAGAAATAAATATACGCCATGTTACTGTGTCTATTAGTAGTGGATCAGGGAACCAGCTGGATTCAAATATGTTAAATGTATTCAACTATGGCTATATGGATATAGAAATTACCCAATGAACAGACACTCCCTATTACAGAGTGACAACTGTCTCCAAATTGTGCCCCTGAGTTGTCACCCCGACTCATGAAATTCCGATGGAGACTATGGGGTCCATGTGATAAACAGTGGCAATAGCAGTTTTCATGAGTTATCATGGTGATAAGTCTCTAGTGAAGTGTTTAATAGGAATGAGGTTTGAACCAATGTAGAATTAGATTTTTTGGCAAAAAAGGCAAACAAAATGGGGTGTTTGGTAGCCCACAGAGCCAAGCTTCCAGCTAAAGCCATTTTAGTAGATTTAGTACTGCCTCTCCTAAATAAATAACTTTCTGCTCAGTGCTCCCGGTCACCGGGGAGCCAATGGTCGCCAACATCCCAGGAACCAGTGACACATCCCCTTCTGGGAGATTGCCAGCCAGCAGCTGAATTCAAACAAAGGGGTGAGTATTCTGGCTGATGTCTAATATGGGTGTGGCCATCCTTGATCAATTACATCAGCCAGCATCCCGCCCCTTTGTTTGCAATCAAGCTGCCAGAAAGAGGATCTGTCACTTGCAGCTGGAAGTACATTGGAAGAGGATATGTCAACTGGTCTGTTTTGACATTTGTTGGGGTGGTCCTATGAAAAAAAAATTAAGCCAAGTTGCTATTTTCAAGAAAACATAGCCATTCATTCCTAATCTTAATTCAGTAGATTTTTACTTTCAATCCTTTTATTGAAGTTTTCCAAAAAAGAATATACAGGGAAAACAAATAAAGACATGGAATATAATAGTAGAACAATGTGAGCAACAAAGCCCCAAAAGAACAGGTAAGGGGGAAACAAACATGGTAGAGAGTAATTACTGTTTAAATCCTGAGGCCCAACCAAAAGCGGGGTCAGGAACATCCCTAAACTGTCAGTCTTTCTCGAGGAAGAGGAAAGTAGAGGAGGTTCACCCAATATCAAGCTTGAACTGAAGCAACTACAGGTGATCTTGATGGCTAGATGAGACATAGGAATAAATCAGTTAACACCCTTCAGGGATCCTAAGTATAGACAGTATTGTATAAAACCTGATTACCAGAAGTAAACCAAAAAGGATCCCGATTCCCGAACAATATAAAATCTATGCAGAGGAGGGATCTAACATGGACCGGAAATCCTAGCAAAAAAAGGGATTTTATTAAAACTTACCGTAAAATCCTTTTCTCCGAGTTCACTGACAGACGCAGCTCTTCATTGACTTTGTGGGGTTTTATGTTCGTCCCACTAGGAGTTAACTAGGCAGGGAAAAGAATCATCTGGCCCCTCCCCTGGGGGCCGTCCTCTCTTCCTACATCAAACCCCCTCACAGTATAGCTCTTCAGTTCGTACACAAGCCGTATAGAAACAGAGCCCAGAGGGGTGAGTGCTGCGTCTGTCAGTGAACTCGGAGAAAAGGATTTTACGGTAAGTTTTAATAAAATCCCTTTTTCTCCTTACGTTCACTGACAGACGCAGCTCTTCATTGACTTTGTGGGGACGTCCCCAAGCTGTGTCAAAAAAGAGGGGTGGGTAAACGCTAACAACAGTACCCAACTGAACCTCTGAGGAGGCGCCAGTCGCGCAAAACTTTGCGGCCAAAAGCAGCATCCGAAGATGCAACACATCAACTGTATAAAAACTTAGTGAACGTGTGACCCGAGGCCCAAGTGGCCACTTTGCACACCTGTGACACCGATGCCTGGTGTCTGAAGGCCCAGGAAGTACTAACCGCCCGGGTAGAATGAGCCGTGACCAGAAAAAGGGGGAACCTTGCCCCGAACAGAATACGCATGAGTCACGGTTTTTCTAATCCAATGAGAAATCATAGCCGAAGGGGCCGCCAATCCTTTACGCGGCCCTCTGGCAGAACAAACAAGGCGTCAGCTTCTCGAAAAGGAGCTGTAACAGCCAAGTACACTCTCAAGGCCCTCACCACGTCTAAGGCATGCAACTCAAACTCCTTTGGGTGCGATGGAAAAGGGCACAACGAAGGCAGGACAATGTCTTCATTAATGTGAAAAGAAGACACTACCTTCGGAAAAAAGGAAGGAGGGGGTCGCAAGACCGCCTTATCCCTATGCATTACCAAGTAAGGAGACTTGCACGAAGTGCAGGTAATTCCGACACCCGTCTGGCAGAAGTGATGGCGACTAAGAAGGCCACCTTCTGCGACAGGAGTTAGAAGGAAATCTCCCTGAACTTCTCATAAGGTGGTTTCTGAAGAACAAAAAGCACCAGATCCAGAACCCACGGAGCCATAAGAGATCTTACCCGAGGCGCCACAAGTCGCACCCCTTGTACAAAGGTGCGAATCAGGGAGTGCGAAGCTAAAAGTCTCTGGAAAAGTATGCTAAGATTGAGATCTGGCCCTTGAGAGTACTCAAAGCCAAGCTCTTATTCAGGCCCCGCTGCAAAAAAGGTCAGGACCCTGGTCACGACCTAAGAGCGAGGGTTACAACCCTCCGCCTCGCACCAAGCAATGTAAGCCCTCCAGGTGCAGTGATAATCTTACGAGAAGTGCACTTGCGAGCTTTTAACAGAGTGGGGATTACGGAGTCGGCGACTCCCCTAACCCTCAGCACCTGGGACTCAATAGCCATCAAAGCCAGCGAGGGCAAAGCAGGGTGCAATATGGGTCCTTGAGACCGAAGATCATCTCGCATCGGAAGCCGCCAGGGGCGTCTGCCACCGTGTGCACCACGTCGGCGTACCAGGTGCGCCGGGGCCAATCTGGGCCCACCAGATAGTCAGTATCCCCTCCAGCAGAAGTCTGCGAACCAATCTCGGAAGCAGTCGTATTGGAGGGAAGGCGTACTGGAGACGATAACGGCTCCAGGGGGCCACCAGAGCGTCCGTGGCCACTGCCAATGGGTCCCTCCTTCTGGACACAAAAGTTCTCACTTTGTGATTGAACCTGGACACCATGAGATCCACATCCGGCGTCCCTCATGTGTGGCAAATCTGAATGAACACCTCCTGGTGGAGGGACCACTCCCCCTGGTCCAGCTTCTGGCGACTGAGAAAGTCCGCCTGCCAGTTCTCCACACCTGGAATCTAAATTGCTGAGATTGCCGGAACGTGAGGTTCCGCCCAATGCAGTAGCCACGCTGCCTCTGCGGCCGCCGCAGGGCTACTCGTGCCGCCCTGATGATTCACATACGCCACTGCTGTGGCATTTGTCCGAAGGAATTCGGATCGGACGGCCTTGCAATCTCCTTGTCCAAGAAAAGACACAGTCTGATTGCTCTCAGCTCCAGCACGTTGATGGACCGGCGAGCCTCCTGGGCCGACCAACGGCCCTGGCTGATAGCTGCCCCAGGACTTCACCCCAGCCCGACAGGCTGGCGTCTGTGGTGATTATCATCCACTGAAGGGGCAGGAACGAAGTCCCGAGTTAGGACCGAGTCCTGAAGCCACAAGAGCAGACACGCCCTAGGTCTGGGGGCCCAGCAGGATCGGAAGATCTAACTACCAGTGGGACTTGTCACGCTGAGCCAGTATTGCACACTGGAGAAAAACGCACGTGACTCTGAGCAAAAAGGCATCGCCTCGAACGACGAGACCATGAGCCCTAGCACCCTCATACAGAACCGTAAGGAAGACCGACGGTGCGTCAGAAAGGTGCACACAGCCGACTGTAAACACAGCAGTTTTTCCGGAGGGAGGAACACCTTCGCCTGTTCTGTGTCCAGAATGAGATCCAGATACTCCAGACGGTGGGAAGAAGGCACTGACGACTTTTTCAGGTTTAGTAACCAGCCGAAGTCCAGCAGGGATGCCATTGTGATGCACACATTCTCCTCCTGATCCGAGGCAGAGTCCGCTCGCATGAGCAGATCATCCAGGTATGCCAGTATAGCAAGGCCTCTCTGACGCAGAAAAGCCAACACTGGGCTAGCAACTTTGTGAAGACCCTGGGTGCAGAGGTCAGGCCGAAGGGGGGAGCCACAAATTGAAAAAAGGTGATCCCCAACCGCGAACCGCAGGAAAACGCTGATGTCGCAGATGGATGGGTACATGGAGGTACTCATCTCTGATGTCCAAAGGCGCCAGAAAAGTCCCCCTGGTGAAGGGCGGCCACAACCAACCGAACAGACTCCATCCGGAACTTTCGCGCCCTGACGTACCAGGTTAGGGCCTTCAGGTCCAGGATGGGCCGAAAACCCTCCCCCTTTTTGGGTACCACAAAGGGATTCGAGTAAAAACCTCGAACCTCTCCCCTGCGCTCCTGCGGGAGACTTACATTTTATGGGGAGAATCTGTCTGAGAGTAGAGTAATGAACTCTATCCTATACCCGGTGGACACCACCACCCGGATCCAGCGGTCGGAATGGGAGCCAGCCACCGGTCTGCGAACCCCAGAAGACGTCCCCCCACCCAACACTCGGGTGGGGGCCACCCATCAGGCTGAGGAAGACTTGTCCTCCTGTCTTTTCTGTTTGTGCTGCCACTGCCGTCTACCGGTCCCTGCAGCGACCTTACTGGAACGGGTCCCTTTACCTGCCGCGCCCGGGGCGTGAAAGGCTTCTTCTGACCCGAAGTAGAGGGCCCCTGTCTATGGCGAAACTCTCGCCTGCGGGGCTCTGGAGGAAGGGGCCCTTACCCCCCGCGAAAAAACTTGATGATTTCATCAAGACGCAAGCCAAATAGGCGCCCACCCTGAAAAGGGAGGTCAGCCAACCTCTTTTGGAAGCGTGGTCCCTGACCAGGAACGCAGCCAAGGAATTTGTCGAGGTCTGACGGCTGAGATCAATATCCTGGACAACAAGGGCAGAATATCCATGGCCGCATCACAGAGGTATTAAAAAACCCTTGGAGTAAACTCAGCCTTCTGTGGTGCCTCCATCAGGTGACCGCCTACTAGGACCTTCATGAGTTCTTCCATGCATACAGCTAGATGCTGTGCCGTCATGGCTGAAGCCAGAGCCGGTCACACAGCAGAGCCCGCGTCCAAAAATAGGGACTTCAAAAGTGCCTCTGTCTTTTTATCAGTGGAATCCTAGAAGGAAGGGTACCTTCCATAGGAATAGTAGTCGCCTTGGTAAGGCGTGCAATTGGTGAATCCACCACAGTGATCCCCATTTGTTTTGGAAGCTCTCCTCAAAGGGCTAGCGAACCGCAAAGCATGTTGTCAGTGAGGAGGAACTCTGGAGGCGCTGCCACTCACGATAGGAGATGGCCAAAAAATTCATGCTTGGGGCCCCGGGGGCCCAAAAGGTCCACACACATACGCAGCAGATCGAATTACTTGATCCAGCTGCAACTCCGTGCGAATGCCAGCGATAATTGCTTTTTTTTTTTTTTTTGCAGCTGCTGGCCCCTGGTCCCCCTCAGTTAGAACACTGACACCACCTGGGACCCCTGAGGCCACCTCCAGCTCAGAATTCACCCCTGATGATAAATGAGGGGGCGCTACCTGGGGACCCGCATAGCGGCGTCCCCACGGGGAAAAAACTCACCGCCCGCAGCAGGTTAAGAGAAAAGGCCCCTTGATCTGTGCCAACTCAGCAGGTGTAGCAGGGAGATCAGCCATAGCTATTCCCAGAAAAAGACACAGGGATGGAAGGGGCGCCCCCAACACAGCCACACACCCACAGTCTCAGAGGACAGCTCCCCGCCACCACCAGCACCCGGAGGGAGCCCAGCTATACTTGCTGTTCCGTGATGCAGATCGTCACAAGAGCTGCCCGTATCACCGCCGTTCCTGAGAGAAGGGAGAAGCTGCAACCACGTGTAGGTTTGCAGAGCATGCAGTCAAAATGGCTGCCATGAAACACTAGAGACCGAACACACCTTTTGGAAACGTGCAGTACCGAAAATGGCCGCTCCGCGCGCTAGAGGGAAAGCCCCATAGACTGAAGATGTCCGTGGCTACGGCAAAATGGCGGCGGTCTGCCACAAAATGGCGGCCGATCGCCGCATGGCGATCCGGGCGAGAAGGCCGGAACGATCGCGGCGGTGCGGTGCTGAGGGGGGGTGTGGCAGGGGGCAAGATGGAGAGCGGTTCCCACCAGTGGTTACCCCGGGACAATTGTGAAATCACAAGGTTGTGTGCCGGTCGTCGGGCCCCCTTCATGCCCTTAAAAAAGGGGGGAAGGCAGGGCGCTCACTTACCAGTCCGACGCCACGGTAGCCACTCAAAAGCAGACTTTCCGCCCATGATGTGCGGTATGCTGCAGGCCCAAAGTCGCCCTGCCGAATCGCATCGGTAAAGGGGACCAACAGGGGGGTTTCACCCCGGGCCGCCTGCACGGATCGGGCAAGATGCAGCGGTTCCCCCATAGCGGGACTGGCTTCGCATCATGTTGGCCAGGTCGGGGAAAGTACAGAGCTCCAGGACTCTCTATGCCCCGACCGACTTCTTGATAGCAGATCATCTTGATTGCAGTAAAAAATAAAATCAAAAAGTAAAAATGGTCACAATAGGACCGCAGTTCCCCTATAGCAGGGAAGCCAGGTCAACTCCTTGCGAACTAGGCATTGAAACTGAAGAGCTATACTGTGAGGGGGTTTGATGTAGGAAGAGAGGGCGGCCCCCAGGGGAGGGGCCAGATGATTCTTTTCCCTGCCTAGTTAACTCCTAGTGGGACGAACATAAAACCCCACAAAGTCAATGAAGAGCTGCGTCTGTCAGTGAGCGTAAGGAGAAAATGTTCCTTCCCGTTATCAAATTAGGAAACGTCAGCCAGGGGTTTCTGTATGCCTTGAAGGCATGAAAAGGCCCCCACCCACCTCAGGTAAGATCAGAAAGATCTGAGATGAAGAGCCCCATTGCGACCCCAAGACCTACTACACTAATTGTGCAAAAGGGTTATAACACTCAGTAGACCGTGTTGTAGAGTACCTGAGGATAGACAGAACCCAAAAAGAAGAAAAAAAAAAGAGATCCTGAGAATCAGAGTAGAAGGACAACAGTCACAGAGGGAGTAGGCTTAATATTGGAGAAAGGCGGAATATCATAGAGGGGCTTTGAGATACAGAGCCCAAGGTTCCCAAATGAGTTCACTTTTCTGAAGCTTGTCCTGTAGAATGTTTACAAGTTTTTCTTGAGCCATTATCCAAGAGATCTTCCATTTTGCTGCTACAAAGGATACAGAAGGCTGTTTCAAGGCTCGGGCTATTGTAATTTTCGCGCCTAGGAACGTATAAAAGAGAAGAGCCTGTATGCTTTTGGAAGCGTTGTCCACCCTTAGATTTAGTAGAGCAACTTGAGGGGTTTTCAGGATAGCTATGCCTGTAACCTTTCTTAGCATCTGAAAGAATTTGCTCCAGAATCCTCGCATATGAGGACAGGAACACCATGTTTGAAAGAGGGAGCCTACTGTATGTGACTACAGCCTCGGAAACAGAGAGGGGAGGAGTCTAGATATATTTTAGCTAGATTTGTAGGAACAAAATTTGAATGCTACTCTCAATCAATGAAACATTCATGACTCCCTTAAAGGAGCGTCGGAAGCACTGGTACCAAGTGCCTAGGTCCACTACACAGTGGTGTAGTAAAGAGCACTTTTGTTTGGCATCAAAAGGGTCGCAGGTTCAAATCCCAACCATGACACTACCTGCCTGGAGTTTGCATGTTCTCCCTATGCCTGCGTGGGTTTCCTCCCACACTCCAAAGACATGCTGGTAGGTAAATTAGATCCTATCTAAATTGGCCCTAGTATATGAATGAATGTGAGTTAGGGACCTTAGATTGTAAGCTCCTTGAGGGTAGGGACTGATGTCAATGTACAATATATACTGTATGTAAAGCGCTGCGTAAATTGACAGCGCTATATAAGTACCTAAAATAAATAAATGGACAGCAAAGGAAGGTGCTACTACCCCAGTTCAATGAATCTCCTTCTGAGCTGTCGGGTGCAGGATGTGCAGTTGCTCCGCTGCCAATGTAATGAGTAGATAAGGACAATCTGCAACTCCATACATGCTCTTAATTAGTCCAGTTTTATTATATCTCCACAAGATACAGGGTAGATGTTAACGCATTTAAGCCATAATGACCTTGCTCACTAGGAAGGAAGAGGAAGGAGCGCCCAATCACCAATGAAATGCAAGTCAAGAGGTCAATTTGAGGTCATTTATTTGAGTAACAAAAAGTGGTTAAGCCAACTAGAAAGACTCCCCCTTCCTCAGGGCTGTCAGAAAAGGAATAAATTGAGTAGAAAAAAAAAAGGTTCTTACAAGGGCCTGGAATAAACCCTCGGTCTCCTTCAACGCTGCCAAGAGAAAAATCACATGGGTTATGACCCAGGAAAAGTTCACCAATATACTCCTAGACACGTCAGCCAAATTTGATAGAATATGGGCCCCCTGGAAGACTTACCTCAGCTTGCCTGAATGAGTGGTATTTTCCTCTTTTTTGGCAAGACTTTCTTGGAACTCCCCGATTTCCCTTTTCTTTTCTTTCCTATTCCTATCTTTTCTATTGTTATTCTTTTGCCAGATTTTGTTTGATTATTCATGGTTGTGTTTATAGGGAAGTGACCCCCTGTGGGCTGCTGAGTCCGAGATTACGTACTCTTGACCACTTTACTTCTTTTTTTGACCATGGTTTGTCATCAGTCGGGCCGGCATGTGGGGGCCATGCCCGCCCCCCCTTCCTCCGGACACAGCTTGTTCCCAGATGGGATGTCGGCTGGAGGTGTTTGGCTTCGGTCCCACATCCCCCCGCACTAAGGAGCCAATCTTTGTATAGGTTCATGTTGGATATCCCCGTGATGACGCTCTAATCCAGTGGTTCTCAACTCCGGTCCTCGGGACCCCACAACAGGCCAGGTTTGCAGGATAACTGAAATACATCACAGGTGATATCATTTGCTGCTCAGTGATTGCAGTATTCTAGTCTGCATCTCCCCAAGGTAATACGTAAGTTCTGGCCTGTTGGTGGGTCCCGAGGACCGGAGTTGAGAACCACTGTTCTAATCTCAGGAGTGAAACGCGTTGACGTCACTTCCGGCCTGTCGCAGCCATCCACGTCACGTCCGCTGGTAGGAGGAGACGAACGGATGCTTGTTCCATCAGTCACCATGCTGTGTAGCCTTGATCGCATGCGGTTGTTTTTATGGATTCTTGTAAGTAAGAAATTGTCTGCGCAATAAATGTCTACTTTTTAGACGGTGTACACTATGAGTGTTCCTTTATCTTTTGAGCTCACCAAGGATTGATCTCTGTGGGATTGTCACGCTGCTTACCTGCTCCAGTGCCCAGCTTTAAAACCACCTATACCAACCCTTCGCTCTGTTGGCCTGCTGACTGCAAAGCAGTAGGTCCATACCTTGGGGGGAGTGGGGACACAAGAGGGGTTCGGGCACCTTTTTGCACCTTTATGCACCAAGCAAATTCAAGCATTGTACGAGCACTGCTGTCACTTTTGTCACTGAAAGCACTTTAGTTTTATATGTATTATTGATGTTATATGGACTTTTATGGACATTATTTTGCATCTAATTGATGTAAATAAGGAGGCGCTGAATGTTGTGTTTGTATATCATGTTGGATATGTTTATGTATTTGGCATGCTATTTTCTACATATTTGGGTAAGGCCTTCCCTTACTCACTGTATAATACGATTTTTTTTGTACATTGGAAAACCAATGGTGTTAAAATAAGAAAAAAAAAAAACGTTACATGCCAATTTTAGTGAATACATGACATATAACAATAAAAATTACTATCTGAATGTAAAAAAAAAAAAAAAAAAAAAGGTATAAAGTAACAAATATATGTACATTTTATAGAATTAAAAAAATAGAAGTTAAAAGTGCCCTTTATATGCTTATATATAATAATATACTAAAAAGTCAATCTAAAGATTAGATAAAGATACAAAAAGCTATTTTAGCATATAAATGCACCCCAAAGTGTTTTGGTAAGTGCAGAGAAACTAAGCGAAGAGTGAAAACAAATAGAAATAAAAAAAAAAAAAAGAGGAAGGAAGTGGGGACGCCTCAAAGATCAGATATATTTATATTCTTGCAGCTTTATAAAGAACACAAAGGTCGGAGGGTGTTTGGGGAGGTTGGATGTAGGTTTATGTAAAAGGAATTATTATTTATTTTAGCATTCAAGACCTTGTAGATGAGATTATATACCTAATTCTAGCCTCTTTACCGACCGCTGATCGGCATTTGACGGCGACAAGGTGGCGCTCCTGCGCAAATCGCCGTCACATGAAAGCGGCTGCGAGATCGAGCCCAGTGAGTGCGCGCGCCGCCGGAGGTGCACCCGTGCGCTCACTGTGTCCGGGGAGGGCCAGGGAGCAGGTGCGGCGGAGTCGATCTCCGCTGGCCACCCGCGATGCCCCTCCGGAGTGAAAGAACGGAGGTCCGTGTAAGTAAACACGGACCTCCGTTCTGTGAAGGGGGAAGGGCTGTGATCACAGCCTTCCTCTACACCAGTGGTTCTCAACTCCGGTCCTCGGGACCCACCAACAGGCCAGATTTTAAGTATTACCTTGGGGAGATGCAGACTAGAATACTGCAATCACTGAGCAGCAAATTATATCACCTGTGATGGATTTCAGTTATCCTGCAAACCTGGCCTGTTGGGGGGTCCCGAGGACCGGAGTTGAGAACCACTGCTCTACACGGAAGGTGTGACCACTTCCCTTCCCCAGCTAGGGCAGTCCCCCCACAGTTAGAACGCCCAGGGAACACAGTTAACCCTTAGAGCGCCCCCTGCAGGTTAACCCCTTCACTGCCAATGGCATTTACACAGTAATCAGTGCATTTTTATAGCACTGATCGCTGTATAAATGCCAATGGTCCCAAAAAAGTGTCAAAATGGTCCGACATGTCCGCCGCAATATCGCAGTACCGCTAAAAATCGCAGATCGCCGCCATTACCAGTAAAAAAAAGAAAAAAAAAATAAAAACCCCAGAAATGAATTCTCATCATCCGTAAACGCGACCACTTTTGCGCAAACCAATCAATAAACACAAATAGGAGGAAGAATATAAATCGGCAAAAACCGATGAAAAAAAATGTTTTTTTTATATATTTTTTTTTTGGATTTGTATTTTAGCAAAAAGTAAGAAATTTGTGATTTTTTTGCAAAATTGTCGCTCTTCTTTTGTTTATAGCGGCGATCAGAAATGACGCAGCGGTGATCAAATACCACCAAAAGAAAGCTCTATTTGTGGGAAAAAAAGGACGCAAATTTAATTTGGGTACAACGTCGCACGACCGCGCAATTTTCAGTTAAAGCGACGCAGCGCCGAATCGCAAAAAGGGCTGCGGTCCTAAAGGGGGAAATCCTTCCGGGGCTGAAGTGGCTAGACCACCATATGCGATACATGTCCTAAGGCTCTTTAATCATTATTAAAATTATTATTTATAATAATAATATTAATTATAAGCAAGGACACATATCTGATACCTTATTATGTCTCCATGTGCCAATTAAAGAAACCACTTCATGTGTTTAAACATTTACACTCCCTTTCATGGAGATTCATCCAGCATGGTGGCCAATGTAGACCAGACTTTGCCGCAGGTTGTCTCCGAAAAGGAAAATAAACTGAATGTATTTATTTTTCAGGCGCTCACGTATTCTGGACCCTCCTTATCTCAGCTCTGATCATCCTGAAACAATCTGTGTAGTCACCACCCAGTACTGGACGTCACCGGATGAGACCGATGGAAACCAATTTCAATGTTATTTGCGCTTATTTACCAATGCAAAGTCCTGAGATTTTTCTGAGAAACATTTCAGTGAATTTGTATAATATGATTTACTTTGATTTTGTTTCTCTGCTACTGTTTGCAAATGTATGGGAAATTAAATGCATTCATCAAATACTTTTTTTAATCATCATAGATGAAATATACTCATCACCCTGAGTCACCCCAAAATTTAATTCCACCTTTCAGACCACATATTTTTGGGTGCAACATGAAACATGCTCAGAGTCCACAGCCCTCCAATCTTCAAAGTCTCTAGACTTACAGGATTGCAAGGTTCTTTTCCCCACTGACTCCTGTTATTTGCCTAAATATAATATGAATAATATAATATAAAAAAAACAATAAAATATGTTTTTATTATCTTAAAAATGGTCATCCCGCTTACAG
This sequence comes from Glandirana rugosa, assembly GCA_018402905.1. Lineage (NCBI taxonomy): Eukaryota > Metazoa > Chordata > Amphibia > Anura > Ranidae > Glandirana > Glandirana rugosa. The sequence continues at coordinate 22,948 of BLSH010351909.1, read as the reverse complement.
GACTGCGAGGCTCTTTTCCCCACCATCTGCTGTCATATTTGAAATACTGCAAGTTCCATCTGTCAGTGCGGAAGAAGGACTGTAGTTCTCATTGGAGCGCAATTAACATCACCCCGCTTGTAATCCATTGATACTCTCTCCCACTCCAAGTTTGCAGGTCTGTGCCTCAGTAAGGACCAATGGCAGGAGAAAAAAAGCCCACAAGAGCCAGAACATTGCACCCCCAATCAAGTGCTTTTCACTCAAAAAAGCAAAAAAAAATATTTATATAAATAAATTCACATTTTTGATTATTTTGTGAAAGTGGGTGTATTTATTTATTTATTTATTTTTGCAAAGGGTGGGATTCTCCTTTAAAGCAAGTTGTATTCTCAAAAGGTATATTGTAGGGGGAAAAAAATCACACATCATTTTGGAATAAAATTGTAATTGTAAAATTGTAAAAAGTAATTGATTCGCTGTCATCCAGGCTTACATTGAGGTGTGTTAAAAATGGTAACCTTTTTTTTAATGAATATATGATTGGGGTACTGTCATGTACCTGACTGTAAAGCCTGAGATGACGAAGGCGGCCTTTTGCGCAATTCCTGTCCAAGCACCTGGTAGTGGAGACAGGGACTACCAGGGCAGTGGAAGGGCACAGGTGCCAGGAAGCTGAAGCTTGGAAACACAGGACTCCTTCCAGTGGCAGTATGGAGTCTGGTCACAAGCCTTGTTCAGCAGCAACAAGGCAAACAGGTGCAGGGTCAGGTTCAAGTTCAAGGTGAGAAACAGTCAGAAGGTGGTAACGAGACAGTCAGGAATCCAAGCTGAGGTCAGTAACACAAGCGAACAGCAGACATAACAGGCAGGGGGGATCCAAGAGAGGTGTCAGATGTAACTGGCTCAGGAACAAGCTTAGCAGACTTTCCAAAACCAGGAACCAGAGCTGCAGACAATCCAATACTGAGACCAGGCAGACTCTCAGTTTAAATAGGCTTCTGGGTGCCATGATCTATGAACGTGTGCGCACCCGTATGCCTATGTGTACATGCACGTATGTGCCAATGCTCAGGCACACTCTACTTCTTGGATGTACTGTCATGTACCTGACTGTAAAGCCTGAGATGACGAGGGAGGCCTTTTGCGCAATTCCTGTCCAAGCACCTGGTAGTGGAGACAGGGACTACTAGGGCAGTGTAAGGGCACAGGTGCCAGGAAGCTGAAGCTTGGAAACACAGGAGTCCTTCCAGTGGCAGTATGGAGTCTGGTCACAAGCCTTGCTCAGCAGCAACAAGGCAAACAGGTGCAGGGTCAGGATCAAGTTCAAGGTGAGAAACAGTCAGAAGGTGGTAACGAGACAGTCAGGAATCCAAGCTGAGGTCAGTAACACAAGCGAACAACAGACATAACAGGCAGGGGGGATCCAAGAGAGGTGTCAGATGTAACTGGCTCAGGAACAAGCTTAGCAGACTTTCCAAAGCCAGGAACCAGAGCTGCAGACAATCCAGTACTGAGACCAGGCAGACACTCAGTTTAAATAGGCTTCTGGGTGCCATGATCTATGAACGTGTGTGCACCCGTATGCCTATGTGTACATGCACGTATGTGCCAATGCTCAGGCACACACTACTTCTTGGATGTACTGTCATGTACCTGACTGTAAAGCCTGAGATGACAAGGGCGGCCTTTTGCGCAATTCCTGTCCAAGCACCTGGTAGTGGAGACAGGGACTACTAGGGCAGTGGAAGGGCACAGGTGCCAGGAAGCTGAAGCTTGGAAACACAGGAGTCCTTCCAGTGGCAGTATGGAGTCTGGTCACAAGCCTAGTTCAGCAGCAACAAGGCAAACAGGTGCAGGGTCAGGTTCAAGTTCAAGGTGAGAAACAGTCAGAAGGTGGTAACGAGACAGTCAGGAATCCAAGCTGAGGTCAGTAACACAAGCGAACAGCAGACATAACAGGCAGGGGGGATCCAAGAGAGGTGTCAGATGTAACTGGCTCAGGAACAAGCTTAGCAGACTTTCCAAAACCAGGAACCAGAGCTGCAGACAATCCAATACTGAGACCAGGCAGACTCTCAGTTTAAATAGGCTTCTGGGTGCCATGATCTATGAACGTGTGCGCACCCGTATGCCTATGTGTACATGCACGTATGTGCCAATGCTCAGGCACACTCTACTTCTTGGATGTACTGTCATGTACCTGACTGTAAAGCCTGAGATGACGAGGGAGGCCTTTTGCGCAATTCCTGTCCAAGCACCTGGTAGTGGAGACAGGGACTACTAGGGCAGTGTAAGGGCACAGGTGCCAGGAAGCTGAAGCTTGGAAACACAGGAGTCCTTCCAGTGGCAGTATGGAGTCTGGTCACAAGCCTTGCTCAGCAGCAACAAGGCAAACAGGTGCAGGGTCAGGATCAAGTTCAAGGTGAGAAACAGTCAGAAGGTGGTAACGAGACAGTCAGGAATCCAAGCTGAGGTCAGTAACACAAGCGAACAACAGACATAACAGGCAGGGGGGATCCAAGAGAGGTGTCAGATGTAACTGGCTCAGGAACAAGCTTAGCAGACTTTCCAAAGCCAGGAACCAGAGCTGCAGACAATCCAGTACTGAGACCAGGCAGACACTCAGTTTAAATAGGCTTCTGGGTGCCATGATCTATGAACGTGTGTGCACCCGTATGCCTATGTGTACATGCACGTATGTGCCAATGCTCAGGCACACACTACTTCTTGGATGTACTGTCATGTACCTGACTGTAAAGCCTGAGATGACAAGGGCGGCCTTTTGCGCAATTCCTGTCCAAGCACCTGGTAGTGGAGACAGGGACTACTAGGGCAGTGGAAGGGCACAGGTGCCAGGAAGCTGAAGCTTGGAAACACAGGAGTCCTTCCAGTGGCAGTATGGAGTCTGGTCACAAGCCTAGTTCAGCAGCAACAAGGCAAACAGGTGCAGGGTCAGGTTCAAGTTCAAGGTGAGAAACAGTCAGAAGGTGGTAACGAGACAGTCAGGAATCCAAGCTGAGGTCAGTAACACAAGCGAACAGCAGACATAACAGGCAGGGGGGATCCAAGAGAGGTGTCAGATGTAACTGGCTCAGGAACAAGCTTAGCAGACTTTCCAAAACCAGGAACCAGAGCTGCAGACAATCCGATACTGAGACCAGGCAGACTCTCAGTTTAAATAGGCTTCTGGGTGCCATGATCTATGGACGTGTGCGCACCCGTATGCCTATATGTACATGCGCGTATGTGCCAATGCTCAGGCACACTCTACTTCTTGGATGTACTGTCATGTACCTGACTGTAAAGCCTGAGATGACGAGGGCGGACTTTTGCGCAATTCCTGTCCAAGCACCTGGTAGTGGAGACAGGGACTACTAGGGCAGTGGAAGGGCACAGGTGCCAGGAAGCTGAAGCTTGAAAACACAGGACTCCTTCCAGTGGCAGTATGGAGTCTGGTCACAGGCCTTGTTCAGCAGCAAGAAGGCAAATAGATGCAGGGTACCTGACCCTGCACCTGTTTGCCTTGTTGCTGCTGAACAAGGCTTCTGACTGACTTCTGACTGTTTCTGACTGTTTCTCACCTTGAACTTGAACCTGTCAAGTTCAAGGTGAGAAACAGTCAGTAGGCGGTAACGAGACAGTCAGGAATCCAAGCTGAGGTCAGTAACACAAGCAAACAGCAGACATAACAGGCAGGGGGGATCCAAGAGAGGTGTCAGATGTAACTGGCTCAGGAACAAGCTTAGCAGACTTTCCAAATCCAGGAACCAGAGCTGCAGACAATCCGATACTGAGACCAGGCAGACTCTCAGTTTAAATAGGCTTATGGGTGCCATGATCTATGGACGTGTGCGCACCCGTATGCCTATGTGTACATGCACGTATGTGCCAATGCTCATGCACACTCTACTTCTTGGATGTCTGGTTAGGCCTCTATGCTCACACTGTACAAGGACCCTGACAGGTACATTTTTAAGATCGCTTTAAGGCCACTTTCACACTGCTATCCCGTGCAGCATGGCAGTGGTCGCCCTGCTTGTTTTAGCAGCGTTTTATCGGCAAAGCAATGCCACTTTTAACACGGGAGCGCTGTGCTTTTACCCCCCAAAGAAGGGGGTTAAAAAGGGGTTGCAAGCACTGGTAAGCGCCGCTGCCGAATCGCTGTGCTGGTGCTTCAGCAGCAGTGCCCATTCATTTCAATGGGATGTATACACAGCTCCCGCACCACCCTAAAGATGCTGCTTGAAGGGCTTCTGTGAACATCCCGCAAGCGCATCGCCCCAGTGTGAAAAGTCACACTAAGAAGAATGGGCAGGAGTTTTGAGGCGGTTTTCAGGCTTGATTTAGAGGCTATTTCTAGCGCTAAAACACCTGCAATCCACCTCAGTGTGAAAGGGGCCTAAAGGCATAGTCCACTTTTTTTTACCTTGTTTTATGTTACACCCTTACCCACACCAGCGTCCTGTATTTTTTTCTACTTTCCACTAAGACTTAATTTAAAGGGTGATAATACTGCCCTGGCATTTTTATTTTAACATTACATAAGGGAGACTGTTTTTCATAATTTTTGGTATTTTTTCTCTTCTATAGTAAAAAAAAAAAAAATCTCTTATTAAATCTCAAAAACAAAAGGTCTATCTGTTTTTTGTAATGACTGTTGCATGCCTGAGTAATTGTCAGTCTAACTATCACAGGATTGAAAACTGAAAAATGGCCTGGTAATGAAGAAGTGTTACAGACTGGAACTGCAATGGTTAAATACCATGCTTTGACGGATGTCCAAAAGCTGTTTGTGGTTTTACAGAAGAGTACAAACCTTAGGGACAGCCTCAGTGATGACAGATTGTGACTAGAGTTGAGCGAACCCAAACTCTAAAGTTCGGGTCCGTACCGAACTTTGGGGTGTCCGTGACCCGGACCCGAACCCGGACATTTGAAAAAAGTTTGGGTTCGGGTATTTGATCCCGCCTGTTGAATAGCTGCAGGGCAGCCAATCAACAAGCGTTTCACTGGTTTGCCCTTAGAAGCCATCACAGCCATGCCTACTAATGGCATGGCTGTGATTGGCCAGTGCATCATGTGACCCAGCCTCTGTATAAGCTGGAATCATGCAGTGCTGCATATCACATGCTCTCAGGTTAGTGTAGGGAGAGGATGCTGCTGGCGCTGTGAGGGACAGATTGCAGATATAATAATATCTCATCCTGCATTACAGAACGATCTGACTGGACTACGTAGAGTCTACTGCTTAGAGGGACAGATTATTGTTCTAAAATCATCTCCTAGTTCTATAGGGAGAGGTTCCTGCTGTTGCTGTAAGGGACAGATTATTGTTCTAAAATCATTTTACTTCCTTTTGCAGCCCTCTAACACTTTCCAGGACTTTTTTACAGTCATTTTTGTGCCGAAAGGTTCGGGTCCCCATTGACTTCAATGGGGTTCGGGGTAAAGTTTGGGTCAAGTCTGGTACCGAACCTAAACTTTTTTGCGAAGTTCAGCCGAACCCAGCGAACCCAAACATCCAGGTGTTCGCTCAACTCTAATTGTGACATCAAATACATTGTAAGAATTAAAATTTTGTTTAATATACATTATTCACTTCCATGCATGCAGCAGCAGCAGCAACCCAATATGATTGAAATCCACTAAAAAGTCTTAGATTTTTGGCAAGACGACAGATTTTTTATGTAACAGTGATAGTACAGAATCGAAAGATGTAATGAGCAGATACAATAGATCTAAAATATATGGAACGTATGCATTGGAAAAAAATAAAAAATAAAGTTAAAGTTATAAATTTTGTTATCTTGTGATCTTCTTTTTTGTACCACACTGTATTGTGTACAATGTTTATTAAAATGTGAACACCAGAGTGCACAAAGAGATCCCGAATTCATCAGCACAAATTCCAAAGATGAGGCAGTCATTATGCCAAAATAAAAATTTTCCAGTGCCTTGTCGAAGAGACACTAGCCAGACGTATAGCACAGTGGCTGGAGGATATGTGAGCAGCTTGATTGGGTACTGGGTGGCAATGTAAGCGGGAAAAATGAGTAATTTTTTTAAACAACTAAATATCAATTAAATTAAAGCGGAGGTCCGAGGGCTAAAAAAAAAATTAAAAGTCAGCAGCTACACATACAGTAGCTGCTGACTTTTAATATTAGGACACTTACCTGTCCTGGAGTCCAGTGATGTCGGCACCCGCCGTCGATCTTCGGATCGAGGGACGGGTGCAGCCGCCTCCATCGCGGGTAAGGGAACCCGGACATGTAAGCAGTACAGCTTCACGCTGGGCACCTTACTGCGCATGCGCGAGCTCTGCCGTGCTCTGCTACTGGCCAGGCGGCAAGAAGCAGAGCGAGCAGGGAGGAGGGAGCCGGGCCGCTGACGTCAGCGACCGCGTCCGCCGGCCAGAGCTCCCGGAAGTGTGGAAAAGGACACCTGTCTAAAGACAGGTGTCCTCTTCCCCCTCCCCCCCGAAAGGTGCCAAATGTGACACCTGAGGGGGGGAGGAATCCAACCAGCGGAAGTTCCACTTTAGGGTGGAACTCCGCTTTAAATAGCAATTAGGGTATGCTGTTTCAAGGACAGCAGCCATAAATATTGCATAGAATCGGTGCACAGTTTTTATTGTGAAAAAAAATTACACTTTTTATGTCAGAATCAAGAGCCAGAAATATTGCACTGACAGGCTGCACATGTAAGCAGGTCGCAGTGGAAGAGGAAGAGATTTAGCAGGTTTTATCATGGAATTAAAAATTCCAGTGTATTTTTTAGACTAGATACAGGAAAATTTGACAGATTTTCTAAACAGTATCTACTCCCTTTTTGCTAGGAGGCAGTTTAAGAGGCAGCGTCAAGGATATTGAGTTCTGGTGTCCTGTGAAACAGGCATAACCTGAAATGTATGGACACCCGCAGAGAACAACAGTCACAAGAATGTCATATATAAAATGATGTGGTTTATTAAGGAACAATGCCAGTAAAACAACTATTTTAAAAATGTAAAACAAGAACCTATAGTAAACCAGTAAAGCTTAACCACTTCAGCTCCGGAAGATTAACCCCCCTTCATGGCAAGGCCATTTTTTTTGCGATATGGCACTGCGTTGTTTTAACTAACGATTGCGCGGTCGTGCGACGTTGTACCCAAATAAAATGAATGTCCTTTTTTCCCACAAATAGAGCTTTCTTTTGGTGGTATTTGATCACCTCTGCGGTTTTGATTTTTTGCGCTATAAACACAAAAAGAGCGACAATTTTGAAAACGATGCTATAAAACATCCAATAAAAAAATATAAAAAATCAAATTTCTTGATAAATTTAGGCCAATATGTATTCTGCTACATATTTTTGGTAAAAAAAAAATCGCAATAAGCGTCTATTGATCGGTTTGCACAAAAGTTATCGCGTCTACAAACTATGGGATAGATTTACTTTTAATTTTGTTTACTAATAATGGCGACGAGCAGCTATTTTTAGTGGGACTGCGACATTTCGGTGGACAAATTTGAAACTAAGGGCTCGTTTACACTTGCTTCGGCTTTAACGCTCATTAAAGCTCATAGAGCTTCAACAAGCTTTTATTATGTGTTATCGAGGCTTCAGCGGTGCTTCGAAGAGGCTTCAACAAGGCTTCGACCAGGCTTCAGTGATGCACTTTTGAAGCTTGGCCGATGCCCTGTTTGTTGATATCTCACACCTGCAATTTCTCCAAAACAAAGCAAAGCTAAAGCTGAATTACAGCCTCTGAAAAGCCACAGCTGCTGCAAGCGGGATTCAAACAAGCTTCCTCATTGACTTCTATGGAGGCGTTGGAGAGGCTTTGAAGCCTGGCTAAAGGTACATGGGTTATCAGTTTTGATACGTAGCTGAAGCAAAGCAAAGCCAACGCAAGGTGTAAACAGGACTGTAAGCCAACCATTTTATTTAGTGGCATGGGCTTTGACTGGCGTTAACAGAGCTTTAACAAAGTGTTTCTGATGCCCTGTTGTGAAGCAAAGTGTAACATGCCCTAAGTGACAATTTTTGGGGTCTAGTGACACCAATACAGTGATCAGTGCTAAAAAAAAAATCACTGGCACTGTACTAATGACACTGGCAGTGAAGGGGTTAACATCAGGGGCGATCAAAGGGTTAAATGTGTTCCCTGGGAGTGCTTTCTACCTGTGTCGGGATGTATTAACTGAAGAAAGACAGAGATCTGTGTTCCTTCTCAGCAGAAAGACAAAATCTCTGTCTTTCTTACTAGCAGAAGGCGATCTGCCTTGTTTACATAGGCAGATCGCCATTCTGCCTCTCTCAGAACGGTCGCTGGGTTTGGCTCGCACTGATTGGCTCCCTCTGTGTTCAATCACAGTGGGAGCGGGGCACCGGACGGCGCGCCCCAGAGCTGAAGAAATAAAATCATGTACAGGTACGTGATTTTGCGCTTAAGGGTCACCCTGCCACAATATATGTACGTGGGGCGGTCCTTAAGTGGTTAATAGATGAGAGAGATCACACAGAATGCACTAAACCAACTAACCAAGATAACTATGCACAGATAGCAGATTAAGACTAAGAAGAGTAGTCAGTATCAGAGCCAGGATCATACATGGAAGATCAGGCAGGGGGGCAAGCCATTACTATGAGTTTCTGGCTGCTGAGAGACACCTGCTGGTGGACACCAGAACTACAGCCTATAGGTCTGGGAGCCACAGTGCCACCAGCAGGTGAACCAATTTCTGACAGTTCCGCCCCTCTAAGGAGTTGCCTCCCGATGCTCCACCCTGCCATAGTTTTATGAGTCCATAAAGGATAAATATCTGCAAAAAAAAGTCTAGAGAAAAAGTTGCTTGTATGCCAAAGAAGTGTTGGGGTCAAAATGAAATGCCCTGCTGCCAAGCTTAATTAACAGGCAAGGTGTCCCACCTCCTGGGTTAGGTGGCTGACTGGGTACTCCCCCGCTGGAGTTAAGCAGCTAAACACTGCTGCTCCTCCTTTTACTGACAGGAGGATTCAGGACACACTGGCTATGAAAGGGGATAATGCTAGTCTCTAAAAAACCCTCCATAGCAGGTTCTCAAACAATTTAAGTTTTTGATACAGGAAAAAATGACCAGGAGTCTCAAAGGCACCACATTCCAATTATATAAGACAGGGTACAAAAAGGGTGCTCTGACAAGGAGCAGGTATTTACAAGGTGAATCACATCATCAGTTAGAATTCATATATTTTACTTTATCAATTCATAAGCATATAGCAACAATTTAACAAAAGCAGATGTAAACATTTGAGATTCATTAACCACTTCAGCCCCGGAAGGATTTGCCCCCTTCCTGACCAGAGCCCTTTTTGCGATTTGGCACTGCATCGCTTTAACTGACAATTGCGCGGTCGTGCGACGTTGTACCCAAACAAAATTTGTGTCCTTTTTTCCCCACAAATAGAGCTTTCTTTTGGTGGTATTTGATCGCTGGCGCGTTAACAGTCAATTTCGCTACGTCACGGTTTAGCGTTTTTCCCGAGACCAGTCCTTCCCCCGTTTAGGAAGGCCCCGACTTCACCAATTACTTAGAGTTTACAAATGTAGACGAAAACAATTTAACAACGATATACGAATACTTAACTATTTCATTTTATATACTTAAGATTGACTACTACACTAAGTGGAACATTTATGGACGAGGAACAGTCTCGTGGGAAAAACATGGGACAGAATATATTAACCTTACACCACGGAAACT
>BLSH010351850.1:518867-534570 GCA_018402905.1 Glandirana rugosa | reverse complement strand
ATATACTTCCCTAGCCTGTCCATATACTACCCTAGCCTGTCCATATACTACCCTAGCCTGTCCATATACTTCCCTAGCCTGTCCATATACTACCCTAGCCTGTCCATATACTACCCTAGCCTGTCTATATACTACCCTAGGCTGTCCATATACTACCCTAGCCTGTCTATATACTGCCCTCGCCTGTCTATATACCACCCTAGCCTGTCTATATACTACCCTAGCCTGTCTATATACCATCCTAGCCTGTCTATATACTACCCTAGCCTGTCCATATACTACCCTAGCATGTCTATATACTACCCTAGCCTGTCCATATACTACCCCTAGCCTGTCCATATACTACTCTAACCTGTCTATATACTACCCTAGCCTGCCCATATACTACCCTAGCCTGTCTATATACTACCCTAGCCTGTCCATATACTACCCTAGCCTGTCTATATACTACCCTAGCCTGTCCCTATACTACCTTAACCTGTCTATATACTACCCTAGCCCACCCCTATACTGCCTTAACCACTTCCTTACTGGGCACTTAAACCCCCCTCCTGCCCGGACCAATTTTCAGTTTTCAGCGCTGTCGCTCTTTGAATGACAATTGCGCGGTCGTGCGACGTTGTACCCAAACAAAATTGGCGTCCTTTTTTTCCCACAAATAGAGCTTTCTTTTGGTGGTATTTGATCACCTCTGCGTCATTTCTGATCGCCGCTATAAACAAGAAAAGAGCAACAATTTTGAAAAAAAACAATATTTTTTTACTTTTTGCTATAATAAATATCCAAAAATAAAAAATAAAAAACAAATTTATTCATCAGTTTTGGCCGATATATATTCTTCTACATATTTTTGGTTAAAAAAAATCGCAATCGGGGGTTATTGATTGGGTTGCGCAAAAGTTATAGCGCCTACAAACTATGGACATTGATTTATGGCGTTTTTATTATTTTTTTTTTTTTACTGATAATGGGGGCGATCTGCGATTTTTATCGGTAATGCGATATCGGGGCGGACATGTCGGACGTTTTTGACACTTTTTTGGGACCAATGACATTTATACAGCGATCAGAAATTTAAATGTCCACTGATTACTGTGTAAATGTCATTGGCAGTGAAGGGGTTAACCTGCAGGGGGCAGTGAAGGGGTTAACAATGTTCCCTGGGTGTGTTCTAACTGTGGGGGGGCGGGGTTGACAGGGGCATGACAGATCTAACTGATCCCAGTGACAGGGATCAGTAGATCTGGCATGCCCCCCCTCACAGAACGGGGAACCGCCGTGTTTACTTCGGCGGTTCCCCGTTCCTCCTGTCTGTATGGAGATCGCCGGTCTCCGGCGGACATCGGGTCCGCCCGACCCGCGGGCACGCTCCCGCAGTGTGCGGCGGCACGCGCCGCTCGCGCCCGCGGGAGCGCGCCCAGCACGAGCCGAATGGGAGGACGTCTATTGACGTCCTCCCGGCATTTTAGAGCCGCGCTGTAGCCGTCATTCGGCTATAGCGCGGATGCCAGGAGGTTAAACTGCCCCTTAGAATTAAACATGATGGGATGTAATATAATTTTGCATATAGACAAGGTGCTGTTGCATGTAAATCTGACTTCCTCATAAATTTATTTTTAGTTTTAATTATCATGATATAAAATAATGGATGTGGGGGCCTTTTAGCGGATGTGATTTTTTTCTAGGGGGGGGCAGCATTTCATTATTACCCCCAGGCAGCACAAGGTCTTGGGCCAGCCCTGCTTAGTGGGGTGTGAGAATGACAGTTGGGAAGATCTGGCTGTCTTGGCAGTAGGTATGAGCAAGATGGCAAATCAGAGAGCTGGCAATCTGCCCACCTGACTTGTGTCTTCTAGTTCACTTGCGTCTGGTCCGCAGCATAATGCGAGCTCCAAATCCATTAGCTTTGTTATGATACCGCCGGACATCAATGTCATAGACTTCAGATTATGACAAATCTGCAGAATCTCGAGGGATGGAATGTACAGAGCGCGATGCGAAGGAATGCCAGGCGCAGGTTACAATCACTAAGGGTGATAGATCACCGCTTTACTCATTGCTGGCCAGGAGCAGCCACACCAGGGCACAAGAAGACAAAAAAGGAGAAAGCAGAAGAACAAAGACTTTGTAATACATTGTATATAGATAATCAGTGGCGGCCCGTACATTGAGGGTGCACGGGTGCCGCCCCCTCCTATCCCTGTTGCCTCCCCCTATCCATGCCCCCGGCCCTTTTCAGGACGCCGGACACATGGATTCCTATATAGAGGGTGGGAGGGGGGGTTTTAAGCACCTAATTAGAGCCAGAGGCTCTACTAGGCTTCAAAAATGGGTGGGCTTGGGATGCGATCCCACCCAATTGTGTGACCATAGCTAATTAATTTTCTATATTTTTACACTACAGTGCCTCCCCGCCAATCAGGAGGCAGGTCATGAGAGCTATCTCCTGATTGGCCAAAGCACCAGGTTATTGGATCGCCCGGCGCTTAGGAAGAGGAGACACCAGCAGAGGAGACACGTGTTATATACCCTACCTGCAATGCTGGACTATATACCCTGTGATATAAAAACAGCGCCTGCCCTTATCTATGAAAAAAAAAATTATATGTTGAAAGCAAATAATATAACCTATGTGAATGTGAATGTGTAAAGAGGGGGCTGCTGTACTCAGGAATTGCCTGCTGGAGATCTATTATGCTATATATCAGCGCCCGACCCTCTAATAAATCAATTAGAAAAAGTGCATAAGTGCACTTATGCACTTTTTCTAATTGATTTATTAGAGGGTCGGGCGCTGATATATAGCATAATAGGACTATATACCCTACCTGTGAGCTGAGCTATATACCCGACCTGTGATGCTGAACTATATACCCTACCTGACCTGTAATGCTGGGCTATGTACCCTACCTATAATGCTGGGCTATATACCCTATCTATGATGCTGAGCTATATTCCCTACCTGTAATGCTGGCCTGTATACCCTACCTGTGATGCTGTGCTATATACCCTTCCTGTAATGCTAGCCTATATACCCTACCTGTAATGCTGGCCTATATACCCTACCTGTGATGCTGAGCTATATACCCTTCCAGAGATGCTGGCCTATATACCCTACCTGTGATGCTGGCCTATATACCCCACCTGCAATGCTGGCCTGTATACCCTACGTGTAATGCTGGCCTGTATACACTACCTGTAATGCTGGCCTGTATAAACTACCTGTGATATTGTGCTATATACTCTACCTGTAACGCTGGTCTGTATATCTTACCTGTAATGCTGACCTGTATAAACTACCTGTGATGTTGTGCTATATACTCTACCTGTAATGCTGGTCTGCATACCCTACCTGTGATGCTGTGCTATATACCCTACCTGTGATGCTGTGCTATATACCCTACCTGTGATGCTGTGCTATATGCCCTACCTGTGATGCTGAGCTATATACCCTACCTGACCTGTAATGCTGGGCTATATACCCTACCTGTGATGCTGGCCTATATACCCTACCTGTAATGCTGGCCTATATACCCTGATCTGTGAGGCTGAATTATACACCCTGCCCTGTGATTCTGGAGCTATATACTCCGTCCTGTGATGCTGAGCTGTATACTGTGTCCTGTGATGCTGGGGCTGTATACCCTGTCCTGTGATGCTGAGCTATATACTCTTGACACTATGGCTTGAAGCAAGTGAAATACAGGGGACGGAGTGGGTGGATTATATAAGGGGTGGGGCTTATGATAAGTGGGCGGGGTCAAATAGGGGGGCTCTGGCGCCCCCCCATCCTAAAACTTCATCAGCCGCCACTAATTTTTGGCAAGATATAGATATATTGGGGGTTCATATAATAAAACTGGAGAGTGATTATTTATCTTGTATAGCAATAGTATATAACAATTTTATTTATAATTTATTTGAATTTATTTTCTTTTATTACCTTATTTTATTTATTTTTGTAGCAAATGTATATAGCAATTTATTGTATAATTAATTATTTCACTGTATTTTCTTTTATTAGCTTATTTTATTGCTTATTTTACTTATTTGTGTAGCAATTGTATATATACCAATTTATTTTATGATTTATTTTCATGTATTTTCTTTTATTAACTTCTTTTATTTATTTTTGTAGCAACTGTATATAACAGCTTATTTTATAACGTATTTTAATTTATTTTCTTTTGTTAAATTATTTTATTTATGTTTGTAGCAAATGTATATAGCAATTTATTGCATAATTTATTTTACTGTAATTTCTTTTATTAGCTTAATTTATTTATTTATTTTTGTAGCAATTGTATATAACAATTTATTTTATCATTTATTTTGATATTTTCATTTGTTAACTTATTTTATTTACTTTTGTAGCAATTGTATAAAACAATTTACTTTATATATATTTTTTTTATTTAATTGATTTTAGCGCTAGTAGAGTTTTCCTGTAATAACTGCGGTTGGGAGGACAGGAAGAAAGGGTTACTAGGTAGCGGCGGTGTTCATTGCACCCTCACGCTGGAGATCAGTGCCCCCCCCCCCCGCCCACAATAAGGAGAATAATTCAATCTCACGACTTAGATTACTAACGCCAGTCCGTCAGTCTCACTGCCGGTGAAATTTGAGACCCTCAATGCAATTTACATCGATTTTACATTTCAGCGATGCCTGACGCACACCAATAATTTTCTTATTTTTGTTGCTCTTTGATAAAATATTTCATGTTTTCAGACTCTTCAATTTCTAATAAAATGAGAATTCACGATCTGGTAAAGCTTTTTAAGCTTTTTAAGCTCTGCGTGCGAATCCGGGAACGGCCAAAGTCTTTATGAGCGATCGCCGCCTTCCTTATACAGAACTGATAGTTTTCTGAGTCTGCGGTTTGAAGCGCCGAGTACAAATGTCCATCTCGCCTGTAATTCTTTTAAAAAAATTAATTGGTTAAAGCGCTACAATGATAAAATAATAATAGCAATAATAGCGACCGATATTTATTACTATGTTATAAGGATTACGTCATCTATCATCCGTTCGCCGACCACGCCCTTTTCTGGCGCTTTTTCTTAAATCAGTATTTTTTTTTTTTTTTGGTTAGAAAATTACTTAGAACCCCCCAAACATGATATATATTTTCTTTTAGCAGAGACCCTAAAGAATAAAATGGCGGCCGTTGTGGTATTTTACGTCACATTAATAAAAAAATGCACTTTAATACATTTAATTGCAAAAAAACATAAAATATAACCCATTTTTTTGGTGATGTTGCGGCGAGTAAACAGATACCTAACACGTCACGCTTTAAAATGTGCGCACGGATTGGCGGCAAACTACGACATTTAAAAATCCCCATAGGCAACACTTTAAAAAAAATTCTACAGGTTACCAGGTTAGAGTTACAGAGGAGGTCTAGCCCTATAATTATTGCTTCCGCTCTGACGATCGCGGCGATACCTCACATGTGTGGCGCGAACACCGTTTACATATGCCGGCGCGCAGAGGTCGTAGCTTGAAGCTTGTGGTCCCCCGATGCAAAAGTTGACCTGGGGCCCCCCCCCGTGCTGCTTCCACCGCAACGCAAAGATATCCCAAGTGGCTAAAGAGTTATTTCAGAGCTTTATTTACATATTGAGAGGGGTCTCAATTGTGACCCCTGTGACCCCCTATTGCTACGCCCTTGCCTGCACAACTAACATAAGGGCGCTCTACCCATCAATCAAAACATTGATTTCTAATAAATCCCTTTTTGCACATGTGTAATCAATGGGTAAAAATGTAAGGCAGCATGGGCCCCCTGGAGGATGGGAGGGGTCTCAATTGTGAACCCTTGGACCCCCTATTGCTACGCCCTTGCCTGCGCAACTTACATAAGGGCACTCACCCCATCAATCAGATCATTGATTTCTAATAAATCCCTTTTTGCACATGTGTAATCAATGGGTAAAAATGTAAGGCAGCATAGGCCCCCTGGGGGATGGGAGGCCCCCTATTGCTACGCCCTTGCCTGCGCAACTTACATATGCCTTCACTTTTCAATGTAAGCATGGGGAGATAGGAGTGCTTTACTTTTTTTAATGGCAGCGATCTGCGATTTTTAAGCAGGACTTTGACATTGCGGCGGACAGATCGGACACTTTTGACACTTTCTTGGGACCACTGACATTTATACAGCGATCAGTGCTATGAAAATGCACTGATTACTGTGTAAATGTCTCTGGCAGGGAAGGAGTTAACACTAGAGGGCGCTCAAAGGGTTAAATGAGTTCCCTGTCAGTGTGTTTCTAACTGTGTGGGGGATGGGATGACTGAGGGAGGAGAGAGATCGCTGCTCTCATATACTGGCAACAGACGATCGCTCTCCTCTCCTCTGTCAGAACGGGGATCCGCTTGTTTAAATTCACAGATACAAACCCTGTCACTGCGGGGGAGCGATCGCGGGTGGCCTGCGGACATCGAGTCCCCCCTACTCGCTGGTTGGTTCCCCTGCTGGCCAGTGAGCGCTCGAGCGTGCCCGTAATACGCGCTCCCGCCGCCAGGTGACGGCGGTTCGCACAGTAGGGCCGTGTTGCCGCAATCCACTGGTTGAAAACCTATTGCGCAACTACCGTGTGACATAAAAATTGCAACAATCGCCATTTTATTCTCTAGGGCCTCTGCTAAAAAAAAAATATAAAATGTTTGGAAGCTCTAAATAATTTTCTAGCAAAAAATACTGATTATAACTTGTAAAGAAAAAGTGCCAGAAAAGGCCGGGTGAAGCACGGAGACCCCCTTGATGAAATCACTGGGTCTAAAATAAGGAATGTCAAGGAACGGAAAGTTTTTTTTTTTAATATTGACAGTGCTTCACTTTTTCCACATTTTAATGGTTCAGCCTTATTCCAAAATTGATTAAATTAATTATTTTCCTCAAAATTCTACAAACAATCCCCCATAAACGCGAGAGAAGTTTGTTTGAAATAAAAAAACCCATGTACATAAATATCACAGACTCCTCCCATGTACATAAGGATCACAGACTCCTCCCATGTACATAAGGATCACAGACTCCTCCCATGTACATAAGGATCACAGACTCCTCCCATGTACGTAAGTATCA
The DNA here is from genome assembly GCA_018402905.1 of Glandirana rugosa. Taxonomy (NCBI): domain Eukaryota; kingdom Metazoa; phylum Chordata; class Amphibia; order Anura; family Ranidae; genus Glandirana; species Glandirana rugosa. Next base: position 527,474 of record BLSH010351850.1, on the reverse strand, counting down.
CAGACTCCTCCCATGTACATAAGTATCCCAGGCTCCTCCCATGTACGTAAGTATCATATACTCCTCCCATGTACATAAGTATCACAGACTCCTCCCATGTACATAAGTATCACAGACTCCTCCCATGTACATAAGGATCACAGACTCCTCCCATGTACATAAGTATCACAGACTCCTCCCATGTACATAAATATCACAGACTCCTCCCATGTACATAAATATCACAGACTCCTCCCATATACATAAGTATCACAGGCTCCTCCCATGTACGTAAGTATCACAGACTCCTCCCATGTACAAAGGTATCACAGACTCCTCCCATGTACAAAATTATCACAGACTCCTCCCATGTACAAAGGTATCACAGACTCTTCCCATGTACATAAGAATCACAGACTCCTCCCATGTACAAAGGTATCACAGACTCTTCCCATGTACATAAGAATCACCGACTCCTCCCATGTACAAAGGTATCACAGACTCCTCCCATGTACATAAGTATCACAGGCTCCTCCCATGTACATAAGGATCACAGACTCCTCCCATGTACATAAGTATCACAGACTCCTCCCATGTACATACATATCACAGACTCCTCCCATGTACATAAGTATCACAGACTCCTCCCATGTACATACATATCACAGACTCCTCCCATGTACATAAGTATCACAGGCTCCTCCCATGTACACAAATATCACAGGCTCCTCCCATGTACATAAGTATCACAGTCTCCTCCCATGTACATAAATATCGCAGACTCCTCCCATGTACATAAGTATCACAGACTCCTCCCATGTACATAAGTATCGCGAGTCCTCCCATGTACATAAATATCACAGACTCCTCCCACTTATGTACATGGGAGGGATTCTTTTTTTTATTACATTTGCAAAGATTTCAAACAAACTTCTCCCACGTTGTCATTCTGGGGGGTGGTTTGTAGAAGTTTGAAGAAAATAATACATTTAATCCATTTTAGTATAAGGCTGTAACATAAAATGTGGAAAAAGTGAAGCGCTGTGAATACTTTCCGGATGCGCTGTAATCAGTACGAGGGGGTCAAAGGAAGATTCACGGAAAGTAATTTATAAGTGGATAAAACTTCAGCTTTAGGAAAACTATAGCACATAATGGAAGCCAATGATAGGAGACCCCGTTCAATGTGATATCCATCCCTTTAGCCGATCTGCATGGTCAGGGGCCCTCCTGGAAACTCTTCCACTTCCACAATCATATTGAAGATATGAGATCCATTCAGCGGAGCCATCGCTTCCCCATCATGAAATACATTCACGCAACTCCACAAATTCCCAAATAAGCAATTAGCTGAGCGAGTGATTTAAAGACGTTTTGAATGAAGCGGATCCATTAATGATCATCCCCCTCATCGCCTCAACAAAACAACAACAACCGGTCAGGGGAAAAAAAAACCTCCCAGTCCTCTCTGCCAAACAAAGCGCCTTCTCCGGCGGAATTCAAAGACTGATTTCTTTGCAACATCGAGCCGCGCGCCATTGGTTCGCGTCCCATCTGGTGCCCAACGAAGTCTTATAATTATTGCATAATAAACTTGTGTATCTTGTTGTTCAGCGGCCGTGTAAGTTGTTGGTCTCAGACCAAAAGGAGAGAAAAACGATCCCTTGATGAAGAGCCGGCTTATTGGCTGCATTAGAGGCTGTGTTGGCGGGTTTTAAGCTTGTGTTGGGTGCTGATCAGGGATGGGCGAATTGTTGGGCCCCAGCATGAGTTCGGGCCGAACATTGGCTGCTCGAAGGTTCGCTGAACGCCCCAATCATCGGGGCGTGAGACCGTTTGAACGCCCGCAATGCACAGCGCCGCCGCACAGTGCGTTGAAAACCCAGATTGGCTGAAGCAATGGAAGCTTCACCCAATCGGGGCACAGAGCACTGTCAGAGCCATGATTGGACGCTGTCATGATGACTCTATCCAATCATGGCTCCTTGCTCTTAGTCCCGCCCCACACTATAAAACTATTCTTTCAATAGTGGCCATTTTTAAGCCTCGTACACACGGTTCAACGGTCGTACAACCGAAATGTTGGCTGTTGTATCTAGCATACTGACATGCACTACACGATCGTACAACCAAGCCGAACGTAGTGACGTGTTATGAACGTATAAAGAGAAAGTTCAGGTGGATGTAATTTGTGTCTGGCCGTTCCTGACTTCTGAGCATGCGTGTTTTGCACAATACAACTTGTTGGTCCAACTTCTCTGTACACACGATACAACGGTCGTATGACCGCTTGTTGGCACTACCAAAGTTTTTTAGTTTGCTCATACAACTCCCCTTGTACGATCGCTGTACGTCGGCTGTTCTAATAGCACCTACTAATGATCGATTTCGCATACATCGGTCGTTCGTACGACCTGTTGTATACGACAGTCGAACCGTGTGTACGAGGCATTAGTGTGATATTGGTGTGGAGAGAGATAGAAAAGGGCTCTGTTCAGTGCTACTAGACAGTTAGTGTGCTATTGTGATTCTATTGTCAGTGTAGAATATCAGTGTAGTGTGAATCTAGGGATAGTCAGTATGAGTGTAATGACCACCATTCATCTTTACATTAATGCAAATCTAGGAACAGTTCAGCCAGTGTGAGTGTAGTGACTGTATAACACAGTATATTTCATTGCGTTACTGTTAATGCCATATATTTCAAAGAGTTACATGCTGTTTAACGCAGTTTATTTCAGTGCGTTGCTGCAAGTTCCATACTGTATATTTCAGTGCGTTACGTGCCATTTAACACAGTACATTTCTGTGCGTTAGTGCATGTTTCCCACAATATATTTCAGCGCGTTACTGTAAGTTTAACGCCATATATTTCAGTGCGTTACCTTCCGTTTAACGCCATATATTTCAGTGCGTTACCTTCCGTTTAATGCTGTATATCCCAGTGTGTTACTGCAAGTTTAACGCCGTATATTTCAGTGCATTACAGCTAGTTTAACATTGTATATTTTATTGCGTTACCTTCCACTTAACGCAGTATGGTTCACTATGTTACTGCAAGTTTAACGTCGTATATTTCATTGTATTACGTGCTGTTTAACGCAGCATTTTTCTGTGGGTTAAGGCATGTTTAATGCAGTATATTTCAGTGCATTACTGCAAGTTTAACACTGTATATTTCAGTGCATTACTACAAGCTTAACGCCATACATTTCAGTGCGTTACCTTCCGTATAATACAGTATAGTTCAGTGCATTACTGCAAGTTTAACGCCGCATATTTCAGTGCGTTACTGTAAGTTTTATGCCTTATAATTCCGCGCATTACTGCAAGTTAACGCTGCATATTTTAGTATGTTACTGCAAGTTTAATGCCGTATATTTCAGTGCATTACTGCAAGTTTAACGCAGTATAGTTCAGTGCATTACTGCAATTGTAACACAGTACAGTTCATTGCGTTATTGCAATTTTAATGTTGTATACTTCAGTGTGTTACCTTCCGTTTAATGCAGTATAGTTCAGTGCGTTAATGCAAGTTTAATGCCGTATATTTCAGTGCATTACTGCAAGTTTAACGCCATATATTTCAGTGCATTACTGCAAGTTTAATGCCGTATATTTCAGTGCCTTACTGCAAGTTCAACGCAGTATAGTTCAGTGCATTACTGCAAGTTTAACGCCATATATTTCATTGCAGTACTACAAGTTTAACGCTGCATACTTCAGTGTGTTACCTTCCATTTATAGTTCAGTGCGTTACTGCAAGTTTAATGACGTATATTTCAGTGCATTATGTGCCGTTTAAGGCAGTATTTTTCTGTGCGTTAGTACATGTTTAACGCAGTATATTTCAGTGCAGTACTGCAAGTTTAACACAGTATATTTGAATGCGTTACTGCAAGTTTAACGCCGTATATTTCAGTGCGTTAGTACACGTTCAACGCAGTATATTTCTGTGCGTTACTGCACATTTGACGCAGTATATTGCAGTACGTCAGTGCAGTTTTAGTGCAGTTTATTATAGTGTATCCGTGGAGTGTGTCTGTGTAGTGAGTACTCAAGGTAAAGTGCAACAAACACCACTTTCCATTAATTTAAGTGCACCCACGTACACATTTCCACATCTTTATTTAATTTTGTTAATAAGCACCCCCCCATCATGGGCCAGCAGCGTATTTGTCCACAGGCAAAGGTGGTCGTTGACAGTCCTCAGGCAGGGCATCATTTCCTCTGTTTAGCGATGTTGTCTTTGCTATCCAGCCACAGCATGCAGATGAGGTGATGGATTGACTTACTAAACCGTCCTCATTCTCCTCATCCTCTGTCACTCAAGCAGACACTAGTGCTCAGTCCACTGCAGCTGCCAGAGTGGCTAAACCTGCCTACTCGTCCTCAGCTATTCCTGCCATAGCCCCAGCATTAGGCATGGAGGAGTCAGCTGAGTTATTTGAATACAGCATCAGCCACTTGCTCCTGGACAATGCACAGCCATTACTCGATTCGGATGTTGGTTCTGAGGTTGAGGAAGGCAGGAACATGAGCCTACAGAGAGGGGGGAACACTGGTTCACAAATTGGCAGTCATGTTCCCCCAGCCACAGCGCATTGCCAAGTTGTCTCCAGTGGTAATGAGGATGGAGGAGATGATGATGTTGAGGTCAGTGATGCGACTTGCGTGCCAGATAGAGCTGAGGAGGAAAGTGAGTGAATAGCCACCCTATTTCCTCACATTGTGGAGCTGATATCTTCCGACCCACTTCCCACAGCTCAGCTGTCTGGGCCTTTTTTAGTACATGTGCAGCTGATCACACTGTTGTAATTTGCAAAATTTGTCTCAAGTACATCAAGCATGGCAAAAACGCCAGCCATTTGGGTACTAAATGCTTGACAGGGCATTTAATTCCCCACCACTCAGCCCATTGGCAAGAGCCAGTGGTGTATCATCCATGGGTGCAGGGTGTTCACTGAACACGGGGCCCTGAGGGGTGGGGGGGCCCACTGTGCTCTGACCCACACTGCACCCATGGATGATCTCTCCCTGGTTGAAAGCCGGGGATGATCTGTGTGGTGTGGGCTTGCACACAGGCCCACTAATTTCATGATACGCCCCTGGCAAGAGCACCTGAAAGCCACACAAAAGGTGCACAAACTGTGTGGGGGCTTGATGAAAGCAAGAGTTGGTCAATGATTTCAATGATTTGCACCTGTCAAAGAGGTGCAGAAAAATTGGTCTTTAACTTTGGGTGTTAATTGTGCCCATGAAACCTAAACCAAAAACATTCTTCCACATGAAATCAACACCCACAACCCTAGGCAGCCTAGAAGTCCTGCAGAGATCTCACATCCCAAAAACACTTAGGGCCCCTTTCACACTGGGGCAGGCGGGCGGTAGCGGTAAATCCCCGCTAGTTTCAGCGGGGATTTACCGCTGTTATAGCGGCGCTACGGTGCCACTATGCAGGCGGGTGCGCGGTGCTTTTAACCCCCCACAAGGGGTTAAAAGTGCCGGCGCGCTGCGCTACCGAGGCGGTGTGCAGGCGCTTCGGAAGCGCTGCCCATTGTTTTCAATGGGCAGGGGCGGTGGAGGAGCGGTGTATTACCGCTCACCGCACCGCCCCAAAGATGCTGCTTGCAGGACTTTTTGTAACGTCCTGCAAGCGCACCGCCCCAGTGTGAAAGCTCTCCTGCTTTCACATTGGGGTGGATTGGGCTGGAGTTTTAAGGCGCTTTACAGGCGCTATTTTTAGCTAAATAGCGCCTGTAAAGCGCCTCAGTGTGAAAGGGGTCTTAATCAACGACATCGGCATCAGGGGCTTCATAGCTGCTGGTAATCCAGGACTGAATAATTTTGATAAAAGTCAGAAGGTCAACGGAGTCTGTGGACAGGCGCGCTCTTTTATCAGTAACAAAACCTCCAGCAGCACTGAATGCCCGTTCACAAAGCACGCTGGATGCAGGGCAGCCCAGCAGCTCAATTGTCCTTTCAAAAAATTACCAAAAAAAAAAACGAATGAAACGAAAGCAAAACTAAACAAATTTTTCGGCAGTGCAGATGTCTAGTGTCTCTCTCATCTCTCTCTCTCCTCATAGGGCAGATTGAGAGCAGTGTTAGTCTTTGGCTCCTGCCACTGTCCTATGATGAGGGAGCTGGGGGTGGGGCAAAGCCCTGCTTACTGCATCTATGGACGCAGGCAGCTGGGCTCAGGAGAAAGCCCACACAAGTACATCCTAGCAAGCAACTTGCAACCTTGTATTGTTCTTTTTTGTGATGTACCCACTTAACCACTTCCTGTGCGCTATAGCCGAAAGAAAGCCACAGCGCGGACCTGAATTGCCAGGAGGTCATCCGTGGACGTCATCCTGTTCACAAGCTGCCTGTGCGTCCCCTGTGGGTTGCGCACGTCGCACTCTGTGATCACCGAGTCAATGAGACTGGCTGATCACAGATCGTTGTAAGGGGCGAGTCCCGGCCCCTTACCACGTGATCAGCGGTCCCGCACACGGAGAGGCACTGCTGCTATGCAGTGCCCTCCAGTAACATCTACCAGTGCCCACCAGTGCCACCTATCAATGCCCATCAGTGCTACCTACCAGTGCCCATCAGTGTCTCATTATCAGTGCCACCTATCAGTGATGCAGATCAGTGTCACCTACCAGTGCCTATCAGTGCCACCCATCAGTGTACATCAGTGCCACTCATCAGTGTACATCAGTGCCACCTATTAGTCCTGCTTATCAGTGCCACCCACCAGTGCCGCCCATCAGTGCCACCGATCAGTGCCCATCAGTGCCACCCACCCATGCCACCCATCAGTGCCAACCAGTGCGACCTCATCAGTGCTTACCAGTGCCACCGATCAGTGCCCATCAGTGCCACCTTATCAGTGCCCATCAGTGCTGCTTATCAGTGACCCTCAGTGCAGCCTATCAGTGCCCATCAGTGCAGCCTATCAGTGGCCATCAGTGCCACCTTATCAGTGCAGCCTATTAGTGCCGCCTTAACAGTGCCCATCAGTGCAGCCTATCAGTGCCCATCAGTGTAGCCTATCAGTGCCCATCAGTGTAGCCTATCAGTGCCCATCAATGCCGCCTATCAGTGCCCAGCAGTGCAGCCTATCAGTGCCCATCAGTGCAGCCTTTCATTGCCCATCAGTGCAGCCTATCAGTGCCCATCAGTGCAGCCTCATCAGCACACATCAATGAAGGAGAAAAATTACCTACTTTCAATTTTTTTTTTTAAAACAAATTATGGAACAGTTTTTTTTTAATTTTCGGTCTTTTTTTCGTTTTTTTTTTTTAATAAAAAAATCCCAGCAGTGATTAAATATCACCCAAAGAAATCTCTATTTGTGTGAAAAAAATGATAAAATTGTCACATGGTTACAGTGTCACATGACCGCGTCATTGTCATTCAAAGTGTGACATCGCTGAAAGTTTAAAATTGGCCTGGGCAGGAAAGGGTGAAATTGCCCAGTAGGGAAGGGGTTAAATATCCATACCAGACTCCAGTATGTAGTTTGGGAGGAACCCCCTGCAATGTTCTGTTCATTCTTGCTGAAGTATACACCACAGCAAAAGTGAGGCTGCATATAAATCCATGTGTTTGTTCCGGGAGCTCACCGAACAGCGCGCTCCCAGCACAGAGATCCCCGGGCCTCGTACTAACAATCCAGAACCAGAACTCCCTGTTCCTGATCGCTGTAATAACTTCTGATTGGCTATCAGAGTGATCAGTCACTGTGCGGCCCGCCCCAATGTTTTTTTCTCCTCTGAATAGAGAGAACGATGTAATGGGGTTGATTTATTGAAGGCAAATAGACTGTGCACTTTGCAAAGCGCAGTTGCACTCTGCAAGGGCAGTTGCTCCAGAGCTTAGTAAATGAGGTAAAGCTTCACTTTGCAATAAATACCCAATCATGTGCAAGGAAAATTAAAAAAAAACTGAATTTTTGCTTGCACATGATTGGATGATGGAAGTCAGCAGAGCTTCACCTCATTTACTAAGCTCTGGAGCAACTGCCCTTGCAGAGTGCAACTGCGCTTTGCAAAGTGCACAGTCTATTTGCCTTTAGTAAATCAACCCCATTGTATCGTTCTCTCCATGGCAGGTGAGAAAAATTAGAAAAATACCCAGATCAAGGTTTGGAGCAATGTAAGTCCCATTGCTCCCTAAATCTCCATATAATTCCCCTTTTTGTTGACTCCAAAACATTTTTTCCAAAATGGTAACATTTGGTGAAAGGTCTGAACTTTGACCAGAAATAATTGTCAATTTCACTTTTTTCCAGGGGTCATGTGTGAACCACTGAGCTTACATTCGTACATTATATTTGGAAAGTGGTTTACAATGGTAAAACCTTTTTTACAAAACCTCAGTTGTTTTTCCCCTTAATATACCTCTAAATCCCTCGTTACCCTGAATGTAACGAGGTTTGGAACTAGACCCATAAAAAGATTAAAAAGAGTGGACGGTACCTCTCTTGCTATGTTACCCCAACTAAATGATTTCCGTTTATCTGACACGTGAAACGTTTCGCGTCAACGTGAGACGTTCCCGTCAACGAGGTCTCGAATCATTTACTCCACTTCGAGACGACTGAAGGTAGTAGGTTAGTACACGTTCGTTTTT
>BLSH010351850.1:499868-516394 GCA_018402905.1 Glandirana rugosa | reverse complement strand
GATTTGAGCAGGCAACGGGGGGTAATTTGTGCTAGGAGGGGAACTTGGTGGCGGGGTGGGTTATGTTAGGATTGGGGAATGGGGGTGAATTCATGATTTGAGGAGGGAATGGGGGGTAATTTGTGCTGGAGGTAGGATTTGGAGTGGGGGGTGGAGAGGATGACATTTCAGGGGTAGAGGATTTGTGCTAAGAGGGGTGATTTCTTTTGGGGGGGGTAAATGTGTGCTGGGGGGATTTGTGGGGAGAAGAATAGAGCTGGGAGGGGGGATAGGGGTGCAAAGATGTGTACTGGGGGGGGGGGTCAGCAGGGGGGCAGATTTGTACTGGGAGGAGATTAGTGCTCAATTTTCTTGGTGGGGGAGGGGGGTTGATCATAATGCTCATACATCTAGTGTGGGGGGGGTTGTTTAGCATGTTTGCCCTGGGCTCTAGGTGACCTTGCCCCCCGCTACTGGCAGCATTAACTGCTACCTGCCTACAATTCTGTATATCTCCTGGTTTTCTCTGGAGGAAGCAGATTTGGGCTGGAAAATGAAATCATAAATGACTCAAGTAGCATCAATAATGCGATATGTAGCTTGGCTGGCTATTAGAGTTGATCGAACCTCTGGAAGTTCAGGATCTGCTGGTTCAGCCAAACTTCGGGACAAAGTCCTGGTTCGGGTCCGGATAGGACCCGAACTTTGACCCGGACCCCGAACCCCATTGAAATCAATGGGGACCCAAACTTTTAGGCACAAAAATGACTGTAACAAAGTCCTGGCAAGTCCTAGAGGTCTGCAAAAGGAAGGAAAATGAGGGTAAAGGCCGGTCAAGTGCCCTACAAAGAAATGGGGATAGGGAAATAACTTAAAATAATTAAAAAAAAAATCACATAAAAAAATCAAAAATCTTCAAACTGTGTGAGAAAAGTATAAATTAGGGGGAGAAACCATAGCAGTGTTCTAAAATCATCTTCAAACTGTGTGAGAAAAGTATAAATTAGCGGGGAGAAGCCATATGATATGGCTTCTCCCCACTAATTTATAGTTTTCACACACAGTTTGAAGATGATTGTAGAACAGTGATATGGCTTCTCCCCACTAATTTATAGTTTTCACACACAGTTTGAGGATGATTGTAGAACAGTGATATGGCTTCTCCTGGCTAATTTATACTTTTCACACACAGTTTGAAGATGATTGTAGAATCTACAATCATCTTCAAACTGTGTGAGAAAAGTAAAACTTCTCCGGGAGAAGCCATATCACTGTTCTTAGAACAGTGATATGGCTTCTCCCCGCTAATTTATAGTTTTCACACACTGTTTGAAGATGATTTTAGAACACTGCTATGGCTTCTCCCGCTAATTTATACTTTTCTCACACAGTTTGAAGATGGTCCACATCCACCTCCATTTTTGATTTTTTTATGTGATTTTTTTTTTAATCATTATTTTAAGTTATTTCCCTATCCCCATTTCTTTGTAGGGCACCTGTCCGACCCTTACTCCCATTTTCCTTCCTTTTGCAGACCTCTAGGACTTTCCAAGACTTTTTTACAGCAATTTTCAAAACTTTTATTAAATTACCAGAACCCCGGACCCAAATGATGGCAACACAATGAATGAAAAGAGGCAATGGCACGCACTTTTCTAATCTGTGGTTTTACATGTGAACAGAAATAAAAGATCTGCATCTTTATACAATATATCTTTATACAATATATCTTTATACAATGTATCTTTATACAATGTATCTTTATACAATATATCTTTATACAATGTATCTTTATACAATGTATCTTTATACAATGTATCTTTATACAATATATCTTTATACAATGTATCTTTATACAATATATCTTTATACAATGTATCTTTATACAATATATCTTTATACAATGTATCTTTATACAATGTATCTTTATACAATGTATCTTTATACAATATATCTTTATACAATGTATCTTTATACAATATATCTTTATACAATATATCTTTATACAATATATCTTTATACAATGTATCTTTATACAATGTATCTTTATACAATATATCTTTATACAATGTATCTTTATACAATATATCTTTATACAATGTATCTTTATACAATATATCTTTATACAATGTATCTTTATACAATATATCTTTGTGTAACTTTGTATCTTTATGTAACTTAAAAACAGATATCTTTAGAATCCCGTATACTTTATAAACTGGTTATGATTTTGTATAGCTGACAATCACAGACATTTTTCAATACACTTTGGAGACAATCTCCCCTCTCTCTCTCTCCATTGTATAAATTCTTCCTTATAACAGAGCTCAGGAAAAATCTATTGTGGTTTCCTTCAGCGCCGCGTTTTGCTAAAGTTGCGCCTTAATGGTGTAATTTTAGCAATTGTGGAAACCGCTATGTGAAGAATTATGGGAGTTGAGGCTACGAACGCTGTAAAGGCAACAGAACTGCCAACACAAATCAAGGATCTATTTACAAACATTTTGCTCCTCTCGTCTCAAGAAAGGCGCGTTCGTGTGAGAAAATGTGCCGGGGATTTTAGGAGGAACGGCCCTCAGGGGGCGACAGTTAGAAGGCAATATGTTCTAGGGCTATTTTTTTATTTATGATCTTTGAGTGAGATTGGAAATTTTAAATTGAGCCAGAAAAAAAAAAGGTCTATCAATGCCGATCTCTTGGCAGCACAGGCAGGTCTTACTCTTTGTGATCTTTCTGCAGGCAACACTTCTGTTTGGCAATGCAGCTTGGTCTAGGGTTTCTCAATCGGGGGTTCACAGGTATCCTAGGCAGGGCCGTTTTTAAGGCAGGGCAAAAGGGGCAGCTGCCATGGGCCCTGTCATTGTTGTGGGGCCTCATACTTGCCAACTATCCTGGTTTAAACTCCCTTGTCCCTTGAAGTTTTAGACCTGTGCTGTGTCCCGATATCTAAGTGCTGCTACTAAAGCTGCCCAACTCTGCACTATTGTTGTGTACAGATGACTCACCTGCAGACCCTATGTTTACATGTAAATAACCGGCATTGATAAATAATAGTAGTATTCATATGTAAATAGTGGTGGCCTGCTGCACTGATATGTAAACAAAGGTGGCATTCATATGTATATTATGCCCCCCTGAGGTCATATTGACCATCACCTATACTGGATGCTGCCCACTGGGGAAACAAAGGCATACTTGAAAGTCCACAGCACATGTCAGCAGATTCATGGGGGTGTCATTAATAATTGATGCCACTGCTGTGTATCTGCTAAAGGGCAGCACATTTCTGTGGTGTCAGGAAAGCGACTTTGCGCTCCCAGTCCATGGTGTGTAGGCAGTAAGGGGATGATGTGCTGTAACCTCTAGCAACCAATCTGAGGGCAGTAATGATGCGCAGTAACCTCTAGCAACCAATCAGTGAGCAGTATTGATGTACAGTAATCTCTAACAACCAAACAAGCAGAAAGCATGTGCTGTAACCTCTAGAAACGAATCAGTGAGCGGTAATATGTGCTGTAACCTCTAGCAACCAGACAGTAAGCGGCAATGATATGCTGTAACCTCTGGCAACCAATCAAAATCACTGCTGATCTGATTCAGTAAATTGATTTTGAGCCTAGTTGCTATTTATTGTATGTCTCAGAGCAGGTGGGGAGTGAAATTGCATGGGGGGGCCCAAGAAAGTATTTGCCCAGGGTCCAATCAATATTAAAGACGGCCCTGATCCTAGGGTTCCTCCAGAGGTTGCTGGCGTTACCCTGAGCAAATGCTACCTCTCATATTGGTTCCCAATGACACCATTCATCTTTTTAGCTATCTGTAAGGTGGTAATTCCTCCCAATGACAACAAGTGTAACGAGCATTTTTTCCACTGATCATAAATGAAACCTGTGGATTCCTCCAAAGGCGGCTAGGGGTTCCTTGAGCAATGAGCAATTTCTGCCTCTCCTGCCACTGACACCATTGATCTTCTTAGCTATCTGTAAGGGGTTAATTCCTCCCAATGATCACAAGTATAAGGAGCATTCTTCCCACCAACCATCCATGAAACCCATGGGTTCCTCCAGAGGTTGCTAGGGGTTTCTTGAGCAATGAGACATTTCTGCCTCTCCTGCCACTGACACCATTGTTCTTTTTAGATATCTGTAAGAGGGTAATTCTTTCCAATGACCACAAGTGTAAGGAACATTCTTCCCACTGACCATCCATGAAACCCATGGGTTCCTCCAGAGGTTGCTAGGGGTTCCTTGAGCAATGAGACATTTCTGCCTCTCCTGCCACTGACACCATTGATCTTCTTAGCTATCTGTAAGGGGTTAATTCCTAAGACAAAAATTCTCCTGCGCTCGGGTGCTTAGCCTCTAGATGTGAGGTGCAAACTGCTAGATATGGAATGCCAAACGTCTTGCTGCCTTCCCCAGAACAATGGGTGCTCTTAGGACTGCAATATATGAAAATAAAAGGAAGGCGCACCAACCTTGTGCGTTACCAAAGATATTTAATAAATATTAAAACCAGCAATGGTTATATTCACATACAACCGTATATAATAGGCCTGTCTGGTGCTCTGCAACACCAAACGGTTTTATTTCGAGTCCAAGGTAGGAACCCAAGGTACCGGAGGGCAGGATGGTATCACGTGATGGCTGACGCATTTTGAGGGAGGACCCTCTTCCTCAGAGCCAAAGCCACATATCTACCCATGGGTTCCTCCAGAGGTTGCTAGGGGTTTCTTGAGCAATGAGCAATTTCTGCCTCTCCTGCCACTGACACCATTGTTCTTTTCAGCTACCTGTAAGGGGGGTAATTCTTGCCAATGCCCATAAGTGTAAGGAGCATTCTTCCCATTGACCATCACATTAATGTATCACGAGTTGTAGATATAGGAATTATTAGCGTAGGGTTCCCTGAGACTGGAAAGTTATTTCAAGGGTTGAGAAAGTCTTGCCTAGAACCTGCCCCTGCCTCTGATTGGACAGTGATCTTGCCACCTGCTGAACACTTTAGTTGAGAATCCCTGTGCACTGGGAAAGGCCTTGATGGGCTTGTAGTGCTATACACTGCCCTCCCCCCACCCCCACCACCAGTCTCCTCCAATGCACCCCAATAGACTAAAATGTGCATAACTTTTTTTTCCAACAATGCAGCGCACCACAAGGGGGTGCATTGGGCACCACTGTACAGTGTGTTGGGGTGGCATTTACAATGAGTGGGTGTGTTACTATGGCTCATGGTCAGAGGTGTAACTAGAACCTTCAAGGCCCCGATGCAAGAAACCATGAAGGACCCCCCTGACCCCCATCTGGGGCCCTTCCCTCTGATTCCAAGGCCCTTTACTCCTGTCACAGGGCCATTTAATGTGGTCCCATAGTGGGACCCATTCACATGTTCTGCAATGGGCCCCCTTCCTGCTGTTCTGGGGCCGCCCCCACAGTGGCAGAACACCAGGGCCCAGTCACAAAGGTGACTTTTCCTACCCTGGCAGTTCCGCCACTGCTGTCAGTAGTTTTTATTTTTGTTATTTTATCTACGGGCAGCAGGACCTAGGTCAGTCATAGTAGATATCCAGGTGTAATTAATACTTTGTTGACCCTCATGGGCTCCTCTGCCTCTCCCCTCTCTTCTGGGACTTGTAGTTCGGCCTTCTCTGGATCCCCCTTCCCCCATGACAAGCCTTCTGCCCCCTCTCACTGACTGGCGTATGACTCAGGAACAGAAAGGCAGTGCCAGCTCGGTGGCAGGGGTGGGGTTAACCAACCTCTAATCCCCTCCCCCATGACAGGACCTCTGTACCCCTCCCACTGACTGGTATAAGGCTCAGGGACAAGAGAGCGAGTGGGTTCAGTGACAGAGTCACCAGTCTCTTAATCCCCTCCCCCCATGACAGATCCTCTTTCCCCCTCCTACTGATTGGTATATGGCTCAGGGACAGAAGGGTGAAGCAGGCTCAAGGACATGGCATGGGCATAGGTGTGTGCAACCTACTGCATTAGGGTGAGCACCCCAAAGCTCAAACACACACATTGCCTTTCTCTGCAGCCATTGGACAGTGAATGAATGGGAAGTGCTATGTGCTGAGTGGCTTCCTGTTCATTCCCAAACTGAAGCATAGTAAACCCAGTTTACTATGCTTCAGTTATGAATGGACACAGTGAGTGAGTGTGTTCATTTAGAAAAGGAAGGGACCGGTAAATGATGTATTCACTAGCTCCTTCCTCAACTCTCCGTCCTGAAACATCCCTTGCAGCAGCTGGGGGGAGAGGAGAGGAGGGAAGCCAGCAGCACAGCAAGGTGGGAGGCAACAAAAGGGGGGGCGCCCAGGAAGTAGGGTGAATTGGCAATGCACATAGTGATTAGGGGGGCCCAAGCACATCTGGCACACCCCCTGCACACACCTATGGGCACGGCGTTACAATCAACATATCCGTCTGGCTGATGCCTGCTTCCACCATGCTATCACTGTCCAGGGGGAACAAGGGGCTGCTGTCTGCTCCTCTGCCGCACTACCGCACCGCCATATCTCCCTCTCTGCCTCCTGCCCCATCCCCTCCGATGTTCCCTTGCACTGTGCTGGGTACTATGGATTTCAGCACAAGGGCACCACATGGGCCCCCTGGAGTATGGGGCCGGGTCCCAATTGAGACCCCTAAGACCTTAATAGCTACGCCCCTGCTCATCATAATAACAGGGGATCTAACCCTTCCTCCATCGAATGCACCACAATAGACTAAAATGTGCGTAACCATTTTTAACAATGTAGTGCACCCCAACACATTTATGTGCATTGTGGTGCAATGGGGTGCATTGGGCTCTACAGTGCAATAAGTTGCTTAATGCTGTGGCATTTTCAGTGAGCAGGTACGTTACCATGGTTGCTGGCAATGACAGGGGATCTAACCCTTCCTTTCTCCATCTAATGCACCACAATAGACTAAAATGTGTGTAACCATTTTTAACAATGTAGTGCACCCCAACACATCTATTTGCATTGTGCATTGTGGTGCAATGGGGTGCTTTGGGCTTTACGGTGCAATACGTTGATTAATGCTGTGGCATTTTCAGTGAGCAGGTACGTTACCATGGTTGCTGGCAATGACAGGGGATCTAACCCTTCCTTACTCCATCCAATGCACCACCAAGAATGAAATGTGCATGACTTTTTTTTTAACAATGCAGTGCAAAATAAGGCACAATATAGAATAAAATTAAATTAGGATGACATTAAGGAGCCTTTTTAATGCAAAAACAGGGCCAGGATAACTGAACGGGGTTTTTGTAACCCTCAGGAGCCAATCAAAGCCTATTGCACCCTTAACCACTTCAATACCGGGCGCAATCACCCCCTCCCTGCCCAGGCCAATTTCCAGCTTTCAGCGCTGTCACACTTTGAATGACAATTGCACTGTCATGTGACACTGCAACCATAAGATATTTTTATCATTTTTTTCACATAAATAGAAGTTTATTTTGCTGGTATTTAATCACTGCTGGGTTTTTTATTTATTTTTTTGCTAAATAAATGAAAAGGCGTTTTTCTTCGTTTCTATAATAAAAATTTGCAAATAAATAATTGTTCTTCATAAATTCAGGCCAAAACATATTCTGCTACATACTTAATAATCAATAATCAATACTCAATATTAATAAGAACTCAAATCAGTGGATATTATTTGGTCTGTAGGAAAGTCCAAACTATGGGATATATATTTGACAATCGATCAATCCTGATGTACTGCTGGCCAATCTCAGGACAGTACAAATAGTCCCCAAATCACTCCCTTTTTGGAAAGTAGACGTTCCAACGCATTTAGTAAGAGACATGGTGAGTTTTTTGTACGTTTTTGTCACTTTTTTTTGAAAAATGAAGAAATTAAAAATAAATATTTTTTTGCAATGTTTTTTTTTTTACATACTGTCATCAGTGCAGTACAGCGTCATCATATAACGTGTGTGGTGATTAGGCACACTGATTGGTGACAGTATATAAAAAAATATTAATAATATTTTTTTTTTCAATTTTTGTTTTTTTTTTTTTACAATTTTTTTTAACCCACTGTGGCCAGAACAATACAGTGTTACCATAGTAACACTGTACTACTCTGTGGAAGCGAGCAGGATTTTTTTTCTTTTACACATTATGATTGCTTATACCAGTGAATTTCACTGTTATAAGCTACCATTTTTACTGAATTAAATTGATTCACTCTGTGTTTACTATTGCGGTTAAGCTGTGATTGGTCACAGCTAATCACATGGTACAGATGGGCTGTGATTGGCCCTGTCTGTACCATGTGATATGGTACCAATGGGCTGTGATTGGCCCTGTCTGTACCATGTGATATGGTACAGATGGGCTGTGATTGGCCCTGTCTGTACCATGTGATATGCTACCGATGGGATGTGATTGGCCCTGTCTGTACCATGCGATATGGTACAGATGGGCTGTGATTGGCCCTGTCTGTACCATGTGATCACTGTGACCAATCACAGAGATCAACACAATGGATGGCATGAATCAAAGCCATTCATTGTGTACGATTGTCATATGATCTGCTGAGGTTGGTCACAGCGATCACATGGTACCGGCTGACACTGATTAGCCATTCACTGTGTGTGAGGCGCGTTCAGGGAGGATGTCACGTGACGTCCACCCGGAACGACTAATATCCGGCTGTCATTTGTCTATAGACAGGGCGGGAACTGGTTAAATTCCACCATGGTTTCACCTTCCCCAATGACTCCAATACATTTTTTTTTCTGAAATCTCCCAGAAAAGGAAAACTCTAATATTTATCTTTTTTTTTTTTTCAAAAATAATTATCCACTATTGTATCTTGTCTGGTGTCTCCGCTGTCGCTGGATCCCATTGAATTGCATAAAAAAAAAATGAAATTGCTTCCCAAACTGAGACAGGTACACATTTGTATTTTAAAATCCTTCAGATTACGGCGGTATCATCTCACGGGGTCAAGCACCCAATCCAGCAGAGTATTGCAGAAGCTGTTGAAATTTACCCGAATTTTCTAATCATCCTTATCTTTGCAGTAGCTAACTAAACCGCGACGCCTATCTCATCAGAGGGAAGCCGATACGTTTTGGAAATCCCATCAGACTGTAATCAGGATTCTTGCTGCTGGAGATCAGCGGCGTGTGGAAGTTCAGTCTTTTCCTTCAGGCATGGGGCACGCTGATCCTTTTCATCACAATGGCTTTTTAAGGAGCTCTACACATAGAAGAAGGTTTAGAAATGCATTTCCCCGATAAAAACACCTTAACTCTTAGCGGGAAACATCTCCAACCAGGATTGTTAAACTGCTCCGTAAAGTGACTATTACAGATAAGAGACATTCTCTGAGGATTTCCTTAAAGCTGAACCCCAAGAATCCAAAGACTTTCTTAAATGTACTGGATTACGAGAGGTCCATCAAGAGCATCAGTGCAGAGCGGGAGGCCGCGAACAGGACGCCCCATCGATGGATGGAGAATGGGTCCCTACCTGCCCGAAATTTATAGGACCGTGGGGAACCTCTCTGCTGAGCCTTTGTTTCCCTTGGTGGAAAGGGCAACACCCATGGATACAGTGATGTAGGCTTTAGATCAGCTTTTCTCAACCTTTTCAACACCAAGGAACCCTTGAAATTATTCTCCGGTCTCGGGGAACCCCTGATAAAAATTAAAAGTCTACAACTCATGATTAGAGTTGAGCGAACCCGAACTGTAAAGTTCGGGTCCGTACCGAACTTTTGGGTGTCCGGGACCCGGACCCAAACCTGGACTTTTCAAAAAAAAAAGTCTGGGTTCGGGTCCGGGGTTCTAGTAATGTGATAAAAGTTTTTGAAAATTGCTGTAAAAAAGTCCTGGACAGTACCCGAACTTTGACCCGGACCCCGAACCCCATTGAAATCAATGGGGACCCTAACTTTTAGGCACAAAAATGGCTGTAACAAAGTCCTGGAGAGTCCTAGAGGTCTGCAAAAGGAAGGAAGCAGTGATATGGCTTCTCCCGGCTAATTTATAGTTTTCACACACAGTTTGAAGATGATTGTAGAACAGTGATATGGCTTCTCCCGGCTGATTTCAATGGGGTTCGGGGTCCGGGTCAAAGTTCGGGTCCTGTCCGGACCCGAACCCTGACTTTGTCCCGAAGTTGGGCCGAACCAGCAGAACCCGAACTTCCAGAGGTTCGATCAACTCTACTCATGATACATTAATGTGATGGTCAATGGGAAGAATGCTCCATACACTTGTGGTCATTGGGAAGAATTACCCCCTTACAGATAGCTAAAAAGATCAATGATGTCATTGGGAATTTATCTGAGAGGTAGAAATTGACCATTGCTCAAGGAACCCCTAGCAACCTCTGGAGGAACCCTGGTTGAGAAATCCTGATTTCTACTATATGTGTCTTTTCACTACTCAACTTGTGATTAGCAGCCTTCTTTGTGGCATCTCCTACCTAGGGGGGAGGGGTCTCTCATGATCCCTGCCTTTCTCCATCCATCTGGGCTTCCTTTGACTCATTTTCTGCTACAGCAGCACGTGGTTTATAGCTTAACCACTTCAGCCCCGGAAGGATTTCCCCCTTTAGGACCAGAGCACTTTTTGCGATTCGGCGCTACGTCGCTTTAACTAACAATTGCGCGGTGGTGCGACGTTGTACCCAAACTAAATTTGTGTCCTTTTTTTCCCCACAAATAGAGCTTTCTTTTGGTGGTATTTGATCCCCTCTGCGTCATTTCTGATCAACACTGTAAACAAAAAAGAGTGCCAATTTTGCAAAAAAAAAATTTCTTACTTTTTGCTTAAATATATATTCAAAAAATATATAACAAAGCTAATTTATTCATCAGTTTTGGCTGATATTTATTCACAATCGGCGTTTATTGATTGGTTTGCGCAAAAGTTGCCGCGTTTACGAACAATGAGAATTCATTTATGGGGTTTATTTTTTTATTTTTACTAGTAATGGCGGCGATCTGCGATTTTCAGCAGGACTGCGATATTGAGGGCGGACATGTCAGACACTTTTGACACTTTTTTTGGACCATTGGCATTTATACAGCGATCAGTGCTATGAAAATGCACTGATTACTGTGTAAATGCTGCTGGCAGGGAAGGGGTTAACAGTAGGGGGCACTCTAGGGGTTAACTGTGTTCCCTGGCATGTGTTACTAACTGTGTGGGGGCTGGGCTGAGTGGGGGAGGAGAGTGATCACGGCTTCCAAATACAGGAAGCCTACGATCACATCCCTTCCCCCTGTCAGAACGGAGATCAGTGTGTTTACATACAGGTACCTCCGTTCTGTCATTGTGGGGTAGCGCTTGCGGGGAGCTGGCGGACATCGAGTCCACCCTTCCCACTCCCTGGCTCCCCCGTAGCACAGTGGGCCGTGCGGCCCATGTGCACTCATGATCCGCGATCTCGCAGCCGCCGTCCAGTGATGGTGGCTTGCGATATCGAGCCAAGTCACCACCGTCAATCCACGTTGGGCGGTTGGCAACTGGTTAATTAACATCTGAAGGTGAAATAGACAAGTCTTTCCTTTATTATATATCCTTGAAGAAAGATGTCTACCTGAAACGCGTCGGCTTAAAAGGAGACTTCACTTCATCTGTTATCACCATATACTTCAATGTTAATGTATAACAACCATGTCAACATTTTTTATCGTACTATCTATTTCCACGTTTTTAACCAATTTGTAATAAAATGTTATCATTTTTTTTATATATTACAGTGTTTTGTTTGCATTTAAAGTCCCTTTTTTGGGGGTCTTAAGTCCTTCAAGGTGCATCTTGTCTAAAGTCCATCAAGGTGCATGCCACTTTCTGGACATTTTTTTTTTTTTTTACTTTGGCCATTTTAACTGAGTTCCGGGAGCACAGCTTTTGCTATACTTCCATGAGAGAGCCCCAAGACTGGTCATAGTCAATATGGTAAAGGAAAGGATAACCCACCCTCTTGTCTATAAGAAGGTGAGCTCACAGTGGCCATATGGTCATTGTACGTTGGAACATTTCAGGGGGCTGAAAATTCTGTTTTGGAAAAAATACTGTTTTTTTTTTTTCATTTTGGTGTTTGTACCAAATGGCGGTGCCCAGCTCCCCGTGCCATTTGGTCAACAATAGCTTGCTTATTAACCCTACAAATGACTAAAAATTTTACAATATGTCTGTAAAGGTTCTCATGTATCCAGATCATGGTATAGTTGGTCACGTTCACTTGGACTTATTCTGTAATGTTGAAGATGTTTGTAGCTTCTCCAGGCTCATGCAGTCCTGATGAGTATCAGGAAGACACCCCGCCATTTATATATTTTAAGGGTGAGGATATAAATACCCGGGTATCTTCCTGATGCTCATTGGAACTCAAGAAGTTGAATAGAGAATCTACAGAAGGTCTTCAACATTTCAGTCTAGATGAATGTGACCAAGTACTACTAAATATACCATGGCCTGGATACATGAGATCCTTCATAGACAGGTTTAACTTGTTCTGAAATGTTGAAGACCTTCTGTAGCATCTCAAATCCAGTTGAATGTTACTAAGTGCTACTACACATACAATGACATGTATCCAGGACATGGTTTATCTTGTAGTAGTTGGTCACATTCACCTGGACTTGTTCTGTAATGTTTCATGATGTTCTTAGCTTCTGCAGGTTTATCCAGTCTCAATGAGTGTCAGGAAGATACCCCAACATGTATATGTCTTAAGGTGTGGATATAAATACTGGCCACTCATTGGAACTCAAGAAGTTGATTTGAAATCTACAGAACATCTTCAACATTTCAGAACAAGTCCAGTTGAATGTGACCAAGTACTACTAAATATATCAAGACCTGGATACATAAGATCCTTCATAGACATTTTGGACTTCTGAAATGTTGAAGATGTTCTGTAGCATCTCAGATATACTTCTTGAGTACTGATAAATGTCAAGAAGATACCCCAGCCCAGTATTTATATCCATACCATAACACATATAAATGGTGGGGTATCTTCTTGATACTCATCAGAACTCAAGAAGTAGATTTGAGATGCTACAGAACGTCTTTAACATTTCAGAACAAGTCCAGGTGAATGTGACCAACTATTACTAGATATAATATGACCTCGATACATGGATCTAAATACCCGGGTATTTTCCTGACACTCATTGGAACTCAAGAGGTTGAATAGAGAATCTGCAGAATGACTTCAGCATTACAGAACAAGTCCAGTGGAATGTGACTTACTACTACTACGTATACAAGGACATGTCTCCGGGTTATGGTATATCTAGTAGTAGTTGGTCACATTCAACTGGACTTGTTCTGTAATGTTGGCAATGTTCTTAGCTTCTGCAGGTTTATCCAGTCCCAATGAGTGTCAGGAAGATACCCCACCATTTATATGTCTTAAGGTGTGGATATAAATACTGGGGTATCTTTCTGCCACTCATTGGAACTCAAGAAGTTGTTTTGAAATCTACAGAACGTTTTCAACATTTCAGAACAAGTCCAGTTGAATGTGACCAAGTACTACTAAATATATCGAGACCTGGATACATAAGATCCTTCATAGACATTTTGGACTTCTGAAATGTTGCAGATGTTCTTGAGTACTGATAAATGTCAAGAAGATACCGCAGCCCAGTATTTATATCCATACCATAAGACATATAAATGGTGGGGTACCTTCTTGATACTCATCAGAACTCAAGAAGTAGATTTGAGATGCTACAGAACGTCTTCAACATTTCAGAACAAGTCAAGGTGAATGTGACCAACTATTACTAGATATAATATGACCTTGATACATGGATCTAAATACCCTGGAATTTTCCTGACACTCATTGGAACTCAAGAGGTTGAATAGACAATCTGCAGAATGACTTCTACATTGCAGAACAAGTCCAGTTGCATGTGACTAACTACTACTACATATACAAGGACATGTTTCCCGGTTATGGTATATCTAGTAGTAGCTGATCACATTCAACTGGACTTGTTCTATAATGTTGACAATGCTCATAGCTTCTACAAGTTTATCAAGTCCCAATGAGTGCCAGGAAGATACCCCACCATTTATATGTCTTAAGGTGTGGATATAAATTCCGGGGTATCTTTCTGCCACTCATTGGAACTCAAGAAGTTGATTTGAAATCTACAGAACGTTTTCAACATTTCAGAACAAGTCCAGTTGAATGTGACCAAGCACTACTAAATATATTGAGACCTGGATACATAAGATCCTTCATAGACATTTTGGACTTCTGAAATGTTGAAGATGTTCTGTAGCATCTCAGATATACTTCTTGAGTACTGATGAGTGTCAAGAAGATACCCCAGCCCAGTAATTATATCCATACCATAAGACATATAAATGGTGGGGTATATTCTTCAAACTCATCAGAACTCAAGAAGTAGATTTGAGATGCTACAGAACGTCTTCAACATTTCAGAACAAGTCCAGGTGAATGTGACCAACTATTACTAGATATAATATGACCTCGATACATGGATCTAAATACCTGGGAATTTTCCTGACACTCATTGGAACTCAAGAGGTTGAATAGAAAATCTGCAGAATGACTTCAACATTGCAGAACAAGTACAGTTGCATGTGACTAACTACTACTACATATACAAGGACATGTTTCCGGGTTATGGTATATCTAGTAGTAGCTGATCACATTCAACTGGACTTGTTCTGTAATGTTGACAATGTTCATAGCTTCTTCAAGTTTATCCAGTCCCAATGAGTGCCAGGAAGATACCCCACCATTTATATGTCTTAAGGTGTGGATATAAATACCGGGGTATCTTTCTGCCACTCATTGGAACTCAAGAAGTTGAATAGAGAATCTGCAGAATGACTTCAACATTGCAGAACAAGTCCAGTGGAATGTGACTAACTACTACTACATATACAAGGACATGTTTCCGGGTTATGGTATATCTCGTAGTAGTTGGTCACATTCAACTGGACTTTTTCTGTACTGTTGACAATGTTCGTAACTTCTGCAGGTTTATCCAGTCCCAATGAGTGTCAGGAAGATACCCCAACATGTACTGTATATGTCGTAAAAGAGAAGTATGGACTTAGAGAAAAAAAGTATTCTTATTTATACTCGATCCAATGCTGCATCTAATCCCCCCCCCCCTCTCCAGTGAGAACTGAGCGATCAAACACAGCAATCACTCAGATCTCGCCCTCCACTCTGAGCAGAGAGCTAGGACTGCCAGTCTCCAACTCTCTGCTCTGTCCCTCCAGCGCCCACTGGAGCGCCGGGCTGTGGAAGGGGCAGGAGGGGCTGGCTCAGCTTCTCGGTGGATCGCTGGCTCAGCTTCTCGGTGGATCGCTGGGAGGCTGAGCCAGGTGCCGGTCCAGGAATATGGTGAGGATCTTTTCAGAGCCTGGACCATCTCTGTGACGTCAGCTGACAGCAGGCTTTAGCTGTAACAAGTTATGAGGAGAGGGGTCTGGAGGAATCTGGGGGTGTAAAGGTTCTGCCCACCATCCTGGAATGAGGAACATTCCTGCAATGTTTGGAATATACCTGGAATGAGACCTTCTATTCTAGAAAGACCTTACTGTGTGACACTCGGGTCCGTTGGAGGACTTTTTGGTTCCATTAGTCCTTCTCGCCATCGCCTGTATGGTGGTACTGTCTAATAAAAACAAGTCGACTCAGCCAACTGAAGAGGAGTAGAAGAAATTTAAAAAAAAACAGCCTGGCGTTGAGACACGGAGGAATCGTGATGAGATCGCACACTTCCTGTCCAGCAAGCTGTGCGGGAAAATTGTCTGGCAGCGAGATTGTGTGGGTAGACTTATGAGTGTGAGAAGGGAGTGATAACTGTTTGCTCTCCGTAGATTTCCTTGCAGTAAAAGAGCAGATTTATATTTGGTGCAACGCCGCTATTAACCTGCCTGGCAGTTTGTATTTCCAGAGCGCTGTACAGGCCGGTGCAAATCCATGCGTAACGGAACAGAGTTCAGATTTATTTTCTAGGAGACCCTGAAAATGTTTGCATGACGTTTGGGGAAGGAAGCTTTGCCATCGTCTAACTTTTATAGCATCCCTTTGGGTTGACGCTGTTGTTTCAGTTGGCTGAACGGAATAAATGGAGAGAATATACATACTTTATATTGTATATAGGCCGCATCTGGGCTAATATATATATATGGGCCACACCTGGGCTAATATATATATATGGGCCGCACCTGGGCTAATATATATATATGGGCCGCACCTGGGCTAATATATATATATGGGCCGCACCTGGGCTAATATATATATACGGGCCGCACCTGGGCTAATATATATATATACGGGCCGCACCTGGGCTAATATATATATATGGGCCGCACCTGGGCTAATATATATATACGGGCCGCACCTGGGCTAATATATATATATGGGCCGCACCTGGGCTAATATATATATATGGGCCGCACCTGGGCTTATATAATCGGGTCCACGCCGGGTATATATATATAATCGGGTCCACGCCGGGTATATATATATAATCGGGTCCACGCCGGGTATATTTATATA
>BLSH010351850.1:467955-479937 GCA_018402905.1 Glandirana rugosa | reverse complement strand
CAACTCCATATTAAAGCGGTTGTCTACCCAATTTTACTACTTTTACCTACAGGTAAGCCTATAATAAGGCTTACCTGTAGGTAAAATGAATATCTCCTAAACCTGTACGGCTTAGGAGATATTCCCTCTCCAAAATGCTTTGGAGTTACTGCGCATGCGCCGTGTATGTCTCGGCAAAGGCCCGGCAATAGGGGCGGACATTGCCGGGGAGACGGGAGTGACGTCTCGCGGCTCCGGCCAGTCACAGCGATGGAGCCGCGTACCCGGAAGCAAGATCCAGGGGAAGATGTCCGCTCCCAAAGAGCGGACCGAGCAGCCCGGTAGGATCTTCGTTTCAAGGTAAGTATTTCATAATGAGCTAGTATGCGGTGCATACTAGCTCATTATGCTATTGTCTTGCAGGCTGTCATTTTTTTTTTTCTCAAATGGGTAGACAACCGCTTTAATGACCATGGTTTTGGATTGGGATGTCCATCCAGCTCATATAGGTGATGGTTCGGGTTCACAATCTTTCAGCGGTATGCTTCTGTTTGGTAATGAATCATAGTTGCCAAAGATCTGAAAAGCACAGTATGCTCAGTGAAGAATTATATATTGTGTTTCTCTCTATGATTCATTTTATAATTATCTTCCTCGCTGCCCGGTGTCCTAATTACATCTTTTCTATTAGGTCCAGAGAGACAAAGTCTGTAATCCATTTATATTGTGTGGAGGCTTTAGAAAAGTCTAATGTATTACTGGTTACAGGTCAGGGATTGAAGTTGAACTGGGTGTAAGCGTCGCCCTATTTAAACATCATGTTTGCCCCAGTCACATCTGAATAATTACACCTTGTAGAAGTTCTGCTCCTTAAATCATGCAATTATTTTAACAAACAATGCAAATGCCAGAATGTACTTTTGCAGAAAGCACTATGTGTGCTTTTAATTATCAGCTGTTCTTTTTTTTTTTTCTTTTCTCTTTCTTTACTCTACAGTCTATAGACGAGCAAATTAGTTCACCAGAAAAACAGCATTTTTCTTACTTTTCTAACATTTCTAACCTCTAATTTTGCTATGCGGAACTGCTAGGAAAAATATGCTTAAAAAATTCCCACCACTGAGTGATGTGGATTTGTTGATAAAAAGATAAAAAAAAATAAAAAAATCACGGATATTTTTATGAACTTATGATATTTTCTATGTGATCACCGTGTCAACTCTGATGTGGCGATCGTATAACTTTGATGATAGACAAAGGGTTGACGTTAATGAGTTTAAGTGTAGCTGTGGACAAAATAAAAAATGGTATGTGATGCAGACTGTCTGTTGCAATATCCCCAGGCAGGTAACATGGACTCCCCCAAGGCGCAGAGTCTAAGTGGCAGTTGATCTTCAATAGAGAACCCTGCTAGAGGTGATGGGCTGAAATCCCTAGTTGTTCTTTGCTTCAACGTGTCAACAGTTCACAGCCCTTGAGATTGCCCTCAAAGGGACTGCTGGATGGAAGGACTATGGTGTGGAGGCTGTTCACAAACAGTTAACCAATAGAATAGTAAGGTCTAGGAAAAAGGTCAAAGCAGGAAGCAGGCCAAAGAGTAGTCAGGTCCAGGCACGTGTCAAGGCAGGAAGCAGGCCAAAGAGTAATCAGGTCCAGGTATAGGTTGAGGCAGGAAGAAATCAAGATAGCAGTCAGGTCCAGGCAGAGGTCAGGATAGGAAACAAGTAAAAGAGTTATCAGGTCAAGTCAGAGGTCAAGGCCGGCAGGAGGCAAGAGAGAAGTCAGGTCCAGGCAGAGGTTAGGGCATGTGGGAGTGAAGAGAGGTGTCAGGTACAGGCAAAGGTCGAGGCAAGCAGGAGTCTAGAGAGTAGTCAGGTACAGGCAGAGTTTGGGGCAGGAAGCAGGCAAGAGAGTAGTCAGGTCCAGGCAGAGGTTAAGGCAAGAAGCAGTCTAAAGAGTAGTCAGGTCCAGGTATAGGTCAAGGCAGAAAGCAAGCAAGAGAGCAGTCAGGTCCAGGCAGAGGTTGGGGCAGGAAGCAAATAAAAAAGAGTAGTCAGGTCCAGGCAAAGGTCAAGGCCGGCAAGAGAGAAGCCAGGTCCAGGCAGTGGTCTGGGCAGGCAGGAGTGAAACGAGTCATCAGGCACAAGCAGAGGTTAAGGCAAGCATGAGTCTAGAGAATAGTCAGGTACAGGCAGAGGTTGAGGCAGGAAGCAAGCAAGAGAGTAGTCAGGTACAGGCAGAGGTTGAGGCCAGCAGAAGGCAAGGGAGAAGTCAGGTTTAAGCAGAGGTCAGGTCAGGCAGGAGTCAAAAGAGTAGTCAGGTACAGGCAGAGGTTGAGGCAGGAAGCAAGGAAGAGAGTAGTCAGGTCCAGGCAGAGGTCAACACAGGCAGCAAGCAAGAGAGTAGTCAGGTCCAGGCAGAGGCCAGGGCAGGCGGGAGTGAAGAGAGTAGTCAGGTCCAGGCAGAGGTCAGGCAGGCAGGAGTGAAGAGAGTAATTAGGTATAGGCAGAGGTCAGGGCAGGTGGGAGTGAAGAGAGCTGTCATGTACAAGCAGAGGTCGAGGCAGGAAGCAAGCAAGAGAATAGTAAGGTCCAGGCAAAGTTTGAGGCCCGCAGGAGGCAAAAGAGAAGTCAGGTCTAGGCAAAAGTCAGGGCAGGTGGGAGTGAAGAGAGTAGGTCAAGTACAGGCAGAGATCGAGGCAGGCAGGAGTCAAGAGAGTAATCAGATCCAGGCAGAGGGTAAAGGCAGACAGCAAGCAAAAGTGTAGTCAGGTCCAGACAGAGGTCAAGGCCGGCAGGAGGCAAGAGAGAAGTCAGGTCCAGGCAGAGGTCAGGGCATGTGCGAGTGAAGTGAGGAGTCAGGTACAGGCAAAGGTCAGGGCATGTGCGAGTGAAGTGAGGAGTCAGGTGCAGGCAAAGGTCGAGGCAAGCAGGAGTCTAGAGAGTAGTCAGGTACAGGCAGAGGTTGGGGCAGGCAGCAGGCAAGAGAGTAGTTGTGTCCAGGCAGAGGTCAAGGCAGATGGTAAGCAAGAGAGAAGTCAGATAAGGCAATCCGGCAACAAGCAACCAATGGCAGGATTAACATTTTAGCAATCTAGCTCTAGGATAGTTGGCCACTTCAAAGGCTGCTGCTTAGGGACCCTCCTGGCCAGAGAACAAGCCAAGCATCGTGACCACCGCACTGATGCAAGCTGGTGGGTGCCAACACAATCTGGCACATGCATGAACTGCTATCCTGGAAAACCTGGAAATAATGAAGGTCCTGCAAATCCGAGAGATCCTGGATGTACAGGAAGTGTAGGATCAGCTGCATTAACACAGCATTGTTTTTGTTTTTCTGAGCCCCCCATAACATAATTTCATTGCTTAGTGATCCTGACAGTAGGTCAAGCATTTTCTACTTTTTTTACTTAAATATATACATTATCTCAAAAAAGTAAGTACACCCCTCACATTTATTCTATCTTTTCATGTGACAACACTGAAGAAATGACACTTTGCTACAATGTAAAGTAGTGAGTGTACAGCTTGTATAACAGTGTAAATTTGCTGTCCCCTCAAAATAACTCAACACACAGCCATTAATGTCTAAACCACTGGCAACAAAAGTGAGTACACCCCTAAGTGAAAATGTCCAAATTGGGCCAGAAGTGTCAATATTTTGTGTGGCCTCCATTACTTTGCAGCACTGCCTTAACCCTCTTGGGCATGGAGGTCACCAGAGATTCACAGGTTTCCACTGGAGTCCTCTTCCCCTCCTCCATGACGACATCACTGAGCTGGTGGATGTTAGAGACACTGCACCCCTCCACCTTCCGTTTGAGGAGCCCCACAGATGCTCAATAGGGTTTAGGTCTGGAGATGCTTGGCCAGTCCATCACCTTTACCCTCAGCTTCTTTAGCAAGGCAGTGGTCATCTTGGAGGTGTGTTTGGGGTCGTTATGTTGGAATACTGCCCTGCGGCCCAGTCTCTGAAGGGAGGGGATCATGCTCTGCTTCAGCATGTCACAGTACATGTTGGCATTCATGGTTCCCTCAATGAACTGTAGCTCCCCAGTGCCGGCAGCACTCATGCAGCCCCAGACCATGACACCCCCACCACCATGCTTGACTGTAGGCAAGACACACTTGTCTTTGTACTCCTCACCTGGTGGTCTCACACACGCTTGACACCATCTGAACCAAATACGTTTATCTTGGTCTCATGGTCTCAATGCGACCCCGGTTTTCACAGCCACCGTGGCAGAGCTGATTCTTGGCCGGAGTTTCTGGTCCACCCAAACCCCTCTTTAGCTGCATTAATGACCAGGAAGAGATCTCACTTGAGCTCTGGCCTGAAACACAGAGAGAGGGATCTGAGGGAGCTCTGTGTGTGTTTGGGCTTCGAGAGACAAGGTTTGCCTTTTGCTGATGTTTTGTGGGTGTCCCCACACCGTATAGTGAGGAAACGATATTGTTTAGTTTAGCGCTGGACGGCAAGGACTTATTTTTTATGTTTTGTTTTGTTTTACCTGAAAACCTTATTTTATTAATAAACCTGGCAAGCCGCCAGATTTTAAGGAAAGTTGACTGCACGCTGGCCTCCGGAAAGCTGATCCCCACGAGATAATCTCCCCACAATATATATAGTATCTACCTATCTACAGGGGCGTTGCTAGGGGGTGGCTATTGGGGCCATAGCCCGAGTCTCTTACCGGGTGGGTGCAGTTCTGCAATTAGCAAGTATGTCTCTCTGGGGACCCTGATGTAAGAGGAATCCACACTCAGGTATGTAACAATATTTATTTTTATATATATATATATATATATATATATATATATATATATATATACATATATACACACACACACATACACACACGTATATTATATACATGTGTATGCCCACTCAAGCGTATGACTTTCTTTACTTTGCTGCTATGGGCCCTAGCCCCAGATCTTTTATAGACCTAGCAATGTCCCTGCCTATCTATAATATTCCTTTTACCATGAATGAACCTACAGTACAGACTTACAAAGTTAGCCAAGCTGAAAAAATGGTCTACGCAGCTCAACCAAGATACAAAAAGAAATAAATAAGTAAAATAAGTAATTGCATCCTCAGAACCCCAAACCCCCAGATGATCCAGAGGAAGGCGAAGAAAAACCTTCTGAGCCAGGGTCCAATTTGCTTTAACAGAGAAAATCCTTCCTCTTCCCCAAAGGCGATGGGATGCTTCCGGACCAACATTCTCCGATGTTATGTCTTATTAATATTAATGGCCGGTTATGTTTTGTGCATTTTGAACCTGGAGAGGGAGAGAAGCCAGCAAACAACAGATGCTCCGAGTCAGCGGGTTATGGGCTCCATTCATTATAATCTGTAACACACCTCGTATTTGCCATGAGGATCATTATTTTTAGCCATATGACCATTATTTTCAGCAATCATCGGCTCTCATCGCTGGAAAAAAAAAACGTTGATAGTGACAGATTATGTTGGTTACAGCTTAGTGAATGGAGCCTCTTGTCTGCCGTCTGAGGTGCCACCTAGGAAGAGTGAATTCGGGGACACGGGGGGCATTGAGGAGGGGCCCTGAGTCTATACAGGGGAGGAGAAGTTAGTACATGAGTGCATATGATAGAATACATTTAGGTTTTAAGCCCTTGCCAAAGGGTAGGAAGCATAGACCACATCACCTATTAACCCCTTCCTACTGGCCCTTTAGGAAATTGTAACTCCAGGGCTGTTCCATGGGCTTCTTGATTGTATGATTGCTCTGATTGGTTGTCCCATTACTCATGTGATTGGAAGCTGGACCATTCTGCTCCCAATAGCCACTGTGTGACCAGGAGCTGTCAGTGGCAGCTCGATCACAGTGCTAGAAGCACGTGATTGAGCGCACAGAACAGTGATGCGTATATGTGACAGTAGAGAATAAGGCTCATCTCCATGCTGCCACACACAGGCGTGCACACAGGGTGTGCCCTAATCCCCCCCATATACCCTCTACTGCCCTGCCCCCCCTCCCGTAGTGCTTGCAATTTCCTTCCTCTTCTCTCCCACTGGCTGCTGCTGCGGGCACACTCATAGAATGAGCGGGGGAAGAAGCCTGTAACTATGTAATTTACCGACCCCTTCCCTTTCTGAATGAACACAGTAAGTGATTGGTACCATGTGTTTGAGCTTTAGAGTGCACACCCTAATGCAATATGCTGCCACATATATGTGTAAGGGGGGCTTTGCGGTTGGATAGACTTGGTGCTAAGAGCACAAGACCCTACCTGAGCTGCTGTCATGCTGGAACACGACCCCTCCTGCTGAGGCTGAACTCTCCACCATATTGGGCCCCCACTCCATGGCAGAGGCCTCCACACGACATTCCTGGCTGTTGACCTTTATAACCCAAAAAGTATGTCCACACACATGACTAGAATTTGCTGCACTTCACTGATGGAATTCAGTCACATCACTTCATCATACATTCCGGAGTCACTTGACAATACACAGTCAATCACATTTAGTGGATGGTCCGCAGCAGTCACATGTGAAAGCACATGCAGCACTTTCAGCAGCCATCTGCTTCTAGCAGTCTCTCCTTCCACAAGGGGTCATTATTACTCACAGGACTGGACTCTCTGTAGATACCTTCTCCATAGGTACACCTCTCGTGGAACCCTCCAGGGGTATAACCTCACCCAGGGAGCTCTTGGCCTGGCCTAAAAGACCTTTTGCAATTCACCCAACCCCCATCTCCCTAAGAGTCATAAAGTATACAGCTGGGTGCAGGACTACTCCTCCCTAGCCTCCTGGCCTTTACAGGCCCTCAATGTGTGGTTACATATGTGCTGGTGTGGGATGCTTGGCTCCCATGCCCCAAGTGCTCTAGGGCTCCTCCTAACCTTGTCTATAACTGGGCACTTATTCACCCATAACATCACTGCAAGAGGGCTTTGACTAAAAGGGGCCCAGCACCTGATAACACTGTCTGCTGTAATCAGACACAATTCCTGGTACAGAGCCACCTAGTGGCAAAATAGCTAACTGCACCTGCCTACATATGCATGTGGCCTGTGGGAAGGTGTTAACCTCACATCACCTATTAATCCTTTCCTGCCGACCCTGCCAGAGGTGTCCCATGGGCATCTCAATCATGCAGTGCCAGGACAAGCTCATCTGATGCCCAAGACAAAAATGCCAAACTGCCCCCCCCTCCCCCAAACCCCCTCATTTATTATAAAAGTGTCAGTGTCTTTTCAAAACCAGTTTGAAATATTAACTAAGAGTATACATGTCTGTGATAATAGCCCACAGCATTAATGCCTACAGTTTATGCAAATGCAATAATAGCTCCCAGAATTGGTGTCAGTAGCAGCAATTATAACCCCCACCAATAGTGACAGTTTCTGCAATAATAACTCCTAGCATAGATGGAAATTTCTCTAAAAAATTGTTTCCGCAACAATAATCCCCAGCATCCTTATCAGTTTCTGCAATAATAACACCAAGCATAGATTGCAGTTTCCATAATAATAACCCCCAGTATCAGTGCCAGTTTACACAATAATAACCCCCAGCATAGATTGCAGTTTCCATAATAATAACCCCTAGCATCAGTGCCAGTTTACGCAATAATAACCCCCAGCATTGGTGCCAGTTTGTGCAATAATAACCGCCAGCATTGGTGCCAGTTTACACAATGATAATGCTCATCATAGATGGCATTTTCCATAATAATCACCCCCAACATAAGTGTCAGTTTGTGCAACAATAACCTCCAGCATTGGTGTCAGTTTGTGCATTAATAACCCCCAGCATTGGTGCCAGCTTGTGCAATAATAACCCCCAGCATTGGTGCCAGCTTACACAATAATAATGCTCATCATAGGTGGCATTTTCCATAGTAATCACCCCCCAACATAAGTTACAGTTTGTGCACTAATAACCCCCAGCATTGCTGCCAGTTTGTGCAATAATAACCCCCAGCATTGGTGCCAGTTTGTGCAATATTAACCCCCAGCATTGGTGCCAGCTTACACAATGATAATGCTCATCATAGATGGCATTTACCATAATAATCACCCCCCAACATAAGTGCCAGCTTGTGCAATAATAACCCCCAGCATTGGTGCCAGCTTACACAATAATAATGCTCATCATAGGTGGCATTTTCCACAATAATCACCCCCCAACATAAGTGCCAGTTTGTGCACTAATAACCCCCAGCATTGCTGACAGTTTGTGCAATAATAACCCCCAGCATTGGTGCCAGTTTGTGCAATAATAACCCCCAGCATTGGTGCCAGCTTACACAATGATAATGCTCATCATAGATGGCATTTACCATAATAATCGCCCCCCAACATAAGTGCCAGTTTATGCAATAATAACCTCCAGCATTGGTGTCAGTTTGTGCAATAATAACCCCCAGTATTGGTGCCAGTTTACACAATGATAATGTTCATCATAGATGGCATTTTCCATAATAATCACCCCCAACATCATTATCAGTTAAAGCAATAATAACCCCCTGCATTGGTGTCAGTGGCAGCAAAAATGACCCCCAGCATAGGTGATCAGTAGGATTATGCTTTCTAATAAGCCTTAAACATGCCCCCTCCCCTTTCCTAACATCTATGCTGACCAAACTGTGTAAAAAAAAAAATCTGGTCACGTGATTCTCCCTGTGTCAGCCAGCAGCAGCTGCAGGGGAGAGGTAAGAAAACTCCGACAACTGCTGGTAAAGCACGAGTGGTGATGTCACCCATAGGCTTTCATGTCCCAGCCATTGGCAGTGCTCCCTCCGTCCTCTCCCTCGCATACCCTGCTGGCTCACACAGGGGGATCACATGACCAGACTGGAGCGGCCTCAAAATAAGTCAGTCAGCATTGGTATTAGGAGGGGAGGGGGACCACCCACACTCTCTAAGGTGTTAACCAGTCCAGTTCACAGTAAAAGGCTTCCACTGGGTAAATTAACATAACTTTACACTTCATACTTCTCCTCCACTGCCTGCTGCTTGTATTACTCAGTTCCTCATGCCGCTCCCCCGCAGCGCCACTATCTCTCTCTTGGCTAGGGTTGCCACCTCATCCCTTTAAAACCGAACACATATGAATTACACAGGTTGTTCTGAGGCTAATTTATTGCAGATGAGGCACCAAGTGAGTTTAATTACCACCTTAATCAGCCACAGAACAACCTGGGTAATTAATACGTGTTAGGGTTCAAAGGGATGAAGTGGCAACCCTAGTCCTGGCCTCTGAGTGCCGTCATGTCAGGGGCTAGAAATCATCTGTTGGGAGATGTCTCCACCTGGCAGAGTATGGATGTCCTCTAGTAGTGCCAGCCGGGTGCACTGTTGTGGGCAGCAGCCGCGATCTGTGCAATTTCTGCTGTGCATTTTTAACCAATGATTGCCCTCCCTCAGGCAAGCACTGCAGTGTGTGATCACTGCGCTCCCCCTCCAGTGAATTGATGTGCCTAAGGGTCCTGTCCCTTTGCTCCGCCCCCCCCCTTGTCCCAGCCCTTTTTTACAAGGGACAGTGACATCATCAATGTGCTGTACATAGCCTGTACAGAGAGCAGAGCTGTAGGAGGGGCCCAGCAGGCTCCACCCACTACAGACAACTACAGGAGGAGGCGGAGACAAGAACGGTCACATTGCACAATGAGAGGGAGCAGAGCTGCAGGAGAGGCCCAGCAGGCTCCACCCACTAGAGAAAACTGCAGGAGGGAGCGGAGGTCCAGCAGGCTCCAACTACTACAGGCTGCCCATGGAAAAATACAGAAGGGGCGGTGACAAGACCAGTCCCCCTGCACAAGGAGAGAGAGCAGAGCTGCAGGAGAGGCCCAGCAGGCTCCACCTATTAGAGAAAACTGCAGGAGGAGGGGGCGGAGGTCCAGCAGGCTCCAACTACTACAGGCTGCCCATGGAAAAATACAGAAGGGGCGGAGACAAGACCAGTCCCCCTGCACAAGGAGAGAGAGCAGAGCTGTGGGAGTGGCCCAGCAGGCTCCACCCGCTACAGGAAACTACAGGAGGGGGCGGAGACAAGACCAGCCCCCCTGCACAAGGAGAGAGAGCCGGGCTGTGGGAGGGGCCCAGCAGTCTCCACCCGCTACAGGAAACTACAGGAGGGGGCGGAGACCAGACCAGTCCCCCTGCACAAGGAGAGAGAGCAGAGCTGTAGGAGGAGCCCAGCAGGCTCAACCCGCTACAGGAAACTACAGGAGGGGGCTGAGACCAGACCAGTCCCCCTGCACAAGGAGAGAGAGCAGGGCTGTGGGAGGGGTCCAATTAGCTCCCCCCAGTGGCGTCACTAGGGTTGGTGTCACCCGGTGTGGAAAAACATGGTGGCACCCCACCTCCACCAAGTATAGTCCCCCCTCAGTACAGACCCTCCCCCTGTCAGTACATACCCCTCTCCAAGTATAGTCCCCCCTCAGTATAGACCACTCCTTCCACTAAGTACAGACCCCCTCCCTCAGTATAGACCTCCCACTAAGTATAAACCCCCTCCATCAGTATACACCCCACCATCAGTATAGACCCCCCATCAGTACAGACTCCCCAGGACAAACCACCCCCTCCTCCATCAGTACAGACCCACTAGAGAAAACTGCAGAAGGAGGCCGAGGTCCAGCAGGCTCCAACTACTACAGGCTGCCCATGGAAAACTACAGGAGGGGGCGGCAACAAAACCAGTCCCCCTGCACAAGGAGAGAGAGAGCAGTGTTGTGAGAGGGCTCCAGTTAGCTCCCCCACTACAGAAAACAACAGGAAGGGGCGCAGACAAGATCGGTCACATTGCACAATGAGAGAGAGCAGAGCTGCAGGAGAGGCCCAGCAGGCTCCACCCATTAGAGAAAACTGCAGGAGGGGGCGGAGGTCCAGCAGGCTCCAACTATTACAGGCTGCCCATGGAAAACTACAGGAGGAGGTGGCGAGAAGACCAGTCGCCCTGCACAAGGAGAGAGAGCAGAGCTGTGGGAGGGGCCCAGCAGGCTCCACCCACTACAGAAAACTACAGAAGGGGGCGGAGACAAGACCAGTCCCCCTGCACAAGGATAGAGAGCAGGGCTGTGGGAGGGGTCCAATTAGCTCCCCCAGTGGCGTCACTAGGGTTTGGTGTCACCCGGTGAGGAAAAACATGGTGGCACCCCACCTCCACCAACTATAGTTCCCCCTCAGTACAGACCCCCATGTCAGTACAGACCCCTCTCCAAGTATAGTCCCCCCTCAGTATAGACTGCCCCCTCCACTAAGTACAGACCCTCTCCCTCAGTCAAGACCTCCCACTAAGAATAAACCCCCTCCATCAGTACAGACCCCCCCAAGACAAACCATCTCTATCAGTACAGACCCCCTCAGAATAAACCAACCCCCCATCAGTACAGACCCCCCAGAGCAAACCCCCCTCCCCCAGTACAGACCCCCCCAGAGCAAACTCCCCCATCAGTACAGACCCTGCACTGAAGGGGGGTGGATTGTGTTACATTGAAAACTGTCCTGCCTCTGGGACCCAGGACTCTCTGCCGCCATCCTTCTGGTGTCACCCCTCTACGAGTGACACCCTGGTGCGGGCCGCACCCTCTGCTCCCACCTAATGACACCTCTGGCTCCCCCCCTACAGAAAACTACAGGAGGGGGCGGAGACAAGACCAGTCCCCCTGCACAAGGAGAGCTACCTCCCCCAAATAAGAATCACCCTCCAGAACTGACTCCCTCTCCCAGACATGAATCACCTCCCCCGCCAGATATGACTCCCCTCTGATATAAACATCTCCCCAGACATGACTGCACCCCCAGACATGGCTCCCCCTTGATATCAACCACCTCCACCCCACGGTGGTACAAAAAGGTGTGGCCCACTGTGGTTGGGATCACTGCGGTGACCCCCCCTCGATTAACCTGGGGAGGGTGTCGGGACGAGA
This sequence comes from Glandirana rugosa, assembly GCA_018402905.1. NCBI lineage: Eukaryota > Metazoa > Chordata > Amphibia > Anura > Ranidae > Glandirana > Glandirana rugosa. Next base: position 468,041 of record BLSH010351850.1, on the reverse strand, counting down.
GAGAGGAACACGTCCCCCTGACCAGAACAGAGGCGGGGGAGGACATCAAAAGACATCCCCCCCTCGGTCTCCACAGTAATCCACCC
>BLSH010351850.1:441376-453369 GCA_018402905.1 Glandirana rugosa | reverse complement strand
GCCCCCCCCTTGCCCCTATCTGAGGACGCCCATGTATATATATATATATATATATATATATATATATATATATATATATATATACACAGTATCTCATGAAGTGAGTACACCCCTTACATTGTAAATATTTTATTCTATCTTTTTGTAGAGCAACAATGCTTTTTTTTTTCAGATCCTCAGAGAGTTCTTTGCCATGAGGTGCCATGTTGAACTTCCAGTGACCAGTATGAGAGAGTGAGAGTGATAACACCAAATTTAACACACCTGCTCCCCATTCACACCTGTTAAGGACACCACCTAGGGGAGTAAGCCCTTTTGCCGTCATCCCTATTATACAAATTGTTGAATAGGACCCCCTCACTTGGGTTTGGGATTTTTATAGGCAAACTGAATGATAAATCGTTCTATATAAAAATTATAAAGGTTTAATGATATACATTAAAATATACAATACAATGAATGTATTACATAACATTAAAACAACATATGGGTACATGTATTTGACAATACGTCTGGTAACTGTAGTTTGTGGACACTCCTAGGCCCGACGCGTTTCAGGAGATTCCCTTCTTCAGGGGCCGTTATTGGGAGATTCACAATTCTATAATACAATGGCATGTGTTTAGATAGACTTCAATACAACAGTAAATTTGAACAAGGAACCTTTACCTCCCATTCACACCTGAGACCTTGTAACACTAACGAGTCGCATGACACCGGGGAGGGAAAATGGCTAATTGGGCCCAATTTGGACATTTTCGCTTAGGGGTGTACTCACTTTTGTTGCCAGCGGTTTAGACATTAATGGCTGGGTGTTGAGTTATTTTGAGGGGACAGCAAATTTACACTGTTATACAAGCTGTACACTCACTACTTTACATTGTAGCAAAGTGTCATTCCTTCAGTGTTGTCACATGAAAAGAAATAAATGTGAGGGGTGTACTTACTTTTGTGAGATAATGTGTGTGTGTGTGTGTATATATATATATATATACACACACAAGTAATGGCAGCACACAGCCTGGATTTATGGGATTCTCCCAGCACACTCTGTGATAAATCTGGAGGATTGTACAAAGTATCTGTACAGATGGCCCATGGAATTGCTCTTCAGGCCATGACCTATTAATGCTCAGCACTGTACAGGTGACCAGCAATCTGCTCTACTGTTGCCTTGTTGTGCCATGTGACCCGCCGTCATTGCAAACATATATCTTTTCTTAATGCACTATATTTTAATGAATGGAATGACAGTCCTCCATGGATGGAATATGCTGTACATTAGATTGTAAGCTCTGATAACCACTTAAGGACAGGAAGGATTCCCCCCGTTAGGACCAAAGCGCTTTTTTGCGATTCGGCGCTGCGTCACTTTAACTGACAATTGCGCGGTCGTGCGGAGTTGTACCCAAATTAAGTTGATGCCCTTTTTTCCCCATAAATAGAGCTTTCTTTTGGTGGTATTTGATCACCTACGTCATTTCTGATCACCGCTATAAACAAAAAAAGAGCCACAATTTTGCAAAAAAAATAATATTTCTTACATTTTGCTAAAATACAAATCCAAAAAAATATATAAAAAAAAAATTAATTCATCGGTTTTGGCCGATTATTATTCTTCCTCATATTTTTGGTAAAAAAAATCGCATTTTGCGTATATTGATTAAAAAAAATCGAAATAAGCGTTTATTGATTGGTTTGCGCAAAAGTTGCTACGTTTACGAACCATGAGAATTCATTTATGGGGTTTTTTTTATTTTTGTTATTTTTTACTAGTAATGGTGGCGATCTGCGATTTTTACTGCAACATTGCGGCGGACATGTTGGATACTATTGACACTTTTTTTTGGGACCATTGGCATTTATACAGCGATCAGTGCTATGAAAATGCACTGTTTACTGTGTAAATATCACTGACAGGGAAGAAGTAAACACTAGGGGGCGATCAAAGGGTTACCTGTGTTCCCTGGGATGTGTTACTAACTGTGTGGGGGATGGGCTGAGTGGGGGAGGAGAGTGATTGCGGCTCCCATATACAGGAAGCCTGTGATCACAGCCCTTCCCCACTGACAGAACGGAGATCCGTTGTTTACACACACGGACCCCCGTTCTGTTACTGCAGGGGAGCGATCGCAGGTAGCCGGCGGACATCGAATCTCTGGCTCTCCCGACACACTGCCTCCGGCAAGGTGCGTGCCCATGATCCACGATCTCGTGGCCACCGTGAGGTGATGGCATTTCGCAATATCGAGCCAAGTTGTCGCCGTCAATTCACAGCGGGCGGTCGGCAACTGGATAAGCAGGGCTCTTCTCACCTTCTTGTATTAAATTGCATTGTGCTGGCTCCTCTGATATTGTAAAGTGCTGGCACTATATCAATCCTGGATAGTAATAATATATATAGAGGTATAAGAAAGAAAAAGATACGCAGGGGCGTATCATGAAATTAGTGGGCCCGTGTGCAAGCCCACGCCTCACCGATCATCCCCAGCTGTCAACCAGGGAGAGGTCATCCATGGGTGCAGTGTGGGTCAGAGCACAGTGGGCCCCCCACCCCTCAGGGACCGTGTTCAGTGAACACCCTGCACCCATGGATGATACACCACTGGAGCTGCGCTCATACTGAAAAATGAATTATAATAATAACCTTAAATATAAAGCCAAGAAAAACATTTCCTATACATAAAAAAAAAAAAACAAGTAAATAAAGTGCAGATAGGTGAATCGCTCTTAAGAGTGAGTGAATCGCTTTTCAAGGTCCTCTCAAAGTGTAGGTGACTGACAAACACAGCAAACCCCTCCGTCACATAGATTTCACGCTTACCAGTGGTATAGCGCTTGTAGTTAATTACCCAGCCGGGGGCCTTGATCTGCGCTAAAATTCATTTGACAGTTCACATCCGAGAGTTCTCCTATGGTAGAACAGGACGGATGGTCTGGGACTCCAAGGGGGCCAATCTCGTTCAGAGAGTAACCCAAGAGGAAAGAAGAACTCGCCATAGTATAACACCAATGGGACATTTATTGGAATAAAAAGTAATGCACTTACTAGTAACCAATCACTGTCCAAATCATGCCGACTTCACCTTCAAAACATCTCCAAAATACCTCCCTTCCTAACCGCTGACACCACTAAGCAACTTACTCACTCCCTTGTTATCGCTCGCCTTGACTATTGTAACTCCCTCCTAATTGGCCGACCTCTCCGCAAGCTACCCCCTCTTCAGTCTATCATGAATGCTGCTGCCAGATTCATCCACCTTACCAACCGTTCGGTGTCCGCCACTCCTCTCTGCCAATCCCTCCACTGGCTTCCCATTTTCCAAAGAATCAAATTCAAAACCCCAACCATGACATACAAGGCCATTCACAACTCTGCCCCAAGCTACATCGCCAATCTTATCTCCAAATATCGCCCAAACCGGCCTCTTCGCTCCTCCCAAGACCTTCTGCTCTCTATCTCCCTTGTCTCCTCCTCCCATGCTCGTCTCCAGGACTTCTCCAGAGCCGCTCCCATCCTCTGGAACTCTCTACCCCAATCTGTCCGCCTATCCCCTACTCTGCCCACTTTTAGGCAATCCCTGAAAACGCATCTCTTCAAGGAGGTCTATCCTGCCTCCAGCTAACAACGGAATCTTCTACTCCCCTCATCAGTTCATCCCCCACAGTCCCTACCTTTATGTTTCACCAGCCCCCCCCCCCCTTAGATTGTAAGCTCACAGGAGCAGGACCCTCTAACCCTCTTGTTTTAAATTGTACTGTTGCTGTAATGTCTCTCTTTATGTTGTAAAGCGCTGCGCAAACTGTTGGCGCTATATAAATCCTGTATAATAATAATAATACTAGTAAAAAATATATACATCAGCATAAAAAAGATAAAAAAGAAGCCGGTCGGCTGAGATAAACGCCCGTCCCTCTGGGTCTAAGGCAACGCGGAAATGTCAGCATGTCCCTCCGTCCGACGCGTTTCATCACAAATGGTGTTTTATATATATATATATATATATATAGAGGGATGCCCAGTGCTGTGTGACAGAAATTCCTGGAGGCTGTTTTATTACCCATGCACCTGATGATGTTTCTGACCAGAGGACTCTACAAGACAGAGTTGTACAGTTGTGTTTCAGAGTTTGCCTCTCCTGGAAGAAATGGTGAAATTTTGGCATTGATATTGAAAATCTGACTGATACCAAAAATCTCTTTTATTAATTGGTAGTGATGTTATGGAGACATTTATTATCACATAGTCCTTTGGCTCCTATTTATATAATTTTAGCAACAGAAATACAGAAATCCCCCAAATGGCCCTGATAAAAAGTGCCCCGCCCCCCGCCCCCCCCCGGAATCTTTGGCCTTGGTACTGACACACACAGGTTACAATGACCATTAACCACTTCCAGACCGCGTTGTACACATTTACTGCTGCATAACGCAAATCGCCATCTATAAAGGACGATTCAAGCACGTGCGGCTAGGGGGCCCACCGCAAACTCCAGGAGTGTGACCACGGGTCGGGCGGACTCGATGTCTGCCGGCGACCCGCAATCCCTTACAACAGCAGGGGCACCGCTAATGTAAACACGGTGGTTCCCCGCTCTGACAGGGAACATAACAGTGATCTACTGATCCCTGTCACTGGGATCCGTTAGATCTCTGGTGCCCCTGGCAGCCCAGCCCCCTCACAGTTAGAACACACCTAGGGAACACAGTTACCCCCTGGATCTCCCCCTGCAGGTTAACCCCTTCACTGCCAATGACATTTACACAGTAATCAGTGGATATTTAAATTTCTGATCGCTGTATAAATGTCATTGGTCCCAAAAAAGTGTCAAAAATGTCCGACATGTCCACCACAATATCGCAGACCCCATAAAAATCGCAGATCACCGCCATTACTAGAAAAAAAAAACTGTAAAAACGCCAGAAATGAATTCTCAAGGTTTGTAAACGCAGCAACTTTTGCGCAAACCAATCAATAAACGTTGATTGCTATTTTTTTTACCAGAGGAGTATATATCGGCCAAAACTGATGAATAAATTTGTTTTTTATATATATATATTTTTTTTTTTGATTTGTATTTTAGCAAAAAGTAAGAAATGTTTTTTTTTTTTGCAAAATTGTCGCTCTTCTTTTGTTTATAGCGGCGATCAGAAATGACACAGAGGGGATCAAATACCACCAAAAGAAAGCTCTATTTGTGGGAAAAAAGACGCAAATTTTGTTTGGGTACAACGTCACATGACCGCGCAATCAGTTAACGCAGTGCCGAATTGCTAAAAGTGATCTGGTCCTAAAGTGTGAAATCCTTTCTGGGCTGAAGTGGTTAAAGGTTCATTTTCTACATCTGTGGATCTTTAAATGGCAATTAGTGTCTGTGTATAAATAAGTTTGTTAGCTCTCACATGGATGCACTGAGCAGGCTCATTTGGTGCAGTAACGGTTTCTTTCAGGCAACTTGTTTTTCGTATCGTCGTATTGTGCTCCTCGAAACAACCACACCGTCTTTTTCCAAAACAGCCTGTATTTCTCTTGAGGTTACCTGCGGGGTTTTCCTTTGTATCCTGAATAATCCTTCTGGCAGTTGTGGCTGCAATCTTTCTTGGTCTACATGACCTTGGCTTGGTGTCAAGAGATTCCAGAATTTTCCACTTCTTAATAAGTGATTGAACAGTACTGACTGGCATATTCAAGGATTTTAATATATTTTTATATCTTTTTCCATCCTTATAAAGTTCCATTACCTTGTTACGCAGGTCTTTTGACAGTTCTTTTCTGCTCCCCATGGCTCAGTATCTAGCCTGCTCAGTGCATCCATGTGAGAGCTAACAAACTCATTGACTATTTAATATAACCAGTCACTAATTGCAATTTAAAAAGCCACAGTTGTGGGAAATTAACCTTTAATGACCATTGTATCCCGTGTGTGACACCTTGTGTGTCTGTACCAAAGCCAAACATTCCTGGGGGTGGACTTTTAATCAGGGCCATTTGGGGGATTTCTGTTATCATTAGGGTATAAAAAGTAGCCAAATAACTAATAAATGGCTTTATATCATCACTATCTTTCATACAACACAGTTTTTTGGCATTAAAAGTCATAATTTCACTATCAATGCCAAAATGTTACCATTTCTACCAGGAGAGGCAAACTTTTGAGCATAACTGTATTGTATCAGATTACATAGATTGGGGTTCGGAGATCAGATCAGAACAAGCATGTAATACTGACACAATGTCTTTACAGTATTGCAACACTTTAACCACTTGCCGACCAGCCGCCGTGGTTTGGCGGAGGCAGGTTGGCTCTCCTGCGCAAACCGCTGTCATATTGTGGGCATGTGTGCGCAGCCAGAGGTGCGCACGCTCACTGGCTAGTGAGGGAGCCAATCAGTGGGTGAGGCGGACTCAATGTCCGCCGGCCACCCGTGATCGCTCCCCCACAGAGACAGAATAGGGATCCGTGAATGTAAACAAGTGGATCCCGGTTCTGACAGAGGTGAGGAGTGTGATCGTATGTTCCCAGTATATGGGAGCAGCGATCTCTCTCCTCCACCAGTTATACCAGCCCCCACACAATTAGAACACACTGACAGGGAACACAGTTAACCCCTTTGATCGCCCCCTAGTGTTAACCCCTTCCCTGCCAGTGACATTTATACAGTAATCAGTGGCTATTTTTTAGCTCTGATCGCTGTATAAATGTCATTGTTCCCAAAAAAATGTCAAAAGTGTCCAACATGTCCGCCGCAATGTCACAGTCCTGAAAAAAATCACAGGGAGATGTCGTTACTAATGAGATCAAAAACTGCAGCGCAAAGTCCAAACAAAATTCCTTGAGAATACTCCTATGAATTCAATGAATGTGCACGCCCGTCACCAATGTCACTGCCACACATAGCTTCTTACCAGATTCCAATGACCCTCTATTACGGAGGGTCAAAATGCACTTTGGTAAAGTTGAAACCACCAAGGAACAAGCAGATTGTGCAGGCAACGTGATAGGGCAAACTCTCATCAATAGATCTCCAACAACGGTGAATGGTTCATGTAATAGATATAAGAATCCCAATAGTGCAGATGGTATAGAAAGAGTTTATTTGTATAAAACGTACAAGTGGTTACTCACATTATAGAAGTCTAAAATCAGCATAGTTCAGCATAATACAGCGCTTGGATGCACCAAGTAGTCAGCGTCCAGCGTCCAGAATCCAAGATGGGGTCCGCGACTCAAACTTCCCGGTCACGTGTGGAATGAGTTTCGCCTGGCGTCCACCCAACGCGTTTCGTCATCAATGATGACGTTCCACACGTGACCGGGAAGTTTGAGTCGCAGACGCCATCTTGGATTCTGGACGCTGACTACTTGGTGCATCCAGACGCTGTATTATGCTGAACTATGGGCTCCACCCATTACAGAAAACTACAGGAGGGGCAGAGACAAGGCCATTCCCCCTGCACAAGGAGAAAGAGCAGAGCTGCGGGAGGGGCCCAGCAGGCCCCACTGATTACATAAAACTACAGGAGGGGGTGGAGACAAGGCCATTCCCCCTGCACAAGGAGAGAGAGCACAGCTGTGGGAGGGGCTCAGCAGGCTCCACCCATTACAGAAAACTACAGGAGGGGGTGGAGACAAGGCCTTTCCCCCTGTACAAGGAGAGAGAGCAGAGTTGTGGGAGGGGCCCAGCAGGCTCCACCCATTACAGAAAACTACAGGAGGGAGTGGAGACAAGGCCTTTCCCCCTGTACAAGGAGAGAGAGCAGAGCTGTGGGAGGGGCCCAGCAGACTCCACCCATTACAGAAAACTACAGGAGGGGGCGGAGACAAGAACAGTCGCCCTGCCTACAGATAAATGAAGAATTGTGTTGTGGGAGGGGCCTAGCAGCTTCCACCCACTACAGGTTTCCTGTAGAAAACTACAGGGGAGTAGTGCAGAGCGAAAAAATTAGTTTCGTTTCGATCCGTTATTTACATAATTTCGTTTAGCTAGATTTTTTAAATTTGTTTAATTCAATTTCGGATTTAATTACTTTTGTTCGTTTTCAAATCGATTAGAAAAGTTTTTGAATCAATTTCGAATAGTTTTAGAATTCGAAAAAGTTTTCGAATTCGAATCCTTTTCAAATTCAAATCATTTTTAAATCGTTTTCCAGTTTCCAAGGAGAATGGGGGGTGGAGTGGAAAGTGGAGGAATAGAATGGAAAAAGATAGAATACAATAGAGGGGAATATAACAGATATATAGCCATGCCACCGCCCTCCCTATCCATGTGCCCGGCCCTTTCCAGGACGCTGGACGCATGAATTCCTATGGTGGGGATGGGGATGTGTTTTTTGAAGTGCTGATTAGAGAGGGTCTAATAGGCTTCAAAATAGGGTGGGCTTGGGGCGCAGAGCACTGCGCCCGGAGCCCACCCAGGTGTGTTACAACAGCGAATTCCCCGCAAGATCACTTTTATAGGCGGCGGGAGAGATGCCCCCCTCCGCCGCTTGCCGGTCAATTCCGAGCTTACCTGAGCCGGCGGTAAGCCTGGAACCGATCCGATGCGGTCGATGGCTAGGCAGCATGTCAAGTGAGGGCAAGATAGCCCCCGCTTTATGCCCTTGGAGGACTGGAATGACCTCTGATGTCACTTCCGGTTTCTGGGCTTAAAGAGATGATTTTTTTTTTTAAAGTCAAAGTGTCTTTTTTTCTTTCCTTGTATTTATGGGTAAATGAGAGGTGTGGGGTCTTTTTTTTTGACCCCAGATATGTAAACGGTGTTCAAACCACACATGTGAGGTATCGCCACAATCGTTAGAGTGAGAGCAATAATTCTAGCGCTAGATCTCCTCTGTAACTCAAAACTGCTAACCTGTAAAAGTGTTTAAAGCGTCGCCTATGGAGATTTTTAAGTACCATAATTTGTCGCCAATTCCACGAGTGGGCGCACTTTTAAAACATGACATGTTAGGTGTCTATTTACTCGGCGTAACATCATCGTTCACATTATACAAAAAAATTGGCCTAACTTTACTGTTTTTTTTATTCATTAACCACTTCCGGACCGCCCGCCGTCATTATACAGTGGGCCTTTGAAGTGGAATAACGTTGTTATGGTAGCAGATAGCGGTATTTTTTTTTTCAGTCGGCGATTCTCTTTCAGATAAAAGCGGTCTCTGCAGCGAATTCGCCGCAAGATCACTTTTATAAGCGGCGGGAGAGGTGCCCACCCCCTTTCCGCCGTTTTCCCGTCCTATCTGCTGCTTACCGGACCCACCGATAGCATCAGAGATGGTCGCGTCCGCTCTCCCCTCCCCCCTGCACTGGATGCTGAGTGAGCAGAAGATGCCGTCCACTCGGCTCCATAGCATTGACTGGCGGAAGCGACGTCACAAGTCACTTCCGCCCAATGCTCTTAAAGGGGACATTTTTTTTTTTGGCATTATTTTATTTTTTTTATTGCATTTTAGTGTAAATATGAGATTTGATGTTTTTTTTGACCCCCAGATCTCATATTTAAGAGGTCGTGGCATTCTTTTTTTCCATTACAAGGGATGTTTACATTTCTTGTAATAGGAATAAAAATGAACTTTTTTTTTTTTTTAAAAAAGGACGGTGTAAAAATAAAAAGTAAAATAAATAAGAAAAAAAAAATTTAAAGCGCCGCATCCCGCCAAGCTCGCGCAGAAGCGAATGCATACTTAAGATTTTCAATTGCCAATGTTTGGCACCATTCCATGAGCGGGCGCAATTTTAAAGCGTGACATGTTGGGTATCAATTTACTCGGCGTAACATTTATATATAACGACCACCATTTTGTTTTTTAGGGTCTCTGCTAAAAAATATATCTATATAATGTTTGGGGGTTCTAAGTGATTTTTTGTGCCAAAAATATGGATTTTTACGTTTACAAAACAGATTTTATTAAAAAAGGCCTGGTTTTTAAGTGGCTAGGGCAGTGTTGCAGGAAGCAGGGCCGTAGGTAAGGGGGTACCACCAGTCCTCCTGTAGGGGTCCCGGGCCAGCAGGGTGAATCAGATGTGGGCAGAAAGGGTGATCGGTGCGGCCCAGGCCCCACTCTGTGCCCCCTTCACCCCCGTAGTGCTGACGACTTCCCCCCTCTCCTTCTCCTGCAAGCACGCAATACAATCATTCAAGATTGAGAGTGAGGAAAGGGTCCAGTAAATATGTCATATTTACCAGCCCCTTCCTTTCCTGAATGAACACAATCAGTGATCGCTACTGATCACTCACTGTGTTCATTCATAACTGAAGCATTGGCTGTGAGGGAAGGGTCCAGTAAATATGTCATATTTATCAGCCCCTTCCTTTCCTGAATGAACACAATCAGTAATCGCTACTGATCACTCACTGTGTTCATTCATAACTGAAGCATTGGCTGTGAGGGAAGGGTCCAGTAAATATGTCATATTTATAAGCCCCTTCCTTTCCTGAATGAACACAATCAGTGATCGCTACTGATCACTAACTGTGTTCATTCATAACTTCATAACTGAAGCATTGGCTGTGAGGGAAGGGTCCATTAAATATGTCATATATACCAGCCCCTTCCTTTCCTGGATGAACACAATGAGTGATCGCTACTGATCACTCACTGTGTTCATTCATAACTGAAGCATTGGCTGTATGAGGCCCTGTGTTAGGTTATCTGTATGGGGCCCCATGTCAAGTTGTCTGCATGAGGCCCCGTGGTTTCTAACAGAAGCCCCGGCGGGAGGTGCCTATTAGGCTCCACCCACTACAAGTTTCCTGTGAAAAACTACAGGAGGGGGCAGAGACCAGACCAGTCACCCCACACAAGGAGAGGGAGTAGCAGTGAGCGGTCTTAATTACAGAAAGTCCCACACCGGATTTCTGCACAGATCTGGGAGAAAGACACAAAGATCACAGAGGTTCAAGAAGAAGACACGCGACCGATGCATTTAGACGATGTTTGCTCTTCCCCAGAGTTCCCCTTTAAAATGTAAACTTTCTAATAATTTCTCCAATTCTGAGCGCCTTTGTCTAAAGCTACAGCCTTGTAAAAGCCGACACAGACAGTCCTCACAACGGCTCCTTTCACCAAGTTCCCCTTTGCTGTTTCTCTATTGAGCAGCGCGGGGAAATTCTATCAGCAAGCAGCAGATTCTCATTTCCTCCGACACAATAACTTTATTTTTACAATCATTTACAAGAGCACTTTTGTTAAATCCTTCGGAGCCGCAGGTGGTTTTTTTTTTCTTCTTTTTTACATGTGAAAAAGAAATAAAAGCAAATAATAATTCCGCATTAAAATCCTTCTTATTCCGATTCTCGAGAGGGTAAAACAGTCCCGGCGAGTCACAAAGAAACATCTCATTATGTGGGTGATCCGCGCCGGCAACACCAAGATATCAACAAAACATCATCCAGATTCTGCATTTTGAGCTAATTACTGCGACTGGGGCTCCTTTATCTTCAGAATTAATAAACTTGACAAACGTGGACCCAGCATCTGATACATTGTCTCATATGGAGTGCATTGCACTAGATACATTGTCTCATATGGAATGCATTGCACTAGATACATTGTCTCATATGGAGATCATTGCACTAGATACACTGTCTCATATGGAGAGCATTGCACTAGATACATTGTCTCATATGGAGAGCATTGCACTAGATACATTGTCTCATATGGAGAGCATTGCACTAGATACATTGTCTCATATGGAGTGCATTGCACTAGATACATTGTCTCCTATGGAGAGCATTGCATTAGATACATTGTCTCATATGGAGTGCATTGCACTAGATACATTGTCTCATATGGAGAGCATTGCACTAGATACATTGTCTCATATGGAGAGCATTGCACTAGATACATTGTTTCATATGGAGAGCATTGCACCAAATACATTGTCTCATATGGAGAGCATTGCACTAGATACATTGTTTCATATGGAGAGCATTGCACTAGATACATTGTCTCATATGGAGAGCATTGCACTAGATACATACGAGAGGTATAC
>BLSH010351850.1:413238-432171 GCA_018402905.1 Glandirana rugosa | reverse complement strand
CCCCATCACATCAAAGTCCCCCTTTTCTATCAGAAGCCCCCCATCACATCAGAGTCCCCCTTTCACATCAGAAGCTCTCTATCACATCTGAGTCCCCCTTTCCTATCATATTCCCCTTTCATATTAGAAGCCCCACATGCCATCAGAGTCCCTCTTTCGCATCATACGCTCACCATCACATAGAGTCCCCCCATACATAAAGGTTCCATCAGAGTGCCCCCTTACATCAAAGTCCCCATCAGAAATGGAGACCAACTAATCTGAATTCTCAATCTGAAGATATGTGACTGACCCCAGTGCAGATCAGATAAAATCTCATAGTGGGCTGGATGTGGCCCGTGGCCAGTAGTTTCTAGCCCTTTTCTCCACAGCCTTACTGTCCCTGGACCCTTTCATTCACCGGATTTCAAATTCTTTCAATCATGGAGGCTGAGCCTCACATGTCGGAGTTACCTAGGACCGCCTGCATGCAAACGCAGCCTGACTAGGAACGCCAACTCCTCCATACTGGCACTTACCTGTCAAGGCTGCCAAACAATCTGCTGACTAGGCCTGTGTTTTTAATTCACACCAGGAACAATACCATTGTAGGGCCAGTTGACTTCTGGTTTGTTCACTTTGTTGACAGTCAAGCCCTGATGAAGGGGGCACTTAGACCCTCGAAACCTGTTGGCTAATTTTTGAATTGTACCCCTGACCTTTAATGGAACAAAGTTGTATCCGGACCTCTTAGCTGCCATTTGGCGCTTCGATTTCATCACACTACAAGCCAAGGAGACCATGGAAATCCTCTGGGGTGTAGAGGCCGCCCACCCAGGAACCAGATCATTTACACCCACAGTAATACCTTAAAGTAGTTCTAAAGGTTCAAGATTTTTTACCTTCATGCATTCTAAAAATACAAAAAGTACAGCGCTAAGTAAAATAATGAAAGCGTAAGGAAGAAGAAAGGCGAGCTGCCGTATAACGACCAAACTTGTCGTAATACAGAACTGAGAAACAAAGTAATGGGCTAAACCACAAAATAAATGACTCTGCTAAAAAGTGTCAATAATGAATGTAACATCACCTACTATTTCAAAGTAAACAAGCTTTGTATAGAATATAAATATGTTCAAAGGAGATAAACTGTGTAAAATAACCAATAATTCAATTTGTGTCACAATATGGTGCAGTTCCCACCACAGGAACAACTGTTAGGTAATACGGTGAACAGAAAAGGACTTGCCTCCATTTATCAATTGGAACAGAAATTGCAATCCAAAAGTCCTTTCGAGTTGCGTGGAGAACCCAGAAGTAGAGTTGAGGGAACCTGAACTGTAAAGTTTGGGTCCGTACCGAACTTTGGGGTGTTCGTGACCCGGACCCGAACCCGGACATTTGAAAAAAAGTTCGGGTTCTGGGTTCGGGTATTTGATCACGCCTGTTGAATAGCTGCAGGGCAGCCAATCAACAAGCGTTTCACTGGTTTGCCCTTAGAAGCCATCACAGCCATGCCTACTAATGGCATGGCTGTGACTGGCCAGTGCATCATGTGACCCAGCCTCTTTATAAGCTGGAGTCACTTAGTGCTGCATGTCACATGCTCTCTGGTTAGTGTAGGGAGAGGATGCTGCCGGCGCTGTGAGGGACAGATTGCAGATCTAATAACATCTCATCCTGCATTACAGAACGATCTCTCATCCTGCATTACAGAACGATCTGACTGGACTAAGTAGAGTCTATTGCTTTGAGGGACAGATTATTGTTCTAAAATCATCGCCTACTCCTATAGGGAGAGGTTCCTGCTGTTGCTGTAAGGGACAGATTATTGTTCTAAAATCATCTCCTACTCCTATAGGGAGAGGTTCTTGCTGTTGCTGTAAGGGACAGATTATTGATCTAAAATCATTTTACTTCCCTTTGCAGCCCTCTAGCACTTTCCAGGACTTTTTTACAGTCATTTCTGTGCCGAAAAGTTCGGGTCCCCATTGACTTCAATGGGGTTCGGGGTCAAGTTCGTTACCGAACCCAAACTTTTTCGCGAAGTTCGGCCAAAACTCACCGAACCCGAACATCCAGGTGTTCACTCAACTCTACCCAGAAGTGAAGAGAAAAGAATCAAAGTCCTGTGAAGTGACAGTTCAAAAAATACTGGTATTTGAAAGTGTTGAAGAAATAGTGGGGGTGGGGGTGGTGAATTTCCACGGTGCAATCTGACCCCTTCCAGATACAAGGCTTACCAGATGTAGAATATACTCAGGTGTGAATATATATAAGAGATCCGGACATCAGGGCCAGAAGGGACGATCATCACACACTCCTCAATGGCTCCGAAACCTCTCGTAGGTAAGCGATCCTCCTCTGGTAAGGTGCATTCAGATCACTCCTCAAGGACCCCCAGACGACGTCTATTAAGACGAAACGCGCCGGGTGTTGCTGACCCCAGATTGCTGCAACATTTTTACATGTAAGATCCTGTATTGCCGGCATTTTTTTATATATATTTTTTACCAATAAAGCCACCATCTCTTGTAGGAGGTTTATTTACACTATGGAGAGTTTCTTTTTGTCTCCTTAATGCCCATATCCAACTCCCTGGATATCCGTACTTTCGAACCTTGGATAAAGAATCCCCCTTCATGCATTCTATACATGAAGGTAAAAAACTTTCTGCGTGCTGCTCCCCTCACCCCCCCCCCCCCCCCAAATACAGTATAGTTACCTGAGCCCCTTCTCAATCCTTCAATGTGCAGGAGAACCTTGGCTCTCCGGGGACTCCCCCCTCCTTATTGGCTGAGCCTTTGGCTCACACTGCTGTCAATCACAGCCAGTCAGCCAATAAGAAGAGAGGGGGGACGTGACCATGCCGCACACAGCAAGCTGTTTGCTCTGGGGGCACTTGGCAGTAGGACCTGAGAAGAGGAGGGTCAGAGCTGCTCTGTGCAAAACCATTACACAGAGGCGGTAAGTATAACATGTTTGTTATTTTTGCCTTTAACCACTTCAGCCCCGGATGGATTTCCTACGTTAGGACCAGAGCACTTTTTGCGATTCGGCGCTGCGTCGCTTTAACAAATTACCTAATACAATTGGGCAGCCATGCGGCGTTGTACCCAAACAAAATTTGCGTCCTTTTTTCCCCACAAATAGAGCTTTCTTTTGGTGGTATTTGATCCCCTCTGCGTCATTTCTGATCGCCGCTATAAACCAAAAAAGAGCGAACATTTTGCAAAAAAACTAAATTTCTTACTTTTTTGCTAAAATACAAATCCAAAAAATAAATAAATAAAAAAAAACAATTTTTTTTCATCAGTTTGGGCCGATTTATATTCTTCCTCATATTTTTGGTGAAAACAAATCGCAAACGGCGTTTACTGATTGGTTTGCGTAAAAGTTGCCACGTTTACAAAAGATGAGAATTCATTTATGTTTTTTTTTTAATAGTAATGGCGCCAATCTGTGATTTTTAGTGGTACTGCGATATTGCGGCGGACATGTTGGACCATTTTTGACACTTTTTTGGGACCATTGGCATTTATACAGCGATCAGTGCTATGAAAATGCACTGATTACTGAGGAAATGTCACTGGCAATGAAGGGGTTAACCTGCAGAGGGGCGCTCTAAGGGTTAACTGTGTTCCCTCAGTGTGTTCTAACTGTATGGGGGCTGGGCTGAGTGGGGGAGGGGAGTGATCGCGGCTCCCATATACAGGAAGCCTGTGATCACCGCCCTTCCCCCTCTGTCAGAACGGAGATTGGTGTTTACATACATGGACCTCTGTTCTGTCACTCCGGGGGGGTGATCGCAGGTAGCCGGTGGAGATCGAGTCCGCCCTACCCGCTCCCTGGCCCCCCTCCCCGAAACACAGTGAGCGATCTCGCAGCCACTGTCAGGTGAAGGCTGTTTGCGATAACACACCAAGTTGCCGCCATCAAGCCACGGCGGGCTGTGGGCAACTGGTTAATATCACTTTAAGATAACAATTCCGGTAAAATAAATCTGCGGGTCCGGCGCTATCTTTCCACTTACCTACCTATCAAGGCATTTTTATATTTGCACAACTCAGTGGCTGCCCGCCCATTAGGGATGCAGGGGCACCGCCCTCCTAATCCATGCGCCCGCCCCTAATCTACATGCAGTGCACCGGGCGCATGGATTTCAATTTTTTTTTGTTTTTTAAAGCAGATGATTGGAGCTCTAATTGGCTTCAAAAAAGGGTGGGCTCGGGGTGCAGTGATCCCACCCAGTTGTATTACAATAGTGAATTAATATTCCCTATCCTCTTCCTGATTCTCCTTCTAGCCAATCAGGAAGTGGGTCTTAAGATCTGATTGGCCGAGAGGAGAAGCGATCATATTGGCCACCGAGGAGGAAGCCACAGAGGAGGAGGAGGAGATGTAGGGGAAGCCGCCAGGACGCAAAAAGGAGCTGAAGCTGCCTGTGATCCAGGTGGGGTAAGTGCAGGGCTGGTGGGTGGACGAGCGAGCGGTGTGGGGGCGGGTGGAAGTATCTACTGACCGCCTGACCCCCCACAAAAAATGGAGCTCCAGCCTCCACTGGCACAACACCTCCCCATTGCTAGCATCAGGGCTGAGGGTTCCTGAAAGGAATATGGAGGCAGGGGGCTGGGATGTTTTCAGGCAGCACCCTGCTGGCCCCTCCAAACAGCCATGATCAGCCTACAATGCTTGTAGAAAGACGGAGACCCTTGTGATGACATCACTGGTTCTAAAACAAGGTATGCAATGAAAATGGAAAGGTTTTATGTCATTAGCATGTTGATGATGGGGATGGGGAGAGGGGCATAGAAGGCAAACTATAAGCAGATTAAACTTCAGCTTGTGTTATATTTATAGGCACCTTGGCGTAGTGGCCGGTTATTTAATAGGTTTAAAGAGCTAATGAGATTGAACTCAATGACATCACTGGATATTAGGACTGGACAGCTTGGAGGAAGGGGACACCGGCTGAACCACGCTCTAATATTAGAGGTAGAGGATTTCCTGGACCCGCCAGATCTCATGATCATCATATCCCGCCGTTTGTGTCACGCGTCTCCTTCTACGCTCTCCTCGCTGCCCCATAAGCCTACAATAGTCAGATTAAAATGCCCGGCATTTGACATTCCGAGTATGAAGGTTACGCTTTCTTCCGTCTTTTTTGATTTTTTTCCTTTTTTTTTTTTTAAATTTTGATAGTACATAAGATGAGATACAAAGAAAAAAAAAGCAGTGCGTTTGAAAGGAGAACGATATCATTTACATTTTAAGGCGCCAAGCTCGGGATTAACTCGGCCTCAAACAACAATATCAAAAGAGAGGAAATTAAAATGCAAATATAGACGACGTATAGAGAGAAAGAGAATGTTACGATTTCTCAATAAACAGCGCAAGTACAAGAAGAAGAATCAATCCAATATTCGGGAAACGCAGAGCCGCATCCGGAACATGAAAAGGGAATGCAGAAAGAGTCTGACATGCAAATTGGATCATTTATGTAATACGGAGTAATCCTATTACCATCACATGTTATGATTAGCAATGTTTGTACACAACTGCTTAAGTCTTGCTTTATGGAACGGCGTCTTAGCTTTACCATAATATCCACAATCGGTGCTACCGATATTATGCAGGGGTTCAGAGCGGCTTCTGGAAAGGATTATGGAGGAAATATATTCATAAACAAGGATAACTTATAGCAGAACTCCAGCCAAAAATAACAAGATACAAATGATTAGTCCAACAAAAGCTAAATAACAAATCCAGCTTTGGCTACAATATTCAGCTTCCATCCAGAGACTTCCCCTGCAGTACTTTTTTCTGCCAGTAGATGTCATCAAATGACCAGCATCATTCAGGTGATCCCGGACCAGCCCCCAACCTATGACTGGACAGTGAAAGGAAAAGCAGCACAGTAACAATGACAATAATAAATCCAGCTTTGGTGGAAAACTCATAGACACATGTTACTGTCTTAATCCAGGGTGACACCCTTTTTGAATACCATGCTGGACAGATATCCTTAGGGATATCTGTTTGATCTTTTATTCGATATATCTGTATGATGACTGTTATTTTTTTTTACTGATCATCTTTTGTAGATCTTTACCTCTGTATTGTTATTTAATGTCCTGTCACAGGATCCTATTTCTGTATCTTGTAATGTGATCGTATACCTTTTTTTCTACATATATGAAAAATAATTTTAAAAGTTTGTAAACAAAAAAAAATCCAGCTTTTGCTACAATAATCAGCTTCAATCCAGAGACTTCCCCTGCAGTACTTTTTTCTGCCAGTAGATGTCATCAAATGACCAGCATCATTCAGGTCATCCCGGACCAGCCCCCAACCTATGACTGGACAGTGAAAGGAAAAGCAGCACAGTAACAATAACAATAATAAATCCAGCTTTGGTGGAAAACTCATAGACACATGTTACTGTCTTAAGCCATGATGACACCCTTTTTGAATACCATGCTGGACAGATATCCTTAGGGATATCTGTTTGACCTTTTATTCGATATATCTGTATGATGACTGTTATTTTTTTTACTGATCATCTTTTGTGGATCTTTTATGTATCTTGTAATGCGATTGTATACCTTTTTTCTACATATATGAAAAATAATAAAAAAGTTTGTAAACAAAAAAAAATCCAGCTTTGGCTACAATAATCAGCTTCTATCCAGAGACTTCCCCTGCAGTACTTTTTTCTGCCAGTAGATGTCATCAAATGACCAGCATCATTCAGGTCATCCCGGACCAGCCCCCAACCTATGACTGGACAGTGAAAGGAAAAGCAGCACAGTAACAATAACAATAATATATCGAGCTTTGGTGGAAAACTCATAGACACATGTTACTGTCTTAATCCATGATGACACCCTTTTTGAATACCATGATATACTGCACAGATATCCTTAGGGATATCTTTTTGACCATTTATTCGATATATCTGTATGATGACTGTTATTTTTTTTACTGATCATCTTTTGTAGATCTTTACCTCTGTATTGTTATTTAATGTCATGTCACAGGATCATATTTCTGTATCTTGTAATGTGATTGTATACCTTTTTTCTACATATATGATAAATAATAAAAAAAGTTTGTAAACAAAAAAAAATCCAGCTTTGGCTACAATAATCAGCTTCTATCCAGAGACTTCCTCTGCAGTGCTTTTTCTCTGTCAGTAGATGTCATCAAATGACCGGTATCATTCAGGTCATCCCGGACCAGCCCCCAACTTATGACTGGACAGTGAAAGGAAAAGCAGCACAGTAATATGCTCATCTCTCTATTACTTTGCTCCTGTAGTTACGCCCCTGCTTCTATGGCTTCCCTGGCTCGTGTTGCTCCTCCTGGAACTCCTGCGTTGCCCATGATCTCTTCTGGAACGTCCTCTTCCTGCGCTCATTTTCCTTACACATTCTGACCCATAGACCCATGCCATCTTGAGGCTAAAGGACAGGAACCTCTCATGATTGTGGGCAATTACTCTAAATAGCACATAAGGATCAGCAGTGTTTATTGCATGTTCTGTTTTTGCTTCCTGTTCCCTCTTATTGTTCCCTGTGCTTTATTCTTGATATATAGCATGAACATGAACTGATGGGCTCCTTGTACTGCTTTTTCCTCTTACACAGGATGCAGGTCTGGGGTTCAGCTTGGGAAGGATGAGGGGGTTGTCACAGCCAAGTACTGACTGCCAAAGCTTGGGAAGAAGGAGGGGGTTCTTACAGCCCAACATTGAAGCCCAAAGCTTGGGACAGATGGGGGGGTTATTGCCAGCCAGTGGCCATCAATGCCAGGGGGACTTGTTACAGCCAAAACTGACCACAAAAGCTTGGGAAGAATGAGGGGGTTGCCACAGCCAATCACTGACCGCCAAAGCTTGGGAAGGATGAGGCGGTTGTTACACCAAAACACTGGCCACCAAAGCTTGGGACAGATGGGGGAGGGGGTGGTTATTGCCAGCCACTGGTCAATAATGCTGGAGGGAAATTGTTACAGCCAACATCTGACCACCAAAGCTTGAGACAGATGAGGGGGTTGTTACAGCCAACCACTGACCACCAACGCTTAGGAAGAATGAGGGGGGTTGTTACAGGATGATGGAATTGTTACAGCTGGCCGCAAGCCATCAAAACCTGGGGAGGGGTTGTTACAATCTGCCACTGATGATGATTGTGCGGTAAACTTCCCTAGGGAGTGAACCTCAGGTTTACCCCACTGAAATTGGCTGAGAGCAAAAATGAAATTGAACAGATGGCATGGCACCATATTAGGCAAATGTGTAGCCAACCACAGGACGGAGGTTGGGGCTGGCAGTAGGCAGACTCAGTTGGAAAGCATGAATGTTGGAGGTAGCAGAGTAGTGGAGACTGTGGCAAGGGTAGAAGGACCAGGGTCTCAGCAAGAATATAGCACAGGGATCAGTAAGAGGGAACAGGAAGCAAAAACAGAACATGCAATAAACGCTGCTGATCTTCCTTATATGCTATTTAGGGTAATTGCCCACAATCATGAGAGGTCCCTGTCTTTTAGCCTCAAGATGGCATGGGTCTATGGGTCAGAGCATGTAAGGAAAAAGAGCACAGGAAGAGGAAGTTCCAGAAGAGATCATGAGTAGTGTTGAGCGAACCCAGACTGTAACGTTCGGGTCCGTACCGAACTTTCGGGTGTCCGGGGCCCGGACCCGAAAACGGAAATTTCAAAAAACGTTCGGGTTCGGGTCCGGGGTTCTGGTATTTTACTCCACGTGTTGAGAAGCTGCAGGGCAGCCAATCAACAAGCGTTTCACTGGTTTGCCCTTAGAAGCCATCACAGCCATGCCTACTAATGGCATGGCTGTGATTGGCCAGTGCATCATGTGACCCAGCCTCTTTATAAGCTGGGGTCACAGGGCTGCAGTCACATGCTCTTGGGTTAGCTGTAGGGAGAGGGAGCTGACAACGTCAGGGAGAGATTAGAGACATTTTAACAACATCTGATCCTGCATCCTGAGATAGATTACTTTACTACTGCTGTGCTTTTGCTCTGAGGACAGAGAGCAGAAATTAGAGATTTCACATACCGCTGCTTTGAGTTGCAGATCAAACTCTGCATAAAACAACGATCGATACGATCGTGCTCAACGATCAGATTGTTGGACTAATTTGAGATTTCAAATACCGCTGCTTTGAGTTGCAGATCAAGCTCTGCATAGAACAACGATCGCTACGATCGTGCTCAACGATCAGATTGTTGGAGGAATTTGAGATTTCAAATACTGCTGCTTAGAGATGCAGATTGTGGATTAAACTCTGCCTAACACAACGATCGTTACGATTGTACACAACTATCAGATTGTGGGATCGTACACAACGATCAGATTGTGGGAGTAATTTGAGATTTCACATACTGCTGCTTTGAGTGATCTGACTGCACTAGGTAGAGGCTTCTGCTGAGAGGGACACATTATTGTTCAAAAATCATCTCCTAGTTTATTTGATTTTAATTTATTTTCCCTATCCCCATTTTTTTGTAGGGCACTTGCCCCACTCTTACCCCCATTTTACTTCCTTTTGCAGCCCTCTAGCACTTGCAAGACTTTGTTACAGCCATTTTTGTGCCTAAAAGTTCGGGTCCCCATTGACTTCAATGGGGTTCTGGGTCCGGGATAACGTTCGGGCAACGTTCGGAAGCCGAACCCGGACTTTTTCCCAAAGTTCGGACGGACCCGCAGAACCCGAACGTCCAGGTGTTCGCTCAACTCTAGTCATGGGCACAAGCAGGAGTTCTAGGAGGAGCAACATGAGCCAGGGAAGCCATAGACGTTCCTTGAGATCGCCCCATGACACCCTAAAACTACAAGAAAGTTGCCTCGTCATTCCAAGCTGCAGAGTATGGCATGCGGTTGACCTAATTCAGGAGTGATTCATGGCATTGATGTTTTGATATGGTTGTTACTTTGCATTGTCTCTTTCTCTGGCACTGCTGATGAAGTAGATTAGAGGTCACTGTGAAAGGTAATGGCTTCTGAGTGGGAAATGTATCACCCGAGAAATTCAGTTCCTGAAATCTCTCAAAAGTATTTACAGACCAGAGAAGGAGCAGCCAGGCCACAATTTGTTGTTCAACCAGACCCAGAGGAAAAAGAAATTCAATAATCCGCATTCCTGTGCAGACATTTCTACACCAGAACATTTTTGCTTGTTTATTTGTTCGTCTCACCGAGGATGGTGGCAGCTGAACTGCAAATGTAAATCCATTTATTATAGTGATTGCTCCTATTAGCCAGGGATTTCCTTACAAATCGAAAGTAAAATACAACACAAAAATTGTATTGCCTACATCGCCCTCAACTTGTAAAGTCATTTAAGAGGGAACATTATTAGCTGCATTTTAGCCAAAGCCTGGCTGTATCCACCTTGGATTTATCTCTCGGGATTAGAAAATGATGAACTAACATGACAACCTTCTTCGTTACAGTTCCAGTATTGCTGGTCATGGATGTGTAATTCCAGAATTCTATACCAACTTCAACTAGGAAGTCAATATTTTTATCCCTCTCTTGCCTTCCATATCTCTTTATTGATCATCACAGTAATGGACAAATAGTGAAGCAGGGAAGGTTGGGGGAGCTTGGCCAAAACTCCTACTAACTGAGGTCAGTATCTGCCTAGTTTTTTTAGAACATTTCCCAAGAGTCCCTGGTTGCTCCTCTAGATCAGTGTTTCTCAACCTTTTTTGAATCATGGCACCCATTGAAAATATGCAACATCTAGAGGCACCGCAGTTTAAAACAAGGTTCTCCATCATATCAGAACCCTCCCTTTCACATCAGAATATTTAGTCCCTAAAACAAAGTGAAGAGTAAAGGGGCACCGATCGCGCTTTTTGGCCCCACATCTAATTGCTGTCAAAATCTTGCCACCTTCACCGCTAACATTTAAAAAATATGCCCCTTGTTAACCAATGACACCACCAAGCTACTAATTTACTCCCTTGTTATCTCTCATTTGACTACTGCAACTCCTTCATCGTTGGCCAACCTCTGCACAGATTACCTTTTGTTCAGTCCATCATGAAGGCTGCTACCAGACTCATCCACCTTACCAACTGCTTAGTGTCCACCACCCCTCTCTTCCAATCCTTCCACTGGCTTCCGTTTGGTGTCCACCACACTTCTCTGCCAATCCCTCCACTGACCTCCGCTCAGTATCCTCCACCCCTTACTGCCAATCTCCAATGGCTTCAACTCAGTGTTCTCCACGGTTTCTGCCGGTCTCTCCACTGGTCTTGATTCAGTGTCCTCCAGCCCTCTCTGCCACTGGCCTCTATTCAGTGTTCTCCACCCCTCTCTGTCAATCCATCCACTGAACTACATTCAGTGTCCTCCGCCCCTCCCTGCCAATCCCTCCACTGGCTTCCATTCAGTGTCTTCCCCCCTATCTGCCAACCCCTTCACTGGCTTCCATTCAGTGTCCTCCAACCCTCACTGCAAATTCATCCACTGGCTTCCATTTATTGTCCTCCACCCCTCTATGGCAATCCCTCCACTGGCTTCAATTCAGTGTCCTCCACCCTTTTCTGCTAATCCCTCCACTGGCTTCAATTCAGTGTCCTCCACCCCTCTCTGCCAATCCCTTCACTAGCTTCCATTCAGTGTTCTCCACCCCTCTCCACCAATCTCTCCACTGGCTTCAATTCAGTGTCCTCCACCCCTCTCTGCAAAACACTCCACTGGCTTCAATTCAGTGTCCTCCACCCCTCTCTGCCAATATATTCACTGGCTTCCATTCAGTGTCCTCCACCCCTCTCTGCCAATTCCTCCACTGGCTTCAATTCAGTGTCCTCCGCCCCTCTAGGCAATCCCTCCACAGGCTTCCATTTATTGTCCTCCAGCCCTCTCTGCCAATCCTTGCACTGGCTTCCATTTAGTGTCTACCACCCCTCTCTGCCAATCACTCCTCTGTTCTCCATTCAGTGCCCCCCACCCCTCTCTGCCAATCCCTGCACTGGCTTCCTCTCAGTGTCCTCCACCCCTCTCTGCCACTCCCTGCCCTGGCTCACTGTTCACCCGCTGAATAAAAAACAAAAAAGCCATCCACAACTCTACCCTGAGCTACATCGCCAACCTCATCTCAATATATCACCGAAACCATCCTCTTCACTCCTCCCAAGACTTCTCTGGTCTCCTTCTCCCATGCTCATCTCCAAGACCGTCCGCCTATTTCCTACTATGTCCACTTTTAGAAGATCTCTGAAAACCCATCTCTTTAGGGAAGATTACCCTGCCTCCACCTAAAAAGTGAACTTTATTAAAAAAAAACAAAACTTAAAACACTATTTTTATTTTGTGTAAAAAAAACAAAGCAAGCTTATTAATGCCATCCAGTTTAGGCTTTCAATCTAATTTAAATGAAAAAAAAAAAAACACTGTGAATTTTGAGATTCGGATGAAAGGGCATACATTAAATACACTATAAAAAAACTAAAAATGAACAGCTTCTCTGATTATTCGCATCCAATTTGCCTCAAACCAGCGCTCAGAGCAAACACGTCTTTAATTTAAGCCCTGTATTGGTTAATAAATGGTGGTCTACGACAGTTCATCCCTGCCGGTGCATTCCATTTGTGCTCCAGCACCATAAATCCTTAAAGTCATCCTTGTTAGGAACAGAATAAACCTCTTTGGAATAGAGAATGAGCTTGATTACATTTAATGTGCAAATGAGGTTCAGGTCATCCCGTCTTATTTCTATAAAATTTATTGGTAAATCTCAAACAGAGCACTCATTATCTTCTATTTCTCCTATGAGAAATAATCTCTTCTATGGATGTACGCCTGAAAGCGAGGAAGGTTCAATGCAGAACCATAGACAATATATACAGGAGCTACCTCACCATTGTAACTTTTACATTATCAATCAACATGCAAACTTTACATTACAGTAAAATGTTATTTTAGAGCAGGGTTTCTCAACCAGGGTTCTGTGGAACCCTATGGTTCCTCCAGAGGTTGCTAGGGGTTCCTTGAGCAATGGTCAATTTCTACCTCTCAGATAAATTCCCAATGACACCATTGATCTTTTTAGCCATCTGTAAGGGGGTAATTCTTCCCAATGACCACAAGTGTAAGGAGCATTCTTCCCATTGACCACAAGTGTAAGGAGCATTCTTCCCATTGACCATCACACTAATGTATCATGAGTTGTAGATTTTAAATTTTTAGCAGGGGTTCCCCGAGACCAGAGAGTTATTTCAAGGGTTCCTCAATGTTGAAAAGGTTGAGAAGGGCTGCTTTAGAGATTGCATTTTGGCCTATTTGCTTTTTTTTTTAATAAGTTTTATTGACAAGTATGCAAAAACAACATATAAATGCATTACTTTTGCTCAACATGAGCATCAGAAGTTATTCAAAACAAGTACACAAGTGAGACTACAAGATATGTACACTACAACAGTGTCCCAAAGTACACAAGGCCAGGCGGAGTTTACATTTCAGATATAGTGAGGGTAGATGAGCACCAACACATCCCATATTTTATTGTATTTATTTGGGTAGCCTCTACCAGTTTTTCAAAGGGTAGAACTTGGTTTACCAGCTGCAACCATTTCCTGACAGATGGAGATCTCGGTTGAATCCATATTAGGGCCAGAGCCTTCTGGGCCATAAACAAAGTCTCCTCCAATAAGGTTTGTTGATATCTCTGCCATTGCTCCTCATCCAGAATCCCTAATATGCAGACTCTGGGGTCGCAAGACACCGGCACCGAGAGGACGGAGGAAAGAAGATCCGTCACCTGTTTCCAATGCCGGGCTATGACGGGGCACTCCCAAACCAGATGTATAAAATCAGCATTTGTAGTATTACATCTCATACAGTCCGAAGTGGGAATGTGATGCATAGCGTGCAGTCGCACCGGTGTAAAGTACGACTGATGTATGATATACAACTGTGTGAGTCTATTGTTTACGGCCGGAGAGACCCGCAAATGCGAGGAGCAGGCTGCCTCCCAGTCCTCATCCGTCAAGTCAGGAATTATCCGTTGCCACCGGGAGAGAGCCAGTAATGAGGCAGCCCCAACAGTGGCAATCAGGAGATGGGTATACAATTCAGAGATGAGGCCTTCAGAACTGGCTATTTGCTTATTAAGGTAGGACTGAAGGTAAAACCCTTTTTTCTTCATTTTTGGATAGAATAAGAGATACCCCCAGAACAACATATTCAAAGAGGTGCTGGGAACTTTTAGAATTTCATGTGTAGTCAGATAAAGGAAAGCTCCAAACAAGTTCAATAGCTCGGGTAAGGTGGCTCCCACAGAGCAAGGTTTCCCTCGATGGGCACCCAACAGTAGCTGAAAGCATAGAAACTCAGAAAGGCGCATCAGACCAAAATCAGATGAAAGAGTTCAAGTGTCAGGAACGTAGTAGCAGTTGTAGGGCCAGGCCTTGCTGTTTGGCTAATGCGCGTGCCCATGGGCATAAGCATAGAAGACAGATTGCTCATTTGCCCGCAGGCAGCCTATTTAAACCAGGATCCTGCACTGGTCCTGTGCTGTATGGTCTTCAGCATTTTCCTCGTGATCCAGTCCCTATGTGCATCCTTGATCCTGTTACCGACCGGACCTCTGTTCTGACCTTGCTCCTGAATTATTCTTTCCTACTCATGTCTGCTATCTGCCTCCGTTTCTGACCCCAGCCTGGACTACTGACCACACTTCTGCTTAGTGTCTCTGTGCCTTGCTGCCTGATTGTTGCTGACCTCTGTCTGTTCCTGACTCTGATTCTGTGTACGTCCTCCTGTATGCCATCCACTGAACTTGATGCCACCCTAGCACATCCCCTTTGCTCGTCAGATACCAGCATTCTCACGTTCCTGTTCACAGCGGCTACACCTTGGTACTTGTGCCTTTCTTTTGCCCCTGCAGTCCCTGTCTCTCTATCCAGGGGTGCTTGGACGGGAACTGTGTAAGAGGCCATCCTTGTCATCTCAGGCTCTGCATACAGGTTCGTGACACTAAGATAATTTAAAATGTTTGGCAAAAATTGATTCAGGGCCAACACTACTCCCCCATCATCATGGCTCAACACAGGAAAATACTTGAATAGACTTAAAGTAAATAGTGACCTCATGGATCTATAGTAGAACCTGTACTGAGCTCTCCTCATGGAGGAACAAATAAGCAGCAGTTGCTGAGTATCAAGGGCAACATCTGTGTCCCATTGGGGAGACTACCTTACATTCCCATCCTATAGCCACAGCAGGAATGGAGAGGAAATTCCTCCAAATTGAAGAAAATTTGTGGTAACCACCAGAGTCAGGAGACCATTAAAATTTGGGATTTTCTCTCATTTTCACTTTTGGTGATAACAGTCACCAGGACAGTTAGAGAGAGAGAGGGTGAATCTCCCTAACAGAGGCAGAGACAGCAATAATAACCTGACAGGTGCTTTAATTCATCTCCACCCTATGTAAAAAATGTTGCCTTTTCTTATACCTTATGGCCGCCATTCTCAATCAGCGTATTGTGGAACCCCAAGGTTCCCTCAGACATTGCTAGGGGTTTCTTGAGCTGCGGTCACCACCCCCCCCCCCTCCCCCCGTTTGATGGTACCTGAATAGGTCTTGGGCTCACATCACTTGGAAAAGGCAGCAGCACGACATCCATGATCTTTTATGCTGTCTGTAGTGGTTTCATTCTGACCACAATTGTAAGGGTTGCATTCTTCATACTGAACACCAATCTAAGGCGCATTTTCCCATTGACCCCTGATTAATTGGTTTTACTTAGGATTCCTCAAGACCTGAAAACTATTTTAGGGGTTCCACTGGGGTAAAAAGTTTGGGAAAGGCTGCTTTAAAGAAAAAGATAAACAATACTGTTGGTGGCAACAAACAAGACATGGACTTTAAAGGGTCCCCAGTTCTCCAAAACTTCAAATGAAAAACTCTAAATATTCAGATGAATTTTAAAAAATTGATTTAACGGACCCTCTTTGAAACCATGTACAGCATATGTCACCTTGTTTGACTTCAGCGGCTTAAAGAGACCTTGTCAGCTCTCTGTTGAAGTATAAGAGCTAGTATCCTGAAACAGTAGATACAGTATACTCATCTCTCCTGTGGCCCATGTCATGTCCCATGTTCCAGCATTGAGGCCTTGGTAAGCCTCTCTGGCATTCAACATTTTCGGTAGTGCCGCCCGCCATACACTCTGGCTCCTTCCTCCAAAATCTATGTCCCTGATGAGTCCTGTAGTGTCGTACAGTAAGCGTGTCCTAGTGCTTCTTCTGACAGTGGGGTCCCTAGGACATGGCACCACCAGCTTTTTTTCTGCACTACCCCTTATGACCTAGGCCTTTTGGCCAAGACTGGGGCTATTTATATTACCAGGCTGCAAAGCTTAACCTTGGTACTATACACTGGCACTTTTGCATTTATTTCTCTTAACATGTGCATCACTTTACTTTTTTTCATATGTTTCATGTGTTTTTTTCATTCCACTGGATGGTAGGGTGTGGGTCTATGGGCACATCCTGAAGTCTAGGGGAAGTATGGGTGGCCCTTAGGTTTCTTCCTCCCCTTCGTGGGTGTCTATTTTTGGAGAGAGCCCCAAACCTAGCACTCAGTCGATGACTTTGGCTATAAGGAGAAGGCTCACCGTATTCTGGCTTGGTGGATGAGTGTCCTTGCTCATGTCAGGAGCCTCGCACCCCAAGGGGTCAGAGGAAGGGACCAGTGACACACCATTAGCACTTTTTTGGTGTGTAGGTTTCATGTGCCCTTTTTTGGTAAGATATGATTTTTTTTTTGTGCACCACACCCGGGCTTGAAAGAATAAAAAAAAATAAAAAGATGTAGGAAGTCAAAGTGAGGCGGGGGACACGTCTGACACTCCTGAAATTGTTCAATACCAAAAAGGCTTATGGTGGCCACAGTGCTGAAATGGAAGGGGTGCAGGAGACATGGGCCATCAGAGAGGTGAGTATACTGTGTCTTCTGTTGCAGGATACTGATGGTTTTATGTAATTACAGACCTGACATGGTCTCTTTAAAGTATATCCAAAATAGAAAGATTTTTCCTTTTTGGATGAAGTGTGAAAGGATTAGATCCCCTATAATGTTTTATCACTGTCCCCTAAAAGTGGAAACTCTTCAATGGAGACACTTTTATCAGGTGACAACTGTCTACTCACTTAAGGGAGATTTTCTATCCATAATGGGGCACGGATGGTAAAAAAAAAAAACAAAAAAAAACATTACCTATTTAAAAGCAAAAACAAAAAAAAGGTATTGCCTTTATATATACCATAAGCCTTTTGGCTAAGATCAAGTGTATCTGTTCTTATCAGTGATCCAGTGGAGGTGCTGTGCTACTATCCTGACCTGACCAAGGTTGGGGTTGTGGCTCTGCAAATCTGCTGGAGTGATTGGGGCTTGGAAGGTTAGTACCGGCTGGAACAGAAACCAGGGCGCCCACAGGCAGTGAGGGCACAGGAGTAATTCCCCCGGGAAGCTGGAAGAGCCCATTACCTCCTGGTTTGAACATTCTACCTTGTCTGGGCATGGGCTGAGAAGGCAGAGGGTCCGCTGTGCTTGTGCCCCCTGGGAGTGGTCGCCTTGGGGTGCTCTTAGTAACACTTGGGTGTGGAACCCCACAGTGTGAATGGACACTTGGTCACAGCACTAAATTGGCTTTCCCTTTCTACACTGCGCCTCATGGGCTGGGCCTTTTGGCTAAGGTCTGGGGCAATTTTTGTCTACTAGGCCTCAGTACCCGGCCAGTACACTATTTGGCATAGCCACTTTTTATTTTCTATTTATTTTTCTCCCACTGTTTGTCACCTTTCATTTTTGTGTGTGTTTTTCACTGGATGAAGGGTGTATGTCCTTGGGCTTACCCTGACATCTAGGGGGAGGATGTGTGGCCATCCGGTTCCTTCCTCTCCTGCCTGGGGGGGGGGGGTCTCTCTTCAGGAGAGCTCCCCTGACCTAGTATTCAAGGATGGCTTTGGCTGTCCTAGGAGAATGGGGTCTACCAGGCCTTCTTTGCTAGGCAGACCATGTAAACCTATGTCCGCGTCAGGAGCCTCGCTCTCCGGGGCATCAGGGTAGAAGTCCTACTCCTTTGGGGGGGTGGACTAAAGCACACCCTTAAGTGCACGATTCACATGTACGTTTTTTTGTTCACTTACGGGTTTTTTCATTGTAGGTTGTGCACCACCGCAGACTTAAAAAAAATAAAAATAAGGACTGCTGAACTGCATATAGAACTACTGCACATGTAGCTGATTACCCACCAGCAGCAACAACACCAAAAGTCAACCGATGGTAGTATGCAGCAGGGGAACCTACAGTGAGGTAGGTGATCTTTTTACTTAGTTACATAGTTGGCATGGTTGAATAAACACACCAGTCCATCCAATAAAGACACCAGTCCATCCAATAAACACACCATTCCATCCAATAAAGACACCAGTCCATCCAATAAAGACACCAGTCCATCCAATAAACACACCAGTCCATCCAATAAAGACACCAGTCCATCCAACAAAGACACTAGTCCATCCAATAAAGACACCAGTCCATCCAACAAAGACACTAGTCCATCCAATAAAGACACCAGTCCATCCAATAAAGACACCAGTCCATCCAATAAAGACACCAGTCCATCCAATAAAGACACCATTCCATCCAATAAAGACACTAGTCCATCCAATAAACACACCATTCCATCCAATAAAGACACCAGTCCATCCGATAAAGACACCAGTCCATCCAATAAACACACCATTCCATCCAATAAAGACACTAGTCCATCCAATAAAGACACCATTCCATCCAATAAAGACACCAGTCCATCCAATAAAGACACCATTCCATCCAATAAAGACACCAGTCCATCCAATAAAGACACCAGTCCATCCACAGAAATAACCTACCTGACCACAGAAATAACC
>BLSH010351850.1:388746-402053 GCA_018402905.1 Glandirana rugosa | reverse complement strand
GGGGAGGGGAGAGGAGGGGAGGGGAGGGAAGAGCAGGGGTGGAGTGGACAGATGGGGAGGGGAGAGGAGGGGAGGGGAGAGGAGGGGAGGGGAGGGAAGAGCAGTGGTGGTGTGGACAGATGGGGAGGGGAGAGGAGGGGAGGGGAGGGAAGAGCAGGGGTGGTGTGGACAGATGGGGAGGGGAGAGGAGGGGAGGGGAGGGAAGAGCAGGGGTGGTGTGGACAGATGGGGAGGGGAGAGGAGGGGAGGGGAGGGAAGAGCAGGGGTGGAGTGGACAGAAGGAGAGGGGAGAGGAGGGGAGGGATGTGGAGGAGAGAAGAAGAAAGTAGATTAGAGCAGAGGAGCGGGGAGGGAAGGTGAAGGGAGGAGAAAGTAAGGGAGGGGAAGGGAGGAGAGGAGCATAGATTAATATGGTTGGTTGCACATTTCCGTTCTCTGACCAAATCTCAGCTTCCTTCCTCTCCTGCTTTACAACTCACTGGAACTTCCTCACATTAATGGTTGTCAGATTGCTCGGGGACATTAGATTATGCAGAACGATATCATTGTATAATTTCTTATAACATTTTCTGACCTCACACGAGATATTACCCCAAATAACATAATGATAGAAGGGTTGAAGGAATAAAAGAAAGAAGGAAAGTCACAAATAATCACAAATCTGTAAAGTTTTCCTCCAGGTGACATCATAGAGCTTCTCTAAATGCCCTCTCGTAATCCCGGTTCTCGGCATGGGGGATGGGACAATTACCGGGGTATTCGGGGAGATGGTGCAAGTGATAAATTATTGAGATCTCTCAATTATAATCCCATGTGGACCATTCCTCTGATGAAAAAAGATTTTTATTTGACTGGGAGATATTTTACGAGGAGGGACCGACGTTCCACGCTCACAGTGGAAGGTTGTAAAATATGTATTAAAGATGTCACCGTTTTATCGCTTACCTCATTTCAGGACTTTTTTCTTATTATCCATTAATTAATTGCTTTATCTGTTGGTCGCAATGACATGAATAAAGATGTTGAAGAGTAATCATGCCAAACGCTCCAGCAGCTCTTGGAAGCTCTAATGCCTCTTGCTAATGCTGCTTCATGGCTTGCAGGGTTGCCTGCCAGCACCGGGATCCTGGGATTAATTCTCACCAGGGACGGCGAAGGGACTTTGTATATTTTCCCTGAAGTTGGAGCTCATGCTGGTAGCTTAATGAGTAGTAATAAGCAGACTGATAAACCCAACTTGGGAGGCATCTTTATCAATTCACTAGAGGAGCCCACAATCCTCTGTGGAGAGCAGACCTACTGACCACAAATCCAAAGAGGACCTTCACCCCCAAGATCATTTGAAGCTCTGTGCACAGCCACTGTCCTCTGCAATATGGATCAGCACTTTTTTGGCTCTTTTTTTTTTACGCTTTAGATCTAGCCCCACCGACAGCCATTCTCGCCTAGGTAAGAATGACATGTCCCTGATCCTCCTGGTCTCTCATCCTCCTGGGATTCCACCTCACACATCCCAGGGGGCTGAAAGAGAAGAGATTACCAGAGGCTGTGGGAGAAGCTGTGGTCATCAGAGGTCGGCAGCCGGCGTTCGATGACTGGGGAGGACCAAGATGGCGGAACAGGACCCGGGCTGCCGCACCTGAACAGATTGCAGCAGGACAACGCTGGATCCATCGGACCGGTGAGTATCTGAACCCAGGACAACATTGCATGACTAGTAAGTTGAGCTAAAAAGAATGTAAAAAAAAATCAGAGGAGCAACTGAAGTACCTCTTTAAGTTAACCCCATTTCTTATAAACCCATCAATGTTCTCAGCTTTATGGTGCAGGAACCCGTGCCCACTTTTCACACATCTACAGCGTATAAACTGTTGATCCTGCCCACAGTAGGTAGGAGTAAAATGTCACACATAGGCAGAAAATTTGTATATTGGAGTGTACGCTCCTCAGGGGCGGGGCATTCTAGAAATAACCATGTGTTGTTTGTAAATGCAGCCTCTATATTCTATAAACAAAGATGTTAAATTGGCCCTGGGCAGCTAAATCTTTGCTTTGGCTGTTGTTTTAAAGGGAAAAAATGCCTGCACATCCCCCCCTTCTCTTGACCATTACCCATAATTCAGAGCCCTCTGAGTTTCTGGTTTCACCTACACGGGGTGACATGGCAAGTCCCCCCCCATCCCAGCAGTGTGCTCTCTGCTCAGCCCCCATGCCCGGCTCAGCACAACCCCTTCCCTCCCACCCTGCTCAGCTATGTTTAACCGTGCCCACATTATGGGGGCTGGCAGGCCATACTCTGAGCTGCGGGGTGAAAGCAGTGGGCTTGCATGGGAATCTGGAAGTCAGAGTGCCCACCCAGAATCTGGAAGTCAGAGGGCCCACACACCCTGTGTGGGGCCCAGGTAGGGCCATCTGAGTTCCCTCCTTTGTATGCAAGCCCACCACTTTCACCTGGCAGCTCAGAGTGTGGCCTGCCAGCCCCCACATTGCGTGCAATTGCAGCCGGCAGTAGAAGTATCTTAGCGCACATTGGGAGTATCTTGGCCTGCAGTGGAAGCAGTGGGTGGTAGTGGGGGGCAGGCCCAGGTTAGCTTTTCCCATTGAGGCCCAGAAGCTTCAAGCTATGCCTCTGGCAATAGGAATATATACACTATATTGTCAAAAGTATTGGGACGCCTGCCTTTACATGCACATGAACTTTAGTGGCATCCCAGTCTTAGTCCTTAGGGTCCAATGTTGAGTTGGCCCTCCCTTTGCAGCTATAACAGCTTCACCTCTTCTGGGAAGGCCGTCCACAAGGTTTAGGAGTGTCTATGGGAATGTTTGACCATTCTTCCAGAAGCACATTTGTGAGGTCAGGCGCTAATGTTGGACGAGAAGACCTGGCTCGCTGTCTCCGCTCTAATTTACCCCAAAGGTGTTCTATCGGGTTGAGGTCAGAACTCTGTGCAGGCCAGTCAAGTTCCTCCACCCCAAACTCGCTCATCCGTGTATTTATGGACCTTGCTTTGTGCACTGGTCCAAATCACTTGGTGGAGGGGGGATTATGGTGGGGGTTGTTTTTTAGGGGTTGGGCTTGGCCCCTTAGTTCCAGTGAAGGGAACTCTTAAGGCGTCAGCATACCAAGACATTTTGGACTTTGTGGGAAGTTTGGGGATGGCCCCTCCCTGTTCCAACATGACTGCGCACCACTGCACAAAGCAAGGTCCATAAAGACATGGGTGGAGGAACCTGACTGACCTCAACCCAAAAGAACCCCTTAGGGATGAATTAGAGCGGAGACTTGCAGCCAGGCCTTCTCATCCAACATCAGTGTCTGACCTCACAAATGCACTTCTGGAAGAATGGTCAAACATTCCCATAGACACTCCTAAACCTTGTGGACAG
The DNA here is from genome assembly GCA_018402905.1 of Glandirana rugosa. Classification (NCBI taxonomy): domain Eukaryota; kingdom Metazoa; phylum Chordata; class Amphibia; order Anura; family Ranidae; genus Glandirana; species Glandirana rugosa. The sequence continues at coordinate 398,666 of BLSH010351850.1, read as the reverse complement.
CCTTCCCAGAAGAGGTGAAGCTGTTATAGCTGTTATAGCTGCAAAGGGTGGGCCAACTCAATATTGAACCCTACGGACCAAGACTGGGATGCCATTAACCACTTCAGCCCCGGAAGGATTTCACACCTTAGGACCAGAGCACTTTTTGCGATTTGGCACTGCGTCGCTTTAACTGACAATTGCGCGGTCGTGCGACGTTGTACCCAAACTAAATTTGCGTCTTTTTTTCCCAACAAATAGAGCTTTCTTTTGGTGGTATTTGATCCCCTCTGCGTCATTTCTGATCACCGCTATAAACAAAAAAATGCGACAATTTTGCAAAAAAAAAAAAAAATATTCCTTACTTTTTGTTAAAATACAAAGCCAAAAAAAATATATATAAAAAAACATTTTTTTCCATCGGTTTTGGCCGATTTATATTCTTCCTCATATTTTTGGTAAAAAAAATTGCAATTGGCGTTTATTGATTGGTTTTCGCAAAAGTTGCAGCGTTTACGAATGATGAGAATTCATTTATGGGGTTTTAATTTTTATTTTTATTTTTTTACTAGTAATGGCAGCAATCTTAGATTTTTAGCGGTACTGCGATATTGTGGCGGACATGTCGGACCATTTTGACACTTTTTTGGGACCATTGGCATTTATACAGCGATCAGTGCTATGAAAATGCACTGATTACTGTGTAAATGCCATTGGCAGTAAAGGGGTTAACCTGCAGGGGGCGCTCTAAGGGTTAACTGTGTTCCCTCAGTGTGTTCTAACTGTATGGCGGCTGGGCTGGCAGGGGGAAGGGAGTGATCACGGCTCCCATATACAGGAAGCCTGTGATCACCGCCCTTCCCCCTGTATGAGAACAGAGATCCGTGTTTACTTACACGGACCTCCGTTCTTTCACTGCGGGGGGGGGGGGGGGGCCATCGCGGGTAGCCGGCGGAGATCGAGTCCGCCCTACCCGCTCCATGCCCCCCCTGGAACACAGTAAGCGCGCGTGCGCTCAGAATACTAGTTATCATGGCCGCCGTCAGGTGACGACGGTTTGCGTTAATGAGCCACTTTTGCGGCGGGTGGTCGGCAAGTGGTTAAATGGAAAAAAAAAAACGAATGAAACGAAAAGGTACAAATTTTTCGGCAGTGCCCATGTCTATTCCACATTATTTTGAAGCTCATAGAAGGAGCTGGAATTCCCCTATGGAAACCTCTCTAGAAATAGAGAAGTCGTCATTATTGGACAGGGGATGTCTTCTTGTTCTGGGGAGATGACAGAAAGAACAAGGCTTAAATAAAAGACAAAACGCTCCCCTACCATTTATTCTGAATGTTCGGTGAAAAGAAGAAGCTCCAGGCAAATCGATGGATCTTCTCGGGGTTCTGCGACGACACCGGTCACGCTTGTTCCCGTCCTTCACCGCAATGAATATCTTACCTGTCTGCCGTCTGATCATCAACAATGTGACAGTTAGGAATGTTCCCATAATTATTATGTATATAGAACATGCTAACGCAATGTGCCATGTTTATCTGACAAGTGCGATGCCAAACATCCCCCTCCTTTCACAGCTAATTATCATGATGGAATAACCGTGACCATGCAAATCACCCATAGAAAATAATTATCCGGAGGAAACGGCTATGGCCTAAAAAGGTGAGTGCACCTGGTTTGCAAGGCCGTAGATATTCTCTTTTTTTTTTTTTTCCTGGGATGGGCAGCCTTGGGCAGTGGGTGGTGTGCCTGCCCCGCCGTGGCAAATTGTGGGTGTGGCAAAATGGTGCTAACAGTGGGAGGGGCTTAAATATTGAAATCAGCTCATGGTAACATTTGTCACATTCCTTGCCCCCCCCCCGAAAAATATAATTTAATTGCTGGGCTAAAAGCGAGAGTCTAACAGACACACACAAACCTCAGCACATTGATCTGTAAAATATGAAACCTATGTTTCCATGTGCTACAAGTACAATAGGTATCCAGGGGCGCCATCGGGGGGGGGGCAGGCAGTACTGTTATAAGGGGCCCCAGTGTCTCAAGGGGCCCTTACAACAAAGGCTTTAGCAGTCTTTAACATTGGAGTCTATGGGAGGGGGACACCCGCTATGGGGACACAGTTCTCCCGAACCATAGCCAATAAAAATACCAAACTTGGGCACATAGAGAGGCCCTCCTGGACAACCACTGTTCCCAGTTTGGGACCTCCAGCATCTATGGTTCGGCTGTTCCAGGTCCTCAAAGTGACCAGTCATTGACTGGCAATTGTCGGGTGAATTTCAGACTCAACAGTGGATTCTATGAGAGGCGGGCACCCAGTTTGGGGACACCGTTCTCCTGAACCATAGCCTATAAAAATACCAAACTTTGGTCACATAGAGAGGGCCTCCTGGGCAACCACTGGTCCCAGTTTGGGACCTCCAGCATCTATGGTTCGGCTGTTCCAGGTCCTCAAAGTGACCAGTCATTGACCGGCAATTGTCGGGTGAATTTCGGACTCAACAGTGGATTCTATGAGAGGCGGACACCCGGTATGGGGACACCGTTCTCCCGAACCATAGCCAATAAAAATACCAAACTTGGGTCACATGGAGAGGGCCCCCTGGACAAGACCTGGTCCAAGGTTGGGACCTCCAGCACCTATGGTTCGGTGTGAGGTCTTATTGCAAGCATTGGGTGAGGCTGTGCTGCCTGTGCACTGTTTTTTTAACCCCTTGGATTTCACACTAGCATGCATTGCACACTTCACTGGGTCATGCTTGGCAGGCTGCACCTGGTAAGTGTGCCAGGGTGTATAATTCCTACTGCGGCTGCAACATGTGTACACCCCTGGCCAGTGGGCGGATGTGGTGGGATGCCCAGTGGGTGGGCCCTGGGGAATGTTGGTGGTCAGACGGGGGGGTCAGGTCCAAAGCTGTGTAAGGGGCCCCAAAATTTCTGATGGCTACCATTAAATAGCCTTTTCTGCTCATATCCAACCTTTAAGAAGAACTTCAGTAACATGGTGACCACAGAACTACCAGCATCTGTTGTACAATTTAACATTAATAGCATACCTCCCATCTTTCTGAGTTGGGAATGAGGGACGCCTATTCGCAAATGCATGTAGGCATAGGACACGCCCCATGTCACGCCCCCTTGAAGGAGAATTATACAAAAAAAATTATTAGGTAAATCCACAAGTGCTTTTTTTACCACTACTATTCCTTTATATCGGCTTTTTAAATGTGCAAATGCAGCAATTTAGAAATTGGATGAAAGGTTTAGCATTGTAAAACACTTTTTTGATAGATATATAGTGCATTTTATATATAGGTCTATGCATCAGTCCAAAATGAGGGACAAATGAAGAGCAATGAGGGAAAGAGGGACATTGTTCCAAATCAGCTCTGTTCTAACCAGATGGGAGGTAGCCAGCAATGCTTTGGTCCTGCTTATCAGACCTGCACCTGTATCTGGCATGGCCATGGGTGCCTGGATCAGCAGTCCATCCCCTGATGGCCAATGCTGTAGGCTGGATAGCTTCTCACACCACCCCCCATATTTTCTCCTTACCAGTGGGTGTGGCCTCATCCGGCTGCTTCTGCAGCTTAAAGGCTACAATAGCCTAGCTTCATGCCATGGATGGATGTTCTTGGTGGAGTGGAGTTGGACCCCCATATCTCTCCCTTATTGAAGCCCGTGCCTGTTGGTACTTAAAGCAATTTTAAGAGTAAAAAAACTGGCCTAAATATCCATCTCACAAAAATTATGAGAATGCAGCCTATCCATTCACTAGGGAGCGGTGACATCACTGAGAATGCAGCCTATCCATTCACTAGAGAGCGGTGACATCACTGAGAATGCAGCCTATGCATTCACTAGAGAGCGGTGACATCACTGAGAATGCAGCCTATCCATTCACTAGAGAGCGGTGACATCACTGAGAATGCAGCCTATCCATTCACTAGAGAGCGGTGACATCACTGAGAATGCAGCCTATGCATTCACTAGAGAGCGATGACATCACTGAGAATGCAGCCTATGCATTCACTAGAGAGCAGTGACATCACTGAGAATGCAGCCTATCCATTCACTAGAGAGCAGTGACATCACTGAAAGGAAGAAAGGGGTAGCCCCTAGAAGTTGCACATCCAAGATATCCAAGAGAGGTGAGTAGAGTTGCAACCTCAGCCTGGACTCCAAACAGGCCACGCCCCCAACAACATCACTGAGAATGCAGCCTATCCATTCACTAGAGGACGGTGACATCAATGAGAATGCATCCTATCCATTCACTAGAGACTGATGACATCATTGAAAATGCAGCCTATCCATTCACTAGAGAGCGGTGACATCACTGAGAATGCAGCCTATCCATTCACTAGAGAGCGGTGACATCACTGAAAATGCAGCCTATCCATTCACTAGAGAGCGGTGACATCACTGAGAATGCAGCCTATCCATTCACTAGAGACTGATGACATCATTGACAATGCAGCCTATCCATTCACTAGAGAGCGGTGACATCACTGAGAATGCAGCCTATCCATTCACTAGAGACTGATGACATCATTGACAACACAGCCTATCCATTCACTAGAGAGTGGTGACGTCACTGAGAATGCAGCCTATCCATTCACTAGAGAGCAATGACATCACTGAGAATGCAGCCTATCCATTCACTAGAGAGCAATGACATCACTGAGAATGCAGCCTATCCATTCACTAGAGAGCAATGACATCACTGAGAATGCAGCCTATCTATTCACTAGAGAGTGGTGACATCACTGAGAATGCAGCCTCTACATTCACTAGAGACCGATGACATCACTGAGAATGCAGTCTATCCATTCACTAGAGAGCGATGACATCATTGACAATGCAGCCTATCCATTCACTAGAGACTGATGACATCACTGAGAATGCAGCCTATCCCTTCACTAGAGAGCGGTGACATCACTGAGAATGCAGCCTATCCATTCACTAGAGAGCGGTGACATCACTGAGAATGCAGCCTATCCATTCACTAGAGAGCGGTGACATCATGGAGAATGGAGCCTATCCCTTCACTAGAGAGCGGTGACATCACTGAGAATGCAGCCTATCCATTCACTAGAGAGCGGTGACATCACTGAGAATGCAGCCTATCCATTCACTAGAGAGCGGTGACATCACTGAGAATGCAGCCTATCCATTCACTAGAGAGCGATGACATCACTGAGAATGCAGCCTATCCATTCACTAGAGAGCATTGACATCACTAGGAATGGAACCTATCCTGCGAAAATGCTCCAACTTTGTTTTTCATGTGTAATAAACATTGACCTAATTTCTTCCATATTTAATTCTCGGGATTCAGTAATTCTATACCGGCAATATGGAACCATAAATCAGGAAATTTCATTAGAGCAAATAGAAGAAGTGAAATGCTTTGCTGGCTGAGTACATAATTCTAATAAAGAGAATTAATTTACTTGTATTGCATTTCCAATGCAGGAAAACATTCTATCACTGCATATTTCATAGGAAATCCCATAAAGTCATTTTCATATGTGTGTGTCCATAAAAATAATGATCAGACCCGTTTATACCATTACAGGGTTCAGAGTTATTGAACATTGAATAGTTACAGTTAGTTATAATTTACAGTATTGCTCGGAGAATGCTGATTACTGGGAGGAAAAGATAATTTTTCATCAGATAATTTTCTGTTCATATCAAATCATGTCTGTGGGTAGAAACCAATGTCACCCCATGTGTGTGGCAATTGTCCCATGTGTGTGTGAGTGGCAATGGTCCCATGTGTGTTTGAGTGGCAATGGTCCCATGTGTGTGTGTGTGGCAATGGTCCCATGTGTGTGTGTGTGGCAATTGTCCCATGTGTGTGTGAGTGGCAATGGTCCCATGTGTGTGTGTGTGGCAATGGTCCCATGTGTGTGTGTGTGGCAATGGTCCCATGTGTGTGTGAGTGGCAATGGTCCCATGTGTGTGTGTGTGGCAATGGTCCCATGTGTGTGTGAGTGGCAATGGTCTCTCCTTGCTCCTGAGTTGCTTCATAAGACACATAGAGTCACGGCTTGGCCCCGTCCCACACTCTGTCCTCATTGGCTCACTGGTTGTGATTGACAGCAGTGGATGCCAAAGGGCATAGCTGGGGGGGGGTGTGGCCCGCACCTGGGTGACACCATCCCACTATCCCGAGGGCGGCGGAGCCACAGAGGGTCCTGGGTCTTGGAGGCAGGGCTCTATTCTGCTGGGGCCATGCTAGCCCTAAGGGAGACTCCTCACTCTCACTGCTGAGCAACTCTCCGGACGGCTGCATACTGAATCCTCCTCTGCCCGCCACCCAGGTGTATGAGGGGAGGGGGGTCTGTACTGAGGGGCAACTATAGTTGGTGGGGGGGGGGGGGGTGACACCACGTTTTTCCACACCAGGTTACGCCAACCTTAGTGCCGCCACTGGCCTCAGCCAATAAGTAGGGAGAGTCCCAGGACAGCCGAGGCTATGTAAACATCGCTGGATACGAGGGAGCTCTTCTAAAATGCATGAAGGTAAAAAACCTTCAGCTTTTATAACCACTTTAAGAAGTAACGACCAGCCTTCACAAACAATCAACGTTCTGCTGCTCCAATTACCATTCAGCATTCTGGAGGCAGGCCCCTGATGAAGCTGTAATTCCTAACTGCATTGGAGGTCAAGGACCTTTCTATGTCCAGATCACAAGTGTGGCACCCTCTAGTGTGAGCTCCTAGTAGAGGTAGAGTAGGAAAATTTAGCTGACTCGTGTTACATTCTGTGGGTCTTAATTGGGTCAGGGTTCAGGGTTGGGTGACTTATCCTTGCAGCTCTCTAATGCTTTCCCCTGGTGTCTGGAAGGTTGGAGAACCTTCTAGAATTAGAGGGCGGGGATTAGGAAAAGCTTCCATTAATATTTATAGGGGGTCAGCCATTCCCCAGTGGTGGACTGGCAAGGGGCAGAGACAACCCCCATAAATAGACATGGGCCAGGCCAGCAAGGGGAGTCAGGTGGAAGATGTAGATGTAGCGTTGAGGAGGCAGTCGGTGGCCTCGAGAGGTACTCCCTAGTCTGGGGGGGTGTCTTGCCATGGGCCGGGATGCTGGAAGTATCGTGCCTCAGAAACAAAATGGGGGAGACTTTTCTGGAGGCATTGGAGCAAAGAGAGGATAGAGCGAATAATTCAACACTGTTGGGGACTAATAAAGGGGAGAGACTGCCACATGTAGCCAGTCTACCCTGAATACAGCGGTGAGCTTAAGTTTTGTCCTTGTCCCGGGATATCTGCAAAGAGTCAGCTGGGTGGGCTGGTGAAGGATCAACCAGGTGGGCTGGTGAAGAGTCAGCCAGGTGGGCTGGTGAAGAGTCAGCCAGGTGGGCTGGCAAAGAGTTTGTTGGGTGGACTGGTGTAAAGAGTCAGCCGGGCAGGCTGCTGAAGAGTCGACTGGGTGGACTGGTGAAAAATCAGTTGGATGGGCTGGTCAAGAGTCAGCCAGGTGGGCTGGTAAAGAGTCAGTTGGGTGGGCTGGTGAAGAGTCAGATGAAGAGTCAGAGTCAGCTGGGCTGGTGAAGAGCCAAGTAGGTGGACTGGTAAAGAGTCAGCCAGGTAGGCTGGTGAAGAGTCAGCTGGATGGGCTGGTGAAGAGTTAGTTGGGTGGACTGGTGCAGAGAGTCAGCTGGGCAGGCTGCTGAGGAGTCAGCTGGGTGGGCTGGTGAAGAGTCAGGTGGGTGGACTGGTATAGAGTCAGTTGGATGGGCTAGTCAAGAGTCAGCCAGGTGGGCTGGTGAAGAGTCAGGTGGGTGGACTGGTGAAGAGTCAGGTGGGTGGACTAGGGTAGAGTAAATTGGGTGGGCTGGTGAATAGTCAGTTGGGTGGGCTGGTGAAGATTCACCCAGGTGGGCTGGTGAATAGTCAGTTGGGTGGGCTAGTGAAGAGTCAGCCAGGTGGACTGGTGAAGAGTCAGTTGGGTGGGCTGGTGAAGAGTCAGGTGGGTGGACTGGTGAAGAGTTAATTGGGTGAGCTGGTGAAGAGTCAGCTGGGTGGGCTGGTGAAGGGTCAGACAGTTGGGCTGGTGAAGAGTCAGTTGGGTGGGCTGATGAAGAGTAAGTTGGGCGGACTTGTGTAGAGAGTCAGTCGGGGCAGGCTAGTAAAGAAGCAGCCAGGAGGATTGGTGAAGAAGCAAATGCAACCAGTTGGGCTAGCATTGCCTGAAGCACTTAACACCGTACATAGGAAGATGTCCCTGAAGTTATTGTTAACCCCCTAATAAACAACAAAAACAAAGCTATGGGCAGTTCCCTGACTTTGAGTGCCTGTGAATAATCGCTGTGCCTGGCTGTGCAGGATTGGGGGGATCCCTGATCATCTGTAGCTCCAAAGTGGGGTGTGCTACACAAGACTTACTGATCAACAAAACAAAACCTTTGGCAGGTAAAGCGGCTCCTGTGGTTGCCTGTTAGCCGGGTATTTATCCGGAGATCAGCTTTAAGACTAAAAGGAAGGTTTGTTTCTGGTGGTGTATGGAAGTTTAATAAGGCTCCCGGGTCGCTGTCGGTGGTGAATGATAGAATGATTCATCACGCGGAAGTCAATGTTCTTCCTTTATCTCATATAGGAATTGCCTTGTGGCAGCTGAATGTGCTTCACAGCAAACAGCAAGTGACATAATAAGTGCTGTGTGTGTTCTGCGCTCTGCAATAAAGAGGGAATATTGTCCTTCCCAATCGCCACCTGGATTACGTGTCCCCGGATCGGATTCAATCTGGGTGACCCCGAGGGGAACCGGCTTAGAAAGCAGAACGCAGCGTGTACTTTTTCCAGTCATTTTCTTCATCATTCTCCGGTATCTACGCCAGCTGGTGAAATAAGCGACTCGCCTGAGAATTTATAGAGAGGAAGATGGATCTAGATGGGAATGAATAAAGATTTCTAGAAGATCTCCCAACCAAAACCCAACAGCCACTGCCCCTCTGTTCTTCTTTCTCCCCAATGATTCCTCTTTTAATCTGATATATAGCCGTCTATAAACGGACTTCTAAATCAGGGGTCCCCACCCCAACCTTGCCAGTACAAGGGCCACATTGTACGTTTTACATATATTTGTGGCCTGAAAAAACCCCATCAGATTCCCCTAATGTCAGGATCCCCAACAGAGTCCCCCTTAAAATAGGGTTCCCATCAGAGTAACTCTATTACATTAGGGTACCCATAAGAGTCCCCCCATTATTTCAGGGTATCCATCAGAGTCCCCCTCCTAAATCAGGATCCCATCAGAATCATCCTCCTACATCAAACTCCCCATCAGAGCCTCCTCTTACATCAGGATTCCCATCAGAATCATCCTGCTACATCAGGATCCCCATCAAAATCATACTCCTACATCAGGATCCCCTTCAGAGCCTCCTACAAAATCAAGATCCCCATCAGGATCATCCTCCTAAATCAGAATCCCCATCAGAGCCTCCTCTTACATCAGGATTCACATCAGAATCATCCTCCTACATCAGGATCCCCATCAAAATCATCCTCCTACATCAGGATCTCCATCAGAGCCTCCTCTTACATCAGGATCCCCATCAAAATCATCCTCCTACATCAGGATCTCCATCAGAGCCTCCTCTTACATCAGGATCCCCAACAGAATCATCCCCTTACATCAGGGTCCCCATCAGAATCATGTTCCTATATCAGGTTCCCCATGAGAGCATCCTCCTACATCAGGATCCTCATCAGAATCATCATCCTACAACAGGATCCCAATCACAGCATCATCATACATCAGGATCCCCATCAGAATCATCCTCCCATGTCAGGATCCCCATCAGAGCCTCCTCTTACATCAGGATTCACATCAGAATCATCCTCCTACATCAGGATCCCCATCAAAATCAAACCTTACACTACCCCTAGGACTACATCCTCCTACTAAGACTACACTTAG
>BLSH010351850.1:362482-372557 GCA_018402905.1 Glandirana rugosa | reverse complement strand
AAATTCGGGCCAAAATGTATTTTGCTGCATGGGGCCGGGTCACAGTAGCCACCTCTGCGACCCCTGTAGCTACGCCCCTGTTATCAATGAAATTTAGGAGCGTACAAAGAAAATTTCCTTGCAGTGGGGTCCATTGCAATGATGAAATGCTCGTTATTTCTAGGGGTACCAGAACAGATGCTGGTACTGACCCACTTCAGCTCCGGAAGGTTTTACCCCCTTCATGACCAGTCTATTTCTTGCTTTTTGGCACTGTGTTACTTTAACCACTTGCCGACCGCCGATCGGCATTTGATGGCGGCAAAGTGGTTCGTTCCCGCAAAACGCCGTCATACGACGGCGGCTGCGGAAACGAGTTTAGTGAGCGCTCGCGCGCCGCCGGAGGCGCGCCCGCACGCTCACTGTGTTCGGGGAGGGCCAGGGAGCGGGTGCGGCGGCTTCAATTGCCGTCGGCTACCTGCGATGCCCCCCCCCAGAGCGGAGGAACGGAGGTCCGTGTATGTAAACACGGACCTCCGCTCTGTGTGAAGGGGGAAGGGCTGTGATCACAGCCTTCCTGTATACGAAGGCTGTGACCACTTCCCTTCCCCAGATAGTGCAGTCCCCCTACAGTTAGAACACGCCCAGGGAACACAGTTAACCCTTAGAGGTTAACCCCTTCACTGCCAATGGCATTTACACAGTAATCAGTGCATTTTTATAGCACTGATAGCTGTATAAATGCCAATGGTCCCAAAAAAGTGTCAAAATGTTCCGACATGTCCGCTGAAATATCGCAGTACCACTAAAAATCGCAGATCGCCGCCATTACTAGTAAAAAAAAAAAACCCCAAAAATGAATTCTCATCATCCGTAAACGCGACCACTTTTGCGCAAACCAATCAATAAACGCCGATTGCGATTTTTTTTTATCGCAAATATGAGGAAGAATGTAAATCGGCCAAAAACGGTGAAAAAAAATGTTTTTTTATATTTTTTTTTTTTTATTTGTATTTTAGCAAAAAGTAAGAAATTTGTTTTTTTTTGCAAAATTGTCACTCTTCTTTTGTTTATAGCGGCGATCAGAAATGACGCAGAGGGGATCAAATACCAACAAAAGAAAGCTCTGTTTGTGGGGAAAAAAGGACGCAAATTTCATTTGGGTACAACGTCGCACGACCAAGCAATTTTCAGTTAAAGCGACGCAGTGCCGAATCGCAAAAAGGGCTCCGGTCCTAAAGCTGGAAATCCTTCCGGGGCTGAAGTGGTTAACTGGTAATTGCGCGGTCATGCAGCACTGTACCCAAATGAAATCTGTATCATTTTTTTTTCTTCACACAAATTGAGCTTTCTTTTGGTGGTGTTTGATCACCTCTGCGTTTTTTTTTTTTTTTTATATATAAACAAATAAATGCCAAACATTTAGAAAAAAAAAATATATTTTCTACTCTCTGTTATAAAACATATCCAATGAAATTAAATTTCTTCATAAATTCGGGCCAAAATGTATTTTTCTACATGGGGCCGGGTCGCAGTTGCCACCCCTGTGACCCCTGTAGCTACGCCCCTGTTATCAATGAAATTTAAGAGTGTATAAGAGAGAAATTTCCTTGCAGTGGGGTCCATTGCAGTGATGAAATTACATTTATATCATTTTTTTCCACACAAATTGAGCTTTCTTTTCTTGGTATTTGATCACTTCTGCATTTTTTTTTTTATTATATAAAGGAATTAAGGCCAAAAATTAAAAAAAAAAAACAATATTTTCTACTTTCTGTTATAAAACGTATCCAATAAAATCGAATTTCTTCATAAATTCGGGCCAAAGTGTATTTTGCTGCATGGGGCCAGGTCACCCCCTACGACCCCTGTATCTACGCTCCTGTTATCAATGAAATTTAGGAGCGTACAAAGAAACTTCCAAGCAGTCTGGGTCATTGCAATTATGAAATGCTCGTTATTTCTAGGGTTATCAGTACAGATACTGGGCAAAATTAAGTCTGCTACATGTCTTTGGTAAAAAAAAAAAAGAAAGAAAAATTCCAATAAGTGTATATCGATTGGTTTGTGTGAAAGTTGCAGCAATCAGCGACTTATAATGGGAACTGTGATAGGGTGGCGGGCAATCTGGCACTAACTGACTGACACTGACATCAATAGTGACAGTAATACAGTGATCACTGCTAATACTATATACTGTCACTGTACTAATGACACTGGCTGGGAAGGGGTTAACATCTATGGGCAATCAAAGGGTTAACTGTGTGACTAACAGTGTGTGATGTGTGTTGCTTTTAGTTTACCATCTGTCTGTTTTTCTCCCTGCTTTTCGGGGAGAAGAAACAGCCAGATCACTGCTCCCGGTACACAGAGCTTTCTGTGTGTTTGTAAACACAGAGCTCTGTACTGTGATTGGACACAGCCGGTTTTAGCCAAAATCGCTGGCTGAAATCAGCTGTCAAACTCGTGCTGTGTCCAATCACATCACGGGTAAGTAGGGGGCGCCCCAAACCCAGAAGCAATCTGGCAACGTGTAGGAATGTAGCCCGGCCTGCCTGCGCCGCTCGCCCTCAGTAAAACTACTGTGGGTGGACAGCAAGTAGTTAATTCATGCCTCAGCCGGCAAGCAAATCAAGGTGGCTGCAGCCTTTGCAGCTTAAGGCGGAGAGATAAAAACACAGCTCGGCCGTGTGTTTTTACCTCCCCCCGACTGCAAGTGTATATAAGCCCTTGGAGGGTGTTACTTAAAGCAGTGTTTCTCAGCTCCAGTCCTCAAGGTGCCCCAACAGGTCACGTTTTCAGGATTTCCATTATTTTGCACAAGTGATTTGATCAGTTTCACTGCCTTAGTGATTACCACAGCCGTAAATCCTGAAAACATGACCTGTTGGGGCACCTTGAGGACTGTATTTGAGAAACACTGACTTAAAGCATAAGCTTTGGGATGGAGCAAGGGAGGATTAGAAGAACCTCTGTTGGGTTGCTGTCCAGACTGAGCTCTGGGGCCAACACCGGTTTCATCAGACCAATGAGGGAAAATCCGCAATGGCAAAATAGACCAATGAAAATGCTTTCTCTTGGAGTATGGAAAGGCTAGAACCCCTGTCGGGTTTTTATTTTCAAATAACGCAGTAATAGTGCCCCCATAGAAATAGAAACTGAGAGCAACACCACTACTAAGAGGTCCAGATAAAAACTTATTCCAATAAAAGTCAGGAGGACAATCCAGAAAGTAGACAACGCGTTTCAGGGACCCCCCCCCCCCCCTCTTCATCAGGGTTTGATTGGCCACAATGTGAATAGAGCAGACATGAGCTGGGCCTTTAGTGTTATTTTTTTTTTCCAGTGCAACCGGTCTTTTCAGAAGCTGGTTTGGCCCTGATGAAGGGGGCGCTCTTGGACCCCTGAACTGCCTTGGAAACTTTTTGGATCGTGCCCCTGACTTTTATTGGAATAAAGTTGTATCTGGAGCTCTTAAGAGCGGTGCGCCGCGAGGATCGTCGGAGGTGTAGAAGATGGCTGCCTGGAGACCCAACACAGGGTGCTCAACCTGTGGCCCTCCAGCTGTTGCAGAACTACAAGTCCCATGAGGCATTGCAAGGATGACAGTCACTCCCAAAGGCAGAGGCATGATGGGACTTAAAGTCCCGCAACAGCTGAAGGGCCACGGGTTGAGCACCCATCAATACTTTATGTTAGCAATGCCAGTGAGATAACCCTATGGGTCCAGCTCTGTTTTCCCACTTTCCTCACCAGGAGCCACGGAGTCCAGAATCGTTTTTGGTTGATTAATTGATAGAAAAAGAGAGGCAACGCATTTCAGGGATTCATACCCCCCCCCCCCCCCACCCCTTGCCCTCTTCAGTAACCTCAAAATGAGCTGAACTCAGGAGAGTACTGCTGATACTTGTCTATGAAGAATACTTGTATATGAAAATGTGAATAATAACATTAGCAGGTTGTATAGTGAAGGGAGAGGCTGAACCCCCTGAAACGCGTTGGATCTTCTTTCTCAGTCTGCAGAGGGAGAGTCTGCAGGGAAGTGCGCATGCGCAGGACTGTATATGGAGTTCATGTAATATATTTCTTGGGGCGCCCCACAGTCACCCCTTATCCCCATCCAAGTTATTTCCCCCAAATAAAACAACAAAAACAAGAGCCGGCTTGGTCAGTGTCTCTGGATGTGTGATATATGGTGGGACTGAGGGCAGCTATCAGGTGAACCACAACTGCCAGCCTCTCCCAAGGGACCACATGGCTACACCTATTTTTTTACAGCACAGATATCAGCGAAACGCGGCACCTTGCTGTGTAGTGACATGAATGAAAAGGTCCCTTCAAATAAAGTTAAACTAAAAGAAAATAATGTACTAAAGACAACACTGTCACTAGCCCATGCAGTAAAACACTGAGGGGAGGAGCAAAGGAGCTGGGCCAGCACAGGCAACAATTAGACACTCCCAGTAGAAGAGAGGGCTATGACATTAAAGGTAGGAGGGGGCTGTCTGGGTAAACTTGTCTAAAGGCGCATTAGAAAACGGAGGGTCTAGCCACTAAAGTAGTACTACAACCCAATAGGGTCAGTTGGGTTTGGGGTGCCAGGGTCTGCCAGTTACCACATCCCTAACCAGGGGCGTATCATGAAATCAGTGGGCCCGTGTGCAAGCCCACATTGCACCGATAATCCCCAGCTGTCAACCAGGGACAGATCATCCTTACGTGTAGTGTTGGTCAGAGCACTGTGGGCCCTCCCACCCCTCGGGGCCCGTGTTCAGTGAACACCCTGCACCCATGGATGATACGCCACTGTCCCTAACCATATATATGTATACTAGAACAAGCTTACCCCTGGGATTTTTACGGTAAGGCACCCCCAAAGAGTAGATTAACGTATAAAGTATCAGTTGCATACATTTTATTGAAACATTAGTTAAAAATAGACACAAATGAAAACATAAAGCATTACAGATTATACCATATGTTAAGTACACATAGCAATGTATGAGCAATAAGTATAGTCAGGCTAGCAAATAATTGTGCCGAAGAGTCCCAGGCACATTGTGAATTAAAAAAAATATATATATATATATGGAATGTAAGCATTTAATATATTTGATTTTTGGTGCTTTTCCCTGCAATGTTGTATACTGGTGACCGGGTCTCTTTAAAGATGGTTTGCTTGCCCTGCAATACCGGAAGGATCAGTAGAGGGCGCCAGGAGGGAAAGCCTTGGATGGAGACCCCTGTATATATAATTTTACTGATCAGCCTTCTAGAGAAAAAACCTCGTCCCTATAGAGAGGCCTATACATAGGTGTGCGCAGGGGGTGTGACAGGTGTGCCTGGGCACACCCTAATCACTCCAAGCACATTAGCATTACTGCTCTGTGTGCTGGTGGTAGGATGGGAAATATCTCCCTCTGACCAGTTCCACCATTATTATTATTCTCTTTCACTGAGTGCACACCCTAATGCAATAGGCTGCGCACACCTATGGGCCTATAGATGTCACCTCTATGGGAACATGAGCGCCAACCACAAGTCCCAGCATGGACTGACACTGGGCCAGATCATACCCCCGCCCCCTCTGAGCACAAATCATTGTCAGCCCGAGGTCCCCAGAGCTGAATGCCTGATCTGGAATGTATAGATTGATGGTCAGGCCACCCACCATGGTGAGATTTGGCATCTCTTAGTGCCACCAGATTAACCTCTTGTTGCCAAATGCCTCCTCTGCAATGAGCTCCTCTGATGATTTGTATGAAAAAGTAACATTGTAGCTTAAAGATCAGCTGTCAATGAACTACAAGCCCCAGCATTAATTGTTATATCACTCCCATTGTCGAAGAACTACAACTCCCAGCATGCGCACGACAATTCCCAGCATTACTCCTAACATCACTTCCATTGTTGAAGGACTACAGATCCCAGCATGTGCACTACAAGCCCCAGCATGACTCATTTTATTACTTCCATTGTTGAAGAACTACAAATCCCAGCATGTGCACTGCAAGTCCCAGTGTTATTTATTATATCACTTCCATTTATGAAGAACTACAACTCCCAGCATGTGCTCGACAAGTCCTAGCGTTACTCATTTTATCACTTCTATTGTTGAAGAACTACAACTCCCAGCATGTGCTCGACAAGTCCTAGCGTTACTCATTTTATCACTTCTATTGTTGAAGAACTACAACTCCCAGCATGTGCTCGACATGTCCCAGCATCACTTATTTTATCACTTCTATTGTTGAAGAACTACAACTCCCAGCATGTGCTCGACAAGACACATCGTTACTCATTTTATCACTTCCATTGTTAAAGAACTACAACTCCCAGCTGTGCTCAACAAGTCCCAGTGTTACTCATGATATAATTTCTATTGTTGAAGAACTACAACTCCCAGCATGTGCGCGACAAATCCCAGTGTTACTCATCATATAATTTCTATTGTTGAAGAACTACAACACCCAGCTGGGCTCAACAAGTCCCAGCATTACTCATTATATATTTCTATTGTTGAAGAACTACAACTCGCAGCATGTGCACTACAAGCCCCAGAGTTACTCATTATATCACATCTATTGTTGAAGAACTACAACTCCTAGCATGTGCACGACAATTCTCAGCATTACTCCTAACATCACTTACATTGTTGAAGAACTACAGATCCCAGCATGCGCACTACAAGCCCCAGCATGACTCATTTTATTACTTCTATTGTTGAAGAACTACAACTCCCAGCATGTGCGCAACAAGTCCCAGTGTTACGCATTATATAATTTCTTTGGTTGAAGAACTACAACTCCCAGCTGGGCTCAACAAGTCCCAGCATTACTCATTATATATTTCTATTGTTGAAGAACTACAACTCCCAGTGTGTGCACTAGTAAGCAATGCACCACAAGTCCCAGCATACACAGCCTGCGACACTTCTGCTTTTGGAGAATTACAAGTCAATCAATGCATGGCCTGCATGGCTTGGTTGGAAAGTGGACTACAAGTCCCAGCACTGTACCTTGGAGCATGCTATCTTTCGGGAATATGCACAAACTGCAGCGCTCCTATAGTCCGTGAACCACAAGTCCCAGCATACACAGCCTGCAGCACTCTCATAGCCGAGGAGCTGCAGGTCCAGCTGTGCCTGCCCTGATGTAAACTATAACTCTCAACATGAGCATCCCGCAGAAATTCCATAGCTGATGAACTACAATTCCCAGCATCTGCATCCTGCAGAAAACCCTACATTGATTTATGGGTGAACACATTTCTGCATGATGAGCCATGTAGTTCTTCAGTAACTGAGAGGTAACCTAAAGATGGAGAGCCAATTAACTACAGGTCCCAGCCACATTCCTGACATCACTCCTATAGTTAAGGAACTACAACTCCCAGCAGGAGCACCCTGCAGGTTTCCTATGATCGGTGAACTAGCCCAGAATACAGCCTGCAATAGCTTAGGAAATACAAGTCCATCAATGTATGGTGGGCATGAATGGTCAATGAAGGTTAATGGTAGACATGAACAAGTCCCAGCCACATCCCTGGCATCACTTCCATGCTTAAGGAACTACAACTCCCAGCATGCCCTGCAGTGTTCCTATATGTGGTGAACTATAAGTCCCAGAATACACAGCCTACAATAGCTGTGGAACTACAAGCTCTACAATTTATGGGCGGGGGGGGGGGGCATGGATGGTCAATGAGGGTCAGTGAGGGGCAATGAAGGACAAGTTTCACCCACATTCCTGACATAACTCCCATGGTTAAGGGACTACAACGTCCAGCAGGAGCACCCTGCAGTGTTGCTATGCTTGGTGAAATACAAATCCCAGAATACACAGCCTACAATAGCTGAGGAACTACAAGTCTGACAATTTATGGTGGCCATAGATGGTCAATGAAGGACAGTGATGGTCAATGAAGGGCAGTGATGGTCAATGAAGGGCAGGTCCTAGCCACATTCCTGGCATCACCTCCATGGTTAAGGAACTACAACTCCTAGCATACCCTTCAGTGTTCCTATATGTGGTGAACTATAAGTCCCAGAATACACAGCCTACAATAGCTGAGGAGCTACAAGTCTGTGATTTTATGGTGTGCGTGGATGGTCAGTGATGGCCAATGAAGGACAAGTCCCGCCCACATTACTGACATCACCTCCATAGTTTAGGGGCTACAACTCCCACCATGAACACCCTGCAGTGTTCTTATGTTTGGTAAACTACAAATCCCAGAGTACACATCCAATAATAGCTATGTCCAACAACGTATCGGATGGGGGCATGGCAGGTCAATGGAGGGTCAATGGAAGGTCAATGGATGGTCAATGGATGGGCAGTGGATGGTCAGTGGAAGGTCAATGAATGGGCAGTGGATGGTCAGTGGAAGGTCAATGGATGGGCAGTGGATGGTCAGTGGAAGGTCAATGGATGGTCAATGGATGGTCAGTGTGGAAGGTCAATAGATGGTCAATGGATGGTCAGTGGAAGGTCAATGGATGGTCAATGGATGGTCAGTGGAAGGTCAATGGATGGTCAATGGATGGTCAGTGGAAGGTCAATGGATGGTCAATGGATGGTCAGTGGAAGGTCAATGGATGGTCAATAGATGGTCAGTGGAAGGTCAATGGATGGTCAGTGGAAGGTCAATGGATGGTCAATGGATGGTCAGTGGAAGGCCAATGGATGGTCAGTGGAAGGTCAATGGATGGTCAGTGGAAGGTCAATGGATGGTCAGTGGAAGGTCAGTGGATGGTCAATGGATGGTCAGTGGAAGGTCAGTGGATGGTCAATGGATGGTCAATGAACATCAAGTCCCAGCAAGAACATTTTGAAGCGTTTTTACACAAACTGAGTGAGGAAATACAATTCTCAGCATCTGCAATTGCCAAGGAACTGCAAATCCCAGCATGCAAACCCTTTCCAGCACTTTATGGTTGTACGAGTTTTAGTGTGATGCGGCATTTATGGGGTAGGGATTGATTTTACCCATACAGTATTTCAGGCCACCATCTACACTATTTGGCATACACTGTACAATCTGATTGTACAATCCCCTTTATATTTACCAAACCAATATAATAGGACGTGCCTAGACTTTCCATTCAATGTGTCCTTTGCACCTCATAGCCGATGGTCGATCTAGAGGGCATTGTATAGTGTATGGCCACCTTTCATACCACTTTGGCATGCTGGGTTGTCGAGGACAGTGGCAGCTCTGTTCATATCAAGAGGCTCCTCTGAGCGCTGCGCACGTTCACATCCCTCCTATCCCCCCTCCAGATGTGATATTGTCCCCCTCCCCCATAGATAAACCGGCTTGGAGTATACTAGAGGAAGGGGGCATTACACTATCACTCCAATCTGATTATATTAAGCACCAGGGATCCGATTCCAAGGCATGGATTCCCACCAGGGTACAGCAGACATTGATATCTCCCAGAATTCCGACACGCCAGTCCAGGCGTCTTCTCCTCTCCATCACAGCTACACCAGAATAATAGGAATTTATATATTCAGCCCTGATACTGAGCCGTGGACAGGGGAGCCGAGCTCCACCAATATCCTCCAATCACAGATGGTTATGCAGCGTCAGGATGAATAATATAATCAGACATCGGAATACGTTCCCGGGGAGCAGCGGTGTCTCTAGATGGGGGGGCTGACGTTCATTTTCTGGTTGCTCGTGCTCCATGGTACACGGCTACTGCCAGTTCAGAGGGTCGGGGTGTGAAAGGGTGAAATGATCGGTGGAAGGAACGCACATTTCTATGTACAGAGCTCGGGCTTCAATAGAATATTAACTGCGTCAGGTAGATCTATGGCGGGGTTGGGATTGTGCGGTAACCCTAGGCAACCGGACGTCACCTTAGAGACAGATCAGTGCAGTCTGCGATACGGAAAGCTTGTGTCTGATTGGTGGTTATAGGTTAATGCTGTGAGAGCAAGACGGTGTGTGCAAATGATCGTACGTGTGTGTGTGACAGGAGGAGAGAAGGAGGGAGAGAAAGGGAGGAGAAGGAGAGAGAAGGAGAAAGGAGGAGAGAGAAGGAGAACGGAGGCGGGGGAGAGGAAGAGGAGGGAAAGAGAGGGAG
>BLSH010351850.1:331219-342342 GCA_018402905.1 Glandirana rugosa | reverse complement strand
TAACATGAGGGCGATCAAAGAGTTAAATGTGTTCCTAGAGAGTGCTTACTAACTGTGGGAAGACAGAGGACAGGATTCACGCCTTCCCTACTGACAGAACAACAATTTGCCTTGTTTACATAGACAGATCCCCATTCTACCTCTCTTAGGAACAATCCACTGACCCGCAGGTTGGCTCCCGCCAGGGGTGTAACAATATTGCAGGGGTTGCAATTGCAACCGGGCCCCATGCTCAAGGGGGCGCACGTGTCTCCCTTGTACACCTGGATAGGAGGGATAGCGGGGGCGGCAATTAGAGGAACCAATCTCCCCCATTTTCCTCCTAATGCAGGGGATTGGTTCCTCTCTATGCTGCCCCCGCCACCCCTCCTATCCAGGTTACTTGTCTTCTGCTGTTCCCAGGTCCCTGTGTGCTTCCCTGGTCCCCCCCACAGAGCTGCTGTCTTTCCCCCTCCTGTAGAAGATGAGTCATGATGGAGAGATGGGAACGGGTCGGTAAATTTGTAATTTCCTGGCTCCTTCCTTTTCTGAATGGACAGAGTCAGTGATTGGTACCAATTGGTTCATTCATACCTGAAGCATAGTAAACTGTTTTTACTATACTTCCGTTTCTGAATGAATGGGAGGCTCGGTGCTCAGCTATTCCTGTCCATTCATTCTGTGCAGCTGAGGTTACACCGATGGAGATTGAGGGCTGAGGTTTGTTTAGACCCCCTGATATCTTATCAAAGCCCCACAACAGAGCTCCTAAAAAAACTTAAAAAATTGTAAAAGAAATAAAATGAAATGGTAAAAAAAAACAGAACTAGTGTCCCCATTGGAAGATTTCCCTTCATGTGCTGTCCTTTAGCTACAAACAGGAAGTGAGAGGAAATCCTTCCGAAGCGAGAGAATCCCTTGTAGTCACCAGAACTAGTGTCCCCATTGGGAGATTTCGCTTCACTTCCTGTCCTATAGCCACAAACAGGAAGTGAGAGGAAATCCTTACAAAGCGAGAGAATCCCTGGTAGTCACCAGAACTAGTGTCCCCATTGGAAGATTTCCCTTCACTTCCTGTCCTATAGCCACAAACAGGAAGTGAGAGGAAATCCTTCCGAAGCGAGAGAATCCCTGGTAGTCACCAGAACTAGGTGTCCCCATTGGAAGATTTCCCTTCACGTCCTGTCCTTTAGCCACAAACAGGAAGTGAGAGGAAATCCTTCCAAAGCGAGAGAATCCCTGGTAGTCACCAGAACTAGGTGTCCCCATTGGGAGATTTCCCTTCACTTCCTGTCCTATAGCCACAAACAGGAAGCAAGAGGAAATCCTTCCAAAGCGAGAGAATCCCAGGTAGTCACCAGAACTAGGTGTCCCCATTGGAAGATTTCCCTTCACTTCCTGTCCTATAGCCACAAACAGGAAGTGAGAGGAAATCCTTCCAAAGCGAGAGAATCCCTGGTAGTCACCAGAACAAGTGTCCCCATTGGGAGATTTCCCTTCACTTCCTGTCCTATAGCCACAAACAGGAAGTGAGAGGAAATCCTTCCAAAGTGAGAGAATCCCTGGTAGTCACCAGAACAAGTGTCCCCATTGGAAGATTTCCCTTCACTTCCTGTCCTTTAGCCACAAACAGGAAGCAAGAGGAAATCCTTCCAAAGCGAGAGAATCCCTGGTAGTCACCAGAACTAGTGTCCCCATTGGAAGATTTCCCTTCACTTCCTGTCCTTTAGCCACAAACAGGAAGTGAGAGGAAATCCTTGCAAAGCGAGAGAATCCCTGGTAGTCACCAGAACAAGTGTCCCCATTGGAAGATTTCCCTTCACTTCCTGTCCACTATAAAAAAAAAAATGTTTTGCCTTTAGTTAAACTCTTAGGCAAAATATAACAAAATCGATTTCATTTCTCTGCACTGTAATTGAATATTTATAAGTTTTCTCACAGGAAATGATTGAGATCCATGTTTTATATATTTCTGGCTCCTGTGGTCTCTATGATAAAACCTGCAATAATAATAATCGGTGATATGAAGGTGAATCCGTCTCCCTATCGCCCCCCACTGGCGGTAAGTAAATGCTGCACCTATTTATGCATTGGAAGCAAGGAGCTGCATCTCCATTTTGCTCAAAGCTTCGTGCAGACAAGCGCTCCGCATGCGGTCTGCGTTTGTTATTGCGCACGCACCAGGCCTGAGTCGCACGCAGGCGGCCCATAAAGGGGGATGCAGGTGCAGCGGCTGCACGGACGGAGCCGCATACTAAAATCTGACAGGAGCAGTTTCATGGATAAAAATGTACACAGTCTGCATTCTGATCCGGTCCAAGGTGACCCGATTTTTCAAATGAAATCCGGGACATATTTTTTTACTAGTAATAGAGGCAATCAGCGACTTATAGCGGGACTGCGATATTGCGGCGGACAAGTCGGACACTAAGTGACACTTTTGAAACTTTGTGGGAAGCGGTGTCGCTAATACAGTGATCAGTGCTAAAAATATGCACTGTCACTGTACTAATGACACTGGCTGGGAAGGGGTTAACATCTGGGCCAATCAAAGGGTTAAATGTGTGCCTGACCGGTGATTTCTCACTGTGGGGGAGGGGCTTCTACTATAGAAAGGCATAGATCCCCGCCCCTGCTTTGCAGGAACACAGGATCAATGTCTTCCATACTGAAAGACCGCCATTCTGCCCGTGTACAGAATGATCGGTGGCTGGGAAGGGGTTAACATCCGGGGGCAATCAAAGGGTTAAATGTGGGCCTGACCAGTGTTTTCTCACTGTGGGGGAGGGGCTTTTACTATGGAAAGACATAGATCCCCGCCCCTGCTTTGCAGGAACACAGGATCAATGTCTTCCATACTGACAGACCGCCATTCTGCCCGTGTACAGAATGATCGGTGGCTGGGAAGGGGTTAACATCCGGGGCAAGTAAAGGGTTAAATGTGGGCCTGACCAGTGTTTTCTCACTGTGGGGAAGGGGCTTTTACTATGGAAAGGCACAGATCCCCGCCCCTGCTTTGCAGGAACACAGGATCAATGTTTTCCATACTGACAGAACGCCATTCTGCCCGTGTACAGAATGATCGGTGGCTGGGAAGGGGTTAACATCTGGGGCAAGTAAAGGGTTAAATGTGTGCCTGACCAGTGTTTTCTCACTGTGGGGGAGGGGCTTTTACTAAGGGAAGGCATAGATCCCCGCCCCTGCTTTGCTGGGACACAGGATCAATGTCTTCCATATTGACAGACTGCCATTCTGCCCGTGTACAGAATGATCGTGGCTGGGAATTGGTTAACATCTGGGGCAATCAAAGGGTTAAATGTGTGCCTGACCGGTGTTTTCTCACTGTGGGGGAGGGGCTTCTACTATAGAAAGGCATAGATCCCCGCCCCTGCTTTGCAGGAACACAGGATCAATGTCTTCCATACTGACAGACCGCCATTCTGCCCGTGTACAGAATGATCGTGGCTGGGAATTGGTTAACATCTGGGGCAATCAAAGGGTTAAATGTGGGCCTGACCAGTGTTTTCTCACTGTGGGGGAGGGGCTTTTACTAAGGGAAGGCATAGAACCCCGCCCCTGCTTTGCAGGAACACAGGATCAATGTCTTCCATACTGAAAGACCGCCATTCTGCCCGTGTACAGAATGATCGGTGGCTGGAAAGGGGTTAACATCCGGGGCAATCAAAGGGTTAAATGTGTGCCTGGCCAGTGTTTTCTCACTGTGGGGGAGGGGCTTTTACTAAGGGCAGGCATAGAACCCCGCCCCTGCTTTGCAGGAACACAGGATCAATGTCTTCCATACTGACAGAACGCCATTCTGCCCGTGTACAGAATGATCGGTGGCTGGGAAGGGATTAACATCTGGGGCAAGTAAAGGGTTAAATGTGGGCCTGACCAGTGTTTTCTCACTGTGGGGGAGGGGCTTTTACTAAGGGCAGGCATAGAACCCCGCCCCTGCTTTGCAGGAACACAGGATCAATGTCTTCCATACTGACAGACCACCATTCTGCCCGTGTACAGAATGATCGTGGCTGGGAATTGGTTAACATCTGGGGCAATCAAAGGGTTAAATGTGTGCCTGACCAGTGTTTTCTCACTGTGGGGGAGGGGCTTCTACTATAGAAAGGCATAGATCCCCGCCCCTGCTTTGCAGGAACACAGGACCAATGTCTTCCATACCGAAAGACCGCCATTCTGCCCGTGTACAGAATGATCGTGGCTGGGAATTGGTTAACATCCGGGGCAATCAAAGGGTTAAATGTGTGCCTGACCGGTGTTTTCTCACTGTGGGGGAGGGACTTTTACTAAGGGAAGGCATAGAACCCCGCCCCTGCT
The DNA here is from genome assembly GCA_018402905.1 of Glandirana rugosa. Taxonomy (NCBI): domain Eukaryota; kingdom Metazoa; phylum Chordata; class Amphibia; order Anura; family Ranidae; genus Glandirana; species Glandirana rugosa. The sequence goes on along the minus strand of BLSH010351850.1, from coordinate 338,028 downwards.
TTGCAGGAACACAGGATCAATGTCTTCCATACTGACAGAATGGCGATCTGCCTTGTTTACTGCTACCGGACCCGCTGATCGGCTCCGATACCCAGAAATGCAGGATCACGTGTATATATACTGTATACACGATCCTGCGCAGCACAAAAGGGGCACAGAAAATGAAAAAAATACGCCCCCCCCCCCCCTTAGTTAGCAGGGTGTGGCAGAGCGGGGGGGGGGGTGTAATTCAGATTTTTTTTTTAAATCCTGCACTGCCTTTGAAATTGCTCGGGCCCATAGGTGTGCACCCCAAATGTTTTAAAACATGGACGGTGTCAGTAGGGCAGTGGATGGTGTCAGTAGGGCAGTGGACGGTGTTAGTAGGGCAGTGGACGGTGTTAGTAGGGCAGTGTACGGTGTTAGTAGGGCAGTGGACGGTGTTAGTAGGGCAGTGGACGGTGTTAGTAGGGCAGTGGACGGTGTTAGTAGGGCAGTGGACGGTGTTAGTAGGGCAGTGGACTTGTCAGTAGGGCAGAGATTGGTGTCAGTAGGGCAGTTGACGGTGTCAGTAGTTTTTTATTTGTATTATTATTTATTTATTTTTTTACAATTTTTTTGGAGCTCTGTTGGGGGGCTTTGGTAAAATAGCAGCAGGGGGAATCTGCACCATATGGGGTGATTAGGATATGCCCAGGCACACCTGGCACACCCCCTTAGCACGCCTATGCTCAGGCCCATGTTCATATCCAATTCAGGGACAAAACTGGGGACAGACTTGATCTGGGGACAGTGTCCTCAGTCCGGGGAGTGTCCCTGGAAATCGGGGACGTCTGGTCACCCTAATCCGGGCCCCTCCTTCTGCAAAGATGTCAGATTTTGACATGCGGCTCCATCCATGCAGCCGCTGCATCCACCTCTATGTGGTAGGTGGGGGCGGTAATATCACAGTCCCAGTGCAATGAAAGAACTTGTATTTAAATAATGCAATGAAATAAGTCACAATCAACCCAACCCAACCGGGAACACTCACAGTTCCAACTGCGCGTAGAGAGCAGAATGCAGCTGAACTGCCTATAGAGAAGGTAAGAGTGTGGTCTGGCTGTCTTGCGCCCAAGCAGGTAGGTGTCCAGAGAAGTTGCAGGCTTTCCCTCCTGCCAGGAACCTTTCCCTGCCGCTAGTGCTGTCCATACCATAAGAAGTCCCATTTGCAGTTTGTGAGAAGCCATGTGGGGGACACAGCAAACATGTGGAAGAAGGGGCTCTGCTCAGATGAGACCAACACTGAAATTTTTGGCCTAAAAGCAAAACGTTATGTTTGGTGGAAAACCAACACTGCACATCACCCTGAACACCCCATCCCCACCGTGAAACATGGTGGTGGCGGCTTCATGGTGTGGGGATGCTTTTCTTCAGCAGGAGCAAGGAAGCCGGTCAGAGTTGATGGGAAGATGGATGAAGCCAAATACAGGGCAATCTTAGAAGACAACCTGTTAGAGTCTGCAAAAGACTTGAGACCGGGGTTCCCCTTCCAGGAGGACAACGACCCTAAACATCCAGCCAGAGCTACAATGGAATGGTTTAGATCAAAGCATATTCATGAGTTAGAATGGCCCAGTCACAGCCCAGACCTAAATCCCCAGAATCTGTGGCAAGACTTGCAAATTGCTGATCACAGACGCTCTCCATCCAATCTGACAGAGCTTGGGGTGTTCTGCAAAGAAGAATGAGCAGAAATGTCCTCTCTAGATGGGCAAAGCTGGCAGAGACTTCCCCAAAAAAGACTTGCAGCTGTAATTGCAGGGAAAGGCGGTTCTACAAAGTATTGACTCCGGGGGGCGCCATACAAATGCCCCCCACACTTTTCACAGATTTATTTGTATCATTTATCATTTTCCTTCCACTTCACAATTATGAGTCACTTTGTGTCGTCTATCACATAAAATCCCAATAAAATACATTTAGGTTTTTGGATGTAACATGAGAAAATGTGGAAAATTTCAAGGGGTACTTTTTCAAGGCACTGTAAATTGGCGGCAATAGAAAAATGTTTAAGAAAAATGGCTTGCCCCCCCCCCCCCCCCTTTGGGTCTGGTATGGAATTTAAGGGGAACCCAATGCCAACATTTTTTAAAAAAATGGTTTGGGGGCCCCCCCAAAAATCCACACCAGACCCTTATCCGAGCACGCAGCCTGGCAGGCCAGGAAAAGAGGGGGACAAGTGACCCCCCCCCCCGGACTATACCAGGCCACATGCCCTTAACATGGGGGGGTGGGTGCTTTGATGCAGGGGGGGGGGCTCTGCCGCCCACACCCCAAAGCACCATGTTGATGGAGACGAGGGCCTCATCTTCACAACCCGCTTATCGGTATCTTTAACAAGTCCTTTAAAGTGGTTGTCAAGTCATGACAACCACTTTAAACTGCAGGTAAGCATTATAATAAGGATTACCTGTAGGTCCCGGGAATATCTCCTAAACTTGCACGTTAAGGAGATATTCCCTGTATCTGCATGATTTCATCAGCACGTGCGCAGTGAAGAAACAGCCCGACTGGGCCGTTTCTTCACGAAGCGTGCCGTAAATGACGGCTCCCGTGCGCATGCGCGGGAGTGGCGTCAGCGCGGCTCCTGCCAATCACATCGCTGGAGTCCCCGCTGTGCTTGGTCCGAGCCCGGGATCCCGGAAGACGACGGACACAACATTATGCCGGTCACAGTGGTGCTCGGGGAGCGCTGCGACGGCGACAATCATAATGTAAGCTTTTCTTAATGAGCTAGTATGCGATGCATACTAGCTCATTATGCCTTTCTCTTGCAGGTGTTTTTTTTTTTTTTTTTCCAAGCATTGACAACCACTTTAACAAGGGGGCCCCCAGACCTCCCCCCCCCCTCCCATGTGAATGCGTATGCCCATTCACCAAAAAAGTGTCAAAAAGCAATGTGCCCAATTAGGGCTTAGAATGCGCTGTGCAACCACAGTGGGAAATCCTTCCGGTCCTTAAAGCGGAAGTTCCACTCGGTTAAAAGTCAACAAATACAAAAAGTGTAGCTGCTGACTTTTAACAATCGGCCACTCATCCGTCCCTCCCTCCAGCGATGCGGTCGCCCAAAGGCTCGCTCTTCTCCACCTCCCCTCGGCGGCGCCACCATCACCAGTGTGGGCACCCGGCTTTGGCTTAAAAAGCCAGGCACGCACTGCGCATGCGCGAGTTGCGCTGCGTCCTTGTGAATGACCGGTGTATCTTCTGGGACCTGCGAAGCGTCCCAGACGATCGCAGAGGGGGGGTGAACTTCCTTCTGGAGCCGCGGCTCTAGGAGAGGAAGTGGACCTGGGACCCTGTGAAAAAAGGGTCCCCGGTCTCCCCCCAAAAAAATGAAATGCCAATTATGGCATGTCAGGGGGTCACCTTCCCTTAAAGCGGAAGTTCCACTTTTGGGTGGAACTCCGCTTAACCACTTGCCGACCGCCAACCGCAGGTTGACGGAGACAGAGTGGTTCGATATCGCAAATCGCCGTCATCTGACAGCGGCTGCGAGATCGTGCACTGTGAGCGCAGGCACACCCACGCGCTCACTGTGTTCGGGGAGGGCCAGGGAGCGGGTGCGGCGACTTCGATTGGCGCCGGTTACCAGCGATGCCCCCCCCCCGGAGTGAAGGAACGGAGGTCCATGTATGTAAACACGGACCTCCGTTCTGTGAGGGGGGAAGGGCTGTGATCACAGCCTTCCTCTACATGGAAGCCGTGATCACTCCCCTTCCCCAGCTAGGGCAGCCCCCACACAGTTAGAACACGACCAGGGAACACAGTTAACCCTTAGAGCGCCCCCTGCAGGTTAACCCCTTCACTGCCAATGGCATTTACACAGTAATCAGTGCATTTTTATAGCACTGATCGCTGTATAAATGCCAATGGTCCCAAAAAAGTGTCAAAATGGTCCGACGCGTCCGCCCCAATATTGCAGTACCGCTAAAAATCGCAGATCGCCGCCATTACTAGTAAAAAATAAAAAAAAAAAAAAACCCCAAAAATGAATTCTCATCATCCGTAAACGCGGCCACTTTTGCGCAAACCAATCAATAAACGCCGATTGCGATTTTTTTTTACCGCAAATATGAGGAAGAATATAAATCGGCCAAAAACGGTGAAAAAAAATGTTTTTTTGTATTTTTTTTTATTTGTATTTTAGCAAAAAGTAAGAAATTTGGGTTTTTTTGCAAAATTGTCGCTCTTCTTTTGTTTATAGCGGCGATCAGAAATGACGCAGCGGTGATCAAATACCACCAAAAGAAAGCTCTGTTTGTGGGAAAAAAAGGACGCAAATTTCGTTTGGGTACAACGCCGCATGACCGCGCAATTGTCAGTTAAAGCGACGCAGCGCCGAATCGCAAAAAGGGCTCCGGTCCTAAAGCTGGAAATCCTTCCGGGGCTGAAGTGGTTAAACCAATCAGACTCTAATCATGTGCTTCAAAAAAAAAAATCCCCCATTGAAATCCATGAGTCCGGTGCCCTGCATGTAAATTAGGGGCAGTGGGCATGGATTGGGGGTGCCCCTTATGGAGCGGCTGCCACTGCCCCTATGTCATTCTTTCCTTGGTGAGAAAGCAGAAAGTTCTGGGCTGCAGCACTAAAAAGTTAAGGAACCCTAAACTGAGGAAACGTTCTCCAATTGGTGGGGGTCGGGAGGGGGGGGCACTGGGAGCAAAGGGGCTATTTTTTTTTTTTCTTGGGTGAAGATCCACTGTGAACATGGAGCGTATCGGTCCATCCTTCCTTGGGCGTCCCTCTCCTGACTCTGCTGTGTAAATCATAAGACTGGCTGAACAGTATGAATCATTTCGCAGATCAAACGATTCAGAGAGATGTTTTTCAGCGTTGTATTTAGCTGTTTGGCCGGAGTTCAGTTTTTATACAGTTCCCTCAATGTGTTCTCATTAATAAGAGTTCTGCTGGCAAGCTGTGCGCGTGACGTGCCCACTTTAGTGTAGGCACTGCCTGTTAATTAAAGTCGCTGCACGCGTCTGTATGTTTATAACCGCGCTCTGCGCCATTAATCAGATAGCGAGCTGCCAGGTGGACGGCTCCTCTCATGACGGGAAGGAGAAGACGCAATCTTCATCCACCATTCTCTTCCCTCGGCTCGGTCTGATGTGACTTTGCTATGGGAAATAATGGAGAGGACATGAAAGGGAGATCCTGGATGGAAAATTAACCTTTGAAACGCTTGCCAGCCGAACGGAGAAGGATTTCTGCTTTTCATCCCGGCGTAGATGTCTTCCAAGAAGATCAAACGTCCTTTTGGGATCTCTCCGCATTCACCAAGGCTGGCTTCTGCCTCCTTCCTTGCAATTATTTTTGAACTCTGATGAAGGGGGAACCCTTTGGCCTCTGAATTGTGTAGGGCGTGAGCTGAGATATGTCTGCCCGCTCTGTTAATGTGGGTTACGCCGCTTAGTTTAGTTAATTGCCCAAAATGTCTTTGTCAGGACCAGGACCTGAACCCACAACCTCTGCTGCATCTGGCAGTAGCACTTCTGGCTGAGTCACCTGGAATGCTGGACGGTGCTCAATATTTTATGGGTGGGGGGCAGCAAACTAACGCCAACCCCAACAGGAGACGGACGGCGGCGATCACTCCCACCCATGGGAGACGGAAGGTGGCAATCACCCCCACCCATGGGTGACGGACGCGGCGATTACCCCCGCCCGTGGGAGACGGAAGGTGGCGATCACCCCCACCCATGGGAGACGGAAGGTGGCAATCACCCCCACCCATGGGAGATGGACGGCGGCGATTACCCCCACCCATGGGAGACGGACGGCGATGATTACCCCCACCCGTGGGAGACTGAAGGTGGCGATCACTCCCACCCGTGGGAGACGAAAGGTGGCGATCACCCCCACCCGTGGGAGACGGAAGGTGGCGATCACCCCCACCCATGGGAGACGGAAGGTGGCGATCACTCCCACGCACCCGTGGGAGACGAAAGGTGGCGATCACCCCCACCCATGGGAGACGGAAGGTGGCAATCACCCCACCCATGGGAGATGGACGGCGGTGATTACCCCCACCCGTGGGAGACTGAAGGTGGCGATTCCCTGCCCCCCTGCACGGTAAAGTGAAAGAAAGATATGCATGGAGCTGAGAAGGAACTATTCAGCAGTGGGCATACATGGCACGGTGGAAGGAGAACCAGGATAAGGGTTTAATTAAGTTACAATGCTATGGCTAGCAAGGACTCCCCCCCCCCGTGGGAGATGGACGGCGGCGATCGCCCCCACCCATGGGAGACGGACGGCGGCAATCACCCCCACCCATGGGAAACAAAAGGTGGCGATTCCCTGCCCCCCCCGGGCGGTAAATTGAAAGAAAGATATGCATGGAGCTGAGAAGGAACTATTCAGCAGAGGGCATACATGGCACGGAGGAAGGGGAACCAGGATAAGAGTTTAATTAAGTTGCAATGCTATGGCTAGCAGGGACTCCCCCCCCCCCCGTGTGAGATGGACGGCGGCGATCACTCTCACCCGTGGGAGATGGATGGTGGCGATTACCCCCACCCGTGGGAGACGGAAGGTGGCGATCACCCCCACCCATGGGAGACGGAAGGTGGCGATCACTCCCACCCATGGGAGACGGAAGGTGGCGATCACTCCCACCCATGGGAGACGGAAGGTGGCAATCACCCCCACCCATGGGTGACGGACGCGGCGATTACCCCCGCCCGTGGGAGACGGAAGGTGGCGATCACCCCCAGCGGTGGAAAACAAAGGGTACCCACCCCCACTAACGGCGGCAGGCAGAGGGTACCCACCCCCGCTAGCGGCGG
>BLSH010351850.1:307037-330902 GCA_018402905.1 Glandirana rugosa | reverse complement strand
GGGACTCCCCCCCCCCCCCCGTGTGAGATGGACGGAGGCGATCACCCCCACCCCGTGGGAGACGGAGGGTGGCGATTCCCACCCCCACCCCGCATGGTAAAGTGAATGGTGGAAGGAGAACCAGGAAAAGGGGTTAATTAAGTTATGCTATGGCTAGCAGGGACTCTTACCTGATTGGTAGACTTGTGCATGGCTGAAAAATATGTTAGTTTTCGTTTTTTTAATTTTTTTCGGAAATTCGAAAATTTCGGAATTCGGAAATTCGCGGCAATTCGGCAATTGTGGTAATTTGGAAATTCTTGGTAATTCGGCAATTGCGTTAATTTGGAAATTCAGAATTTGGTGGTAATTTGGCAATTGCGTTAATTCGTAAAGTCAAAAATAATACAGAACATTTGAAATAATAATAAATAACTATTAAATTATAGGTATTGGAATTTCCTTGGAAGTTTGGCTGTTAGTTAACTTAAATATGAAATTTATCACTGACAGCCATATTTTCAAGGAAATTCCAATACCTATAATTTAATAGTTATTTATTATTATTTCAAATGTTCTTTCTTATTTCCCAATTTCGGAAATTCAGAACTAAGAAAGAACATTTGAAATAATAAGTTATTCATTTATTATTTTAACTTATTAGAAATTATAATAAGCTATTATTATTTCAAATGTTCTTTCTTATTTCTGAATTTCCAAAATTGGGAAATAAGAAAGAACATTTGAAATAATAATAAATAACTATTAAATTATAGGTATTGGAATTTCCTTGAAAATTTGGCTGTTAGTGAACTTAAATATGAAATTTATCACTAATATTTTCAAGGAAATTCCAATATCTATAATTTAATAGTTATTTATTAGTTAGTTAATATTTCAATTGTTCTTTGTTATTTTCTAACTTACGGATTTCAGAATTTCGGTTGTTCCGATTGCCGAATTTCTGAATTACCACAACTGGCAAATTACCGCGCATTTGCGAATCACTGAATTATCGCAAATTACTACTATTGACGAATTACCACGAGCTTCCGAATTTCCGAATTACCACAACTAGTGCGAATTTCCGAATTACAAATTTTTTAATTTTCGAAAAAATAAAAAAACAAAAACAAATGAATTTTTCAGCCATGCACAAGTCTAATGTCTATCTGCTCTGTTAATGTGGGTTATGCCGCTAGCAGTAGTAAAGTTTGGTTAATTGCTCCAAATGTCTTTGTCAGGACCAGGATCTGAACCCACAACCTCTGCTGCATCTGGCAGTAGCTCTTCTGGCTGAGTAATCTGCAGTGCTGGACATCTCCCTGCAGTGGCGGCCGGTGATCAAGATTTTGTGGGGGGGCAGCAAACGAACACCCCCCCGGCAGGGGACAGAGGGCAGCGATCACTCCCCCCCACCCCCGCGCGGGATATGGACGTCGGCGATCCCCCCCCCCCCCCGTGGGAGGCGGAAGGTGGCGATTCCCTGCCCTCCCACAGTAAACTGAAAGATATGCATGGAGCTGAGAAGGAATTATTCAGCGGAGGGCAAAGATGGCAGAGTGGAAGGGGAACCAGGATACGTTAGAATGCTATGGCTGGCAGGGACTCTTACCTGATTGGCCCAGGAGACGTGAAGGGGAGGAGCTGGAAAAGTATATTTGATGGATAGGAGGGGTTAGGTCACTTGCAGAGGAGAAATCAGTGGATGAACATCCCTCCCTGCCGCCCTTCATTTGTTCTACTAAGCTGGTTTGTATTTAATTGCTGTTTGGCGGTTATGGGGTCCTTGACGGCGGTCCAAAAGTCTGGTCATTGGGTAAGCGGTGGGGAACCATCAGAGGTATGGTATCCTCAAGTTGATAGGGTTCACTGCATAGTGACTTGGTATAGTGTTAAGAACCCTGGGGGGCTGAGGTCAGCTGGGTTGGGCCCCGAGCCAGTGTTTTGCGGCTGGGGTCGCAACTCAGCTATCTGGTGCCTCAGACACAAAAGGTTATGGAAATCTGGTGCCGTCAAGGATCTCAAATCATTGTATCTGGATTTAGACAATTAGTATGTTTGTTAGTTAAATAAAGGTTATGTTTTGAATAAAAGGCCGATGTCGGCCATTTTACCCCACTTAAGTCCTGCGTGGTCTTTTCTAAGTAAAGGAAGGTGGAATTTGGGGAATACTGGGGGGGTGCATGGTTAGGTTTGGGGGGTGAGCTTTGGTCTACCCTAGTCATGTGCCAATCAGATGCCTTACAGTTATGGAGGCAGGGGAAAGGAAGGCTGGGGCCACTCTGACCGATTCTCCCGGCATCATCTGCAGGACACGGAGAGACATTCTCCTCCCGGCCGAACAGGAACAGGAAGTGTGTCCTGAGACACGATTGGCCAGGGAGTCCTAAGACTCCCTGGCCAATCGAGGCTTTCTGATTGGCCGGGAGGAGAATAAGGAAGACAATAGCGAATGTTAATTTGCTATTTTCACACAAGTGGGTAGGCTGCACCCCGAGCCTACCCTTTTTTGAAGCCAATTAGTGCCTCAGGCTCTAATCATGCGCTTCAAAAAGAAAAACCCCATTGGAATCCATCTGTCCGGCACCCCACGTGTAGATTAGGGGGCCGGACGCATGGATGGGGGTGGCGCTCCTGCGCCCTTTATTACGGGCCACCACTGGCTCCCTGTCTGATCTTTTGGACAATCCTGCCTTGTACCTTTGATTCTGGTGAAGCTTAAACTCTTTGCTCCTCCCATGAACTTCCTGATTTAAGGCATGTCTCTGCACTTCCTGTTTGCCAGATTATTGTGCTCTCTCCAGGCAATATCCTACTCCTTTGCATATCTACAGCTGTACTTATCTCCACTACCACTTGTTACCGACCTTTGGCTTCAGCTAAGCTTAATTCCAACCTGCAACCACTTGCTACCAAACTTTGGCTTGTTTACTGACTACACTTCTGCTTTATCCCTACCTGCTATATCTGCTACTAGACCTCGGCTTGCTCACCTCCTGATCAGGCGATCCTGAAGACTGCGATCTGGTACTAGCACTCAGCGAAACCCATCCCCACCATCAAAGAAATAAGATCCTGTTCCTTTAAAGCACGATAAACAGCATATTGATTTTGCGGTGTTATTTGTCCCATTCTATGCTGTAAAATACCTGGTTGATCCTGCCTGTTCTTGTGTCTGTCTATGTGTACTGACCACGGCAATCATGGCTGCTGATCCACGGTACCATGATACCGTGGTCAGTTTACATGTCTCCATTATCCCATTGTGTTTAGAGTCTCTCCCCCTCCCTCCCTGCTTGTCAGTTCCTAGTGTGTGAGTCAATCTCCTCCCCTCCCCTATTGCCGCTGTTTCCAATGGCTGTAAAGTTGTGAGGACCATTGCTGGCATCCCCTCTGTGATAACAAGCTATACAGTCATAGGTGGGTGCAGCCTATTGCATTAGGGTGTGCACCACAAAGCGCAAACACACATGAGTGTGTATACATGTCAGAAGGGCAGATTTGTTTACAATTTTGTTTTTTTATTATTTTTTTACACTATTATATATATATATATATATATATAATATAATCTTTGACAGGAATGTAACACAAGTTTACACTACAGTAGCTTCTTCAAAGAAGCAAGTGCAACGTTTAATACTAGCTGGCCTGCAAGAACAAACATTCTTTTGGGATCTCTCCACATTCACCAAGACCAGCTTCTGTTTCCTTCCTTACAATTATTTTTAAACCCTGATGAAGGGGGACCCTTTGAGCACCCTGAATTGCATAGGGTGTGAGTGGGTGCCTCGATAGACCTGAAACAAGTCTGTCTTTTCTGTTGATGTGGAGTACTTCATAGTTATTAGTCATTATAGAGGCACAGGAAGGTTAATTTCCTAAAATGTCTTTATGTCAGGAAAAGACAGCTCTCTTGAGTGTTTCCTTGCCGGTGCGCGTGCCTGTGCTCGTGCACGCGCCGGAAACGGCGCCAGACGGTCCTATTTGAAGCAGCAGGACCCAGCAGCCAGTGCTGTCCGTTCTACAGCGTTCCCTGCACCTGTGACCCTCCGGTAACTACTGTGATTGACTTCCTGTTCCTGAGACCCCGGCTACCCCTCTGGACTTGTTGATATCTGCCTGCATCTGACCCTGGCCTGTTTATGACTATCCGCTTGTCTGTTCCGTTGTACTTCCACTGCCAGCACGTTGCCTACCCTGCCTGTACCCGACCATCCGTTTTCCTGATCCCGCTGTACCGCACAGCCCGCCAGTTGCCAACCCGGACTGAACCACTACTCTCCCGCTTGCACGAGCGTCAGTGGACTTCTGCTTCTCATCTGAAGATTGTCCAGCCCTCGTGCCCCCCTGTGCTCCAGAGCTACCTGTCCACACTATCAGGGGTTCTCGAACCAGGGCCGCAAGTGAGGTTGCCCCCACATAAGCCAGACTCTACCACCAGGTACGTGACACTTCATCACTCCCTGCCACACCCAGGCAGGAGTGTAACACAACTTTACACTACAGTAGATTCTTCAAAGAGGCAAAAGTTATTTAATTTCTTATTAGAGCATTCAGAGATTTAGCTTTGTAAATATTGTTTTAATTTAAAAAATGCAATAAATTTGAGCAGGAAAAAAATATTACAAAATAGGCAATATTAGTCAAATAAAAGGGTTAAAAAGTGAAAAAAATACTAGTCAGCCAAAAGGATAAAATATCCTTTAGGGATCATTCCACATTTACCAAGACCATCTTTCGTTTTCTTCCTTCCAATTATTTTCAAGCCCAGATGAAGGGATTTTCTATGAGCTCCCCTAAGCTGTTTGGGTGCGAGTGGTGGCACAGATAAACCTGGAATAGGTCTATCTCCTCAGTTAATGTGGCATACTAGCACTAGTGAAGTTTGGTTTGGTGAAGTTTGGTTAATTCCCCAAAATGTCTGTATTACTTGCTGCCACACCCAGACAGGAATGTAACACACGTTTACACTACAGTAGCTTCTTCAAAGAGAGAACAAACATTCTTTTGAGATCTCTCCACATTCACTAAGACCAGCTTCTGTTTCCTTCCTTTCAATTATTTTTAAACCCTGATGAAGGGGGACCCTTTGAGCACCCTGGATTATGTAAGGTGTGAGTGGTGCCACAGATAGACCTGAAACAAGTCTGTTCTGTTAATGGGGAGTACTGGTGCTAGTCATTAGTCATTATAATGGCACAGGAATGTTAATTCCATAAAATGTCTTTATCACTCCCTGCCACACCAAGGCATGAATGTTACACAAGTTTACATTACAGTAGCTTCTTTAATGTAGCAAAAGTTATTTAATTTCTTATTAGAGCATTCAGAGATTTAGCTTTATAAACATTGTTTTAATGAAAAACATTTTTGCAAGAAATATAACAGAAAACAATATTACAAAACAGAAAATATTAATAAAATATTAATAAAATAAAAGGGTTAAAAGTTAAAAAAAATACTAGTCAGCCAAAAGGATCAAACATCCTTTGGGGTTCATTCCACATTTACCAAGACCATCTTCCATTTCCTTACGTCCAACTATTTTTAAGCCAAAAAGATCAAAAGTTCTTTCATTTCTTATTAGATGATTCAGAGATTTAGCTTTATAAATATTGTTTTAATGAAAAACATGTTTTGCAAGAAACATAAACAGAAAAATATTACAAAACAGACAATATATTAATACAATAAAAAAAGAGTTTAGTATTTTTTCACTTTTTCACTCTTTTTTTATTGTATTAATATATTGTCTGTTTTGTAATATTTTTCTGTTTATGTTTCTTGCAAAACATGTTTTTCATTAAAACAATATTTATAAAGCTAAATCTCTGAATCCTCTAATAAGAAATGAAAGAACTTTTGATCTTTTTGGCTTAAAAATAGTTGGACGTAAGGAAATGGAAGATGGTCTTGGTAAATGTGGAATGAACCCCAAACGATGTTTGATCCTTTTGGCTGACTAGTATTTTTTCACTTTTTGTCAGCCAAAAGGATCAAACATTGTTTAGGGATCATTCCACACAGGGCTGGTGCAAGGAATCTTAACACCCTAGGCGAAACCTCATTTTGCTGCCCCCTTTGGCTCTGCCACTGACTCCACCCCCTTTGCGCTGTCCATGTATACAATGGAGGTGGCGGAGGTGGAGATTTTTGCAGCGCCTCTCTATCTATTTCTTTAGCCGTGGTCCACAGGCCCGCACCTGTGCCTCTGGACTCGGCCTAAATACTAAAAATGGCGGCACCTGCTCTGTTCCTCATGCCAGATGTGTGCAGGTATATGGACAAGCTACGGTAGTATATGGACAGGCTACGGTAGTATATGGACAGGCTAGGGCAGTATATGGACAGGCTACTGTAGTATATGGACAGGCTAGGGTAGTATATAAACAGGCTAGGGTAGTATATAAACAGGCTAGGGTAGTATATGGACAGGCTAGGGTAGTATATGGACAGGCTACGGTAGTATATGGACAGGCTAGGGCAGTATATGGACAGGCTACTGTAGTATATGGACAGGCTAGGGTAGTATATAAACAGGCTAGGGGAGTATATAAACAGGCTAGGGTAGTATATAAACAGGCTAGGGTAGTATATAAACAGGCTAGGGTAGTATATGGACAAGCTGGGGTAGTATATGGACAAGCTGGGGTAGTATATGGACAGGGGCTTGGCGCCCTGAGCGGCAGTGCCCCCTAGGCGACCGCTTACACCGCCTAGTGGTAGAGCTGGCCCTGATTCCACATTTACCAAGACCATCTTCTGTTTCAAAACGTCCAACTATTTTTAAGCCCTGACCATTTGAGCCCTTCAAATTGTGTAGGGTGTGAGAGTGTGTTGCCCGTAGACCTGAAACAATTCTATGTACTCTGTGAATGTGGTGCACACCACTAGTACTAGTTTCCTGTGCCCTTATAATGCTTTGTTATGTCCCTGAAATGTCTTTATCACTCGCTGCCACTCCCAGACAGGAGCGTAACACAAGTTTACACTACACTACCTTTTTCAAAGAGCAAAGGTTCTTTAATTTCTTATTAGAGATCCATCTGCACTTGATTAGATGCTTTGAAGAGCAGGGAGAACTTCAGGGGTCTAATAGAGCCCCGATGTCTCCATAAAGAGTACCCTTCCCCTGCCCATGCTATCACATAGGGGTTTTGTTAGCCCCTTTTAATAGCAATAAACATGAATGAATAAACATTTTACCCACAGTTCCTAGGGAGACGCCCTTTGGTGTGTTATAACAAATATGAAATTACTTTTTCAAGCTGATTCTTTGTTGTCACCATGTCAGTGGAATCTACTCCCTAAGGGGTGCATGAAAATAAATGAAACGCATATTGATTTGATGCTCTTTATTCCTGTATCCAGTTGGCTTGGCATTTTGTGGAATTTCAAGACAAGTGTTTATGAATAAGATATGAAACATGAATATAAATTGTCTACAGTAAATCAGTTTGATGTTTTTAATAAGCGTGTTCAACTTTTATTACTTGATATTCATAATAATAAAAATATATATATTTAGTTTGATCTGATGTACAGTACCTCTAAAAATCTCATAGGCACATGCAATGTATCTGTTGAATTATTTTTAACACCCCATTTATTGATGTTTTTACTCAAGGTTGAACCTTCTTCACACCCTTTATGTTCATCATGTAGCGAGGTGCTAAAAACTACACACTATACGTGCAAATAGTTGGCTTCAAAAGCACATTATGGCTTACATACTGGTCTTCATAGGGCATAAGAGCAGACAAACTTGCAACCTTCAACCAGGGCTGCTGTTAGAAATCACGGGGCCCCATATAGCCTACCTGACAGGACCCCTTCCCTGGCCGAAAGAGGACATAGATTTATCAGTCCCTCCTATCTGTAGCCTAAGCTGCACAAATGAATGGATGGGAAGCACTCAGAGGCTTCCTGATCATTCACAAACTGAAACATACAAAACACAGTTCTCTATGCTTCAGTGATGAATGGACACAGGAGTGATTGGTGCCGATCGCTCACTGTGTAATTTCGGGTATGGAAGAGGCCAGTAAATTTACAGGTCCTTCTCCCTTCCTCCATCCTGAAACTTCCCCTGTGTAGGAGGGAAGCTGGTAGCGCTGCATGGGAAAGGGGCACACAGGGGGTCCGGACAGCAGATGAAAGGGGCGCATGTGCTGGAACCAATCCCCTTGCAGTGCAACCGGAAGGAGAAAGAAGAGGAGAAGGTGGCAGCGCTGCAAGGGGAGGGTGAAGAGGATCAGTGTCTACAATACGATAGTACAGCCGCCCCCCTGTAGAACTAATGGGGCCTGGGCCCAGTACAGGAGGGCTGGCTGTATTGCCTCATCAGCAGCCCTGCCTTCAACTATAGTAGAAGGCCTGGTGCTATGAACTGGGGTCCCTGGACTGGGAGGGGCATGCATTTTTTGTTTATTTTCACCAATCAGGTGGAGTATAAACCCCCTTGTCTTTGATTCAGTGTTGCCTGAGCTCCCTGCAATATTCCCATTAGTTTAATCTAAGAGGTAAAAACAAGAAAAAGCCTCATAAAGTTATATAATAAATAAACACCAAGGGATACCATCATCCAATTACATTTGAAGATTGGACACGGAGTCTGTTCCCCAAACCAGAACTCCATAAAGGAAGAAAGAGGGAATGGAGTATCTCGGTACCACATACAAAGGCGTACATAATAGGATAACATTTCTAATTTTATTCATACAAAGAGATAAAAAAAAATAACTGTCCAGTTGTTACATCAAGGACATCTGTTACAAAATATACCTACAGGACAATATAAAAACAAAGTGTTGTCTGTACATGTAAGGTGTTGACAATGCTTCTCCTAGAGGATGGAGAAAACAATTGATCTCACAACACATATGGACCTCTACATGTTTCGCAGTTTAATATCGCTTCATCAGGAGGATAATGTTCACCAAACCACATGCAAAGACACAGCCGAACACTGCCAAAGTTCTCCTACGCGGATATGGGGCATGTGCTAGGTGGGTTACTCTTCCACAAAGACAGTAGTGTATATAGGGAATGTCCGAGGTGGGGGGGGGGGACAAAGAGAGCCAATTTTATGGAGTTCCAACGAGAGATGTGTTTAGTCTACATGTAAAGTATCTGATTGCTGGCCACAGAAGACAATGTCTGGCCAGTGAAAATGAACCAAAACCTCAGAAACTCAAGCAAAAAGTGTCCCCCTTGGAGCTGATTGCCACCGCAAGGCCCACACATCTCTCGTTGGAACTCCATAAATTTGTCTCTCTTTGCCTTTTTTCCCCTCTTGGACATTCCCTATATACACTACTGACTCAGTCTTTGTGGAAGAGTAACCAACCCAGCACATCCCCCATATCCACTGTAGGGGGAACTTTGGCGGTGTTTGGCTGTGTCTTTGCAAGTGGTGTGGTAGACATTATCCTCCTGATGAAGCGGTATTAAACCGCGAAACATGTAGCGATCCATATGTCTAGCGAGATCAATTGTTTTCTCCATTCTCTAGGAGAAGCATTGTCAACAACTTACATGTACAGACACCACTTTGTTTTTATATTGTCCTGTATGTATATTTTGCAACAGATGTCTTTGACGTAACACCTGGACATTTAGGTATTTTATCTCTCTGTATAAAGAAAATTAGAAATTGTATCCTTAAACTAGGGGATGTCTGCCACCCAGCTTCCACATGACGCTGTTCAGTGACAGGGACAAATGGTCCTTCTCCAGACCAGGACTCCAGGACAGTGAGAACAAATTCCTTTAGCAAATCTTCTTTAGGTCCTCAGCCTACCAATTTCTGAGACCCAAAATGCAAATCATCTCACATATTAGCTGCCTCCAAGGGGAAGCAGCAGAACTACGCCCCCCTGGGGCACATGTAAACAGACGTGCTGGCTATCGGCATTCCTTTCATCAGGAGGAGAGCCGGTAACCAGCAAGTGTGACAGAGAACACAGATAATCAGGGCATCGATCACCAGTGCCCTGATTAGCAGCACAGCCCTACCAGGGTCTATCAGTGCCCATCAGTGCCACCTACCGGTTCCCATCAGTGCTGCCTATCAGTGCCACCTATCACTGCTTGCCTGCAGCCAAACCGAGTCAGTAATTATTATTTTATTCAATTTAATTCCGATTTTATTGTATTAATTTTAATACAACAGTGAGTGCACCCTTCAATTTGTATGTTAAGAACTAAAGCCTTGGAAACTTTTAAATCTAAGATCGATGATAAGTTTGTTAGTCGCCTCTGATTGGGCAAAAAGGAGTCTTTTCTACCATAAATTGGAGGATCCAATGCCTATCACTGCTGCTATCCACCTATCAGTGCCTCCTCACCAGTGCAGCCCATCAGTGCTCATCAGTGCCATCTATCAGTGCCAATTAGTGCTGCATATCAGTGCAACCTCATCAATGCCCATCAGTACTGCCTCCTCAGTGTTCATCAGTGCAGCCTATCAGTGATGATAAAAAAAAACAATGATAAAAATGTAAAATGATAAAAATGTCATATGGGTACAGCAGGAGTATCCCACAGTCACCCATCCAAGTTCAGGTTTGCAATAAAGCATCAAAAAGAATACCCCTAGACCAGTAATGGAGAACCTTGACACCCCAGATGTTTTGGAACTACATTTCCCATGATGCTGAACTACACTGTAGAGTGCATGAGCATCATGGGAAATGTAGTTTCAAAACACCTGGGGTGCCAAGGTTCGCAATCACTGCCCTAGACTGAATAATGAGCCAAAAGAGTGAGTGTTCTGTTCATGTGTGGCTGGCTGGTAATGCATCTACTGAGAAGGAGGAACCTCTAAACCTAAATGGTGAGCTCTTACGGGGGTCAACTCTACGTGTGCTTAACTTGTTTTGACCTTAGAACTTCGGGAGCTCATTAAATAGTCCAAATTACATGAATTGTTTAAACCCTGATTGTCATGGCAACCACCATGACTTGGGCTCCTGGGGGGGCATGGGGGCCAGCCTCCTTCCCACCAACTACAGACCCAGGACTAAGGTGACCCTCCTCTTGGGGGGGGGGGGGTCTTTCCCCAAGAGGGTTGTCACAGACACTGGCTGCAGGGACCTTTTCTGTCCATGTCCATCTGTTATTTGTTAGATTTCCCATTTTTTTGAAGGACTGTTCCCTTTTTTTGAACCACACCATCTTGCCAGGGTTTAGTACCCACGGCTGTGGAACTCTCATCCGGCTACAATATAGACGCCTCCCGGGTACCCTTTGTCAGCTGTCACTCCAGGCCCAGACCTCAAAAGATGATGCTTTTTGGACTGTATTATATCGGGGCTTGGAGTTATCGAATGGTATCCCGGAATTGCCACCACTATTTCAAAATCATCCCTAAATGAATGATAGTATACTCTATGGGTGTTCTGTTCCATGTACCCCTGTCTGGGGTGGGCGTTGTTAGGGATAATGTAATCAAGTTCTTATGACTTTGTGTGGTAAAAATTCTGTGTAAAATTTCAATAGAGGTGGTTCCTGTTTGCACCTAAGCTGGTGTTGTCTAGTTCTTGGGTGCAATGCTCAGCTACAATATCTTGTTCCTGTGTTTCAGTGGCAAGGAAACAGCTCTCTGGTGGAGATACCCAGTCGGACGGTCAGGAGTCCGTTACACTGATAAAGAAGGGTTTTGAACCCAGTGGTGGCGGATACTCATTATTTTGGTGGGGGTGGAAAACCAACGACACCCCCCCCCCCACCCGGGAGACGGACAGGAAGGTGGCAATCACCCAACCCGCCCCTCCACGGGAGACTGGCGGGAAGGGTGGCATTCAGAGGCCTCCTTACCTTAGGAGGCAGATGGTAGGGCAGGGCCGGATTAACATAGGTTCTATTGGAGCTGCAGCTCCAGGCCCCTTCCTTAAGATAGGCCCATGCCAGTGAGTCATTAATGCTGTTTAGCTCTGCGTATGCACACCATTGTTATGTAAATTGCTGGCGGCTGGCACTATTGTTATGTAAATCGTGGGCGACAGGCACTATTGTTATGTAAATGGTGGGCGACAGGCGCTATTGTTATGTAAATGGCGGGCGGCAGGCGCTATTGTTATGTAAATGGTGGGCGACAGGCGCTATTGTTATGTAAATTGCAGGCGGCTGAGCACAACTGAGCATGCTCAGACCTGAAACTGCTCTAATTTTTGCTTCCATGGAGTAATTGCAGGGCGCTATAGAAAATACCAAAATGAGAACTGTGAGAGTTTTTTTGGGAGTAAAAATTGGAGCAATGCAGCCCAATGCAATTTTCAGCCATTCATTCCAATACAATTGTAACTTCCCCAAAGAAATCCTTTTCATGTTGAGATGAAATGTATCTTTCTCTCAAAGAATTTGTCCTTGCAACAATGTTGCAATTTTGATCATCCGTTTTGTTTTTAAGAATGGTAGAATGTAAATAATATCACTTTAAAATATTTTTTTCTCTGTCACTTTCACTTGTTGATATCTAAACTCACACAGGTGTCTTTACAAACCAAAAACCATACCATTGCTTATGGAAATTTAAAATGAGTCCCATTTGTTTTATTTTTTATTCTTTCCAACTGATCTTAAAGAGGAAGTACTTCCTCTATGTTACCCTTGTAATTTAAAAGCATAATAGGCTAGTATGCATCACATACTAGCCTATTATGTGTCACTTACCTGCAAGCTCACGATGTCCTTGCTCCAGGCCAGGTCCATCTTCTGCCCCTCTTCCTTCTGGGGCTCGTGATCTCCGGCTCTGTGACAGGCTGGAGCCGCGTGGTGTCATTCCCGTGCATGCACACGGGAGCCGCCAATCGTGGCATGATCTCAGTCAAGTAACGGCACGGGTGCAGGTTTAGGAGATATGCAGGGAACCTACAGGTAAGCCTTATTATAGGCTTACCTGTAGGTTAAAGTGGTTGTCCAGAGTTGACAACCACTTTAATTTGAACCCAAAAAATGTGATATGTGTACCAACATCAGAAATAAAAATGTCATTCCTAAAGATCTGATAACATTACTATTCTACACTCACACAGCAAGAAACACCAAATATCACAGAATAAATCAAGAAGAGAAACTCCTGACTAATGTAATCAGTAAAAGATACACTAGCTAGGCAAAAGTATTGGGACACCTGCCTTTACATGCACATGAACTTTAATGGCATCCCAGTCTTAGTCTTCAATATTGAGTTGCCCCATCCTTTGCAGCTATAACAGCTTCACCTCTTCTGGGAAGGCCGTCCACGAGGTTTAGGAGTGTCTATGGGAATGTTTGACCGTTTTTCCAGAAGTGAATTTGTGAGGTCAGGCACTGATGTGGATGAGAAGGCCTGGCTCACAGTCTCCATTCTAATTCAGCCAAAAGGTGTTCCATTGGGTTGAGGTCAGGACTCTGTGCAGACCAGTTAAGTCCCTCCACCCCAAACTCGTTCATCCATGTCTTTATGGACCTTGCTTTGTGCAGTGGTGCGCAGTCATGTTGGAACAGGAAGGGGCCATCCCCAAACTCTTCCCACAAAGTTGGGAGCATGAAAGGCCAAGACCAAAATCCTCAGCACCAGGCCCATGATGCTCTTAATCTGGCCCTGTGGTAGGGCTGCTGCTTCTCCTCCAGGCCGAACAGAAAGTGGGTCCTGAGACCCGATGGGCTGGGAGTCCTATGAATCAGGAAGACAATAGCAAATATTAATTCGCTATTGTCACACAAGTGGGTGGGTCCAAGGCACCTAAGACTCCCTGGCAAATCAAGGCTTCCTGATTGGCCGGGAGGAGAATAAGAAAGACAATAGAGAATTTTAATTTGCTATTGTCACACAAGTGGGTAGGCTGCACCCCGAGCCTACCCCTTTTTTAAGCCAATCACATGCTTCTAAAAAAAAAAACACCATTGAAATCTATGCGTCCAGCACCCTGCATGTAGATTGGGGGCCGGGCGCATTGATTAGGGGGGCGGCGCCCCTAATGGACATGCCACCACTTTTTTGACCCTCAAAAACAGTTGGATATCCTTTGTCTTTTTGTTATCAAGGAATTAAAAGCAGTAAAAATGTATGGAATCATCAAGAATACTTGGTAATCTGGTATTCCGTTTTAAGCAGATTCTTGTGTTGCCCCCACCCACTTGGGGCATCCCCCGCCTTGTTCTGGAGCTGTAGAGGTCATTCCATCAAGTCCCATTTCCACCTTTCAATCGATAGGTGGGAGATCAGAGTCCAGCATCTCACATCTACGTTTTCTTGGATGTTCTGAAGGAAGGCAAGCATAGTTTCAAGGCCAATGATACCAAAAAAAAAAATGGAACCCTGATGTCTTATTATTCCTACGCCTCCTACATGTTAATCCATACAGCATCATACAGTATACAATGACAATGGTGCTGTTTAAATATTTATGTTGTTTGATAAGAGCACGGCATATAAGCTGCGATTCCCCTTTAACTATTATAAATAAAAATAAAAGTTTACTAAAGACTGCAGAGCTAATGGGGTAAACTTGTGAAGTTTTCCCTTTTCTTCCGGGAGAGAAAAAAAAAAAGTTTACTTAAATTAAAATTAGTTCCCTTGCCTGCAGCCACACCGAGTCAGTAATTATTATTTTATTGAATTTAATTCCTAAAATACAACAGGGAGTGCGCCCCTGCAATTTATCCGTTCAGAACCAAAGCCTTGGAAACTTTTCAAACTAAGATCAATGATAAGTTTGTTAGTTGCCTCTGATTGGACCAAAATTAGTATTTTCTACCAAAAATTGGAGGATCCAGGGTGCAAATAACGATAAACTGCATTTATCAGGAAAACCTGTGTATGGACATTGTATGGCCAAACATTTGAACCCCCCAAGTGACTGAGTTCGGGTGTCTCCAGTTAAGGGGGCACTGTGAATCCTCCATCATACAAAGACATTGTAGACAATTGTGGTAAAAGTTTGTTGAAGATCCTTTTCTGTTCCACCATGACTGTCCCCTGTGTACAAAGCCGGCTCCATAAAGATATGGTTTGACCAGTTTGGTGTGGAGGAACTCCAGTTCCCTGCACAGAGCCCTGACCTCAATCCTACCGAACACCTTTGGGATGAAACAGAATGCCAATTGTGAGTCAGGCCTTTTTTTGGTACTCAACATGGGGCCCAAGGTGTGAGCCAAGGCGTCTCATCCAACATCAGGACCTGACCTCACAAATGGGCATAGTTTGTAGGAGCCATTTCCATAAAGATATGGTTGGACCAGTTTGGTTTGGAGGAACTCCAGTTCCCTGCACAGAGCCCTGAACTCAACCCTACCGAACACCTTTGGGATGAAACAGAATGCCAATTGTGAGTCAGGCCTTTTTTTTGGTACTCAACATGGGGCCCAATGTGTGAGCCAAGTCGTCTCATCCAACATCAGGACCTGACCTCACAAATGGGCATAGTTTGTAGGAGCCGTTTCCATAAAGATATGGCTTGACCAGTTTGGTGTGGAGGAACTCCAGTTCCCTGCACAGAGCCCTGACCTCAACCCTACCGAACACCTTTGGGATGAAACAGAATGCCAATTGTGAGTCAGGCCTTTTTTTTGGTACTCAACATGGGGCCCAATGTGTGAGCCAAGTCGTCTCATCCAACATCAGGACCTGACCTCACAAATGGGCATAGTTTGTAGGAGCCGTTTCCATAAAGATATGGCTTGACCAGTTTGGTGTGGAGGAACTCCAGTTCCCTGCACAGAGCCCTGACCTCAACCCTACCGAACACCTTTGGGATGAAACAGAATGCCAATTGTGAGTCAGGCCTTTTTTTTGGTACTCAACATGGGGCCCAATGTGTGAGCCAAGTCGTCTCATCCAACATCAGGACCTGACCTCACAAATGGGCATAGTTTGTAGGAGCCGTTTCCATAAAGACATGGTTGGACCAGTTTGGTTTGGAGGAACTCCAGTTCCCTGCACAGAGCCCTGACCTCAACCCTACCGAACACCTTTAGGATAACTTGGAACGTTGATTGTGAGCCAGGTCTTCTCATCCAACATCAGTACTTGACCTCACAAATGGGCACACTCCAAAATCTTGTTGAAAGTCTACCTAGCACGGAAGATGATATAGACACAATGGGAGGATAAAGCCTCGTACACACGGGTCGACGATCGTACGACCGAACGGCCCAAATCATATGTTGGCTGTTGTATCTCGCGTACTGACATGCACAAAACGATCGTACGACCAAGCCGAATGTAGTGACGTGTTATGAACATATAAAGAGAAAGTTCAGGTGCATGTAATTAGCGTCTGGCCGTACCTGACATCTGAGCATGCGTGTTTTGGACCAACTTCTCTGTACACACGGTACAACAGTCGTACGACCGCTTGTCGTACTATCAGCGTTTTCAAGTCTGCTCATACAGCTCCTGTTGTACGACCGTAGTATATAGGCTGTTCTAATCGCGCGTACTAGCTGTCGATTCAGCATACAACGGTCGCACGACCTGTTGTATAAGATCGTCGACCCGTGTGTACGAGGCATTACTCTTATATTAATGCCCATGGTTTTGGAATTGGTTGTCCAGCGAGTCATATAGGTATTATAAGTGGAGAACTCGAGTGTTCTGCACAGAGCCCTGACCTCAACCCTACTGAACACCTTTGGGACGAAATGGAATGCCAATTGTGAGTCAGGTTTTTTGGTGCTTAACATGGGACCCAATGTGTGAGCCAGGTCTTCTCATCCAACATCAGGACCTGACCTCACAAATGGGCATAGCTTGTAGGAAGACTTCTAAAAAGAGCGGAGTCATTTCCATAAAGACAAGGTTTGACCAGTTTGGTGTGGAGGAACTCGAGTGTCCTGTACAGAGCCCTGACCTCATCCCTACTGAACATCTATAGGATGACTTGGAACGTTGATTGTGAGCCAGGTCTTCTCATCCAACATCAAGACTTGACCTCTCAAATGGGCATAGCTTGTAGGAAGACTTCTAAAAAGAGCGGAGTCATTTCCATAAAGACAAGGTTTAATCAGTTTGGTGTGGAGGAACTCGAGTGTCCTGTACAGAGCCCTGACCTCATCCCTACTAAAATTCTTTAGGATGACTTGGAATGTTGATTGTGAGACAGGTCTTCTCATCCAACATCAGTTCCTGACCTCACAAATGGGCACAAATTCCAACAGGCGCACTCGAAAATCATAGGGAAGGCCTTCCCAGAAGAGCAGAGGATGATATACACAATGGGAGGATAACTCTTAAGTCGTCATATAGGTATGATGGGTGGAGGAACTCAAGTGTCCTACACAGAACCCTGACCTCAACCCTACTGAACATCTTTGGGATGAATTGGAATGCCAATGGTGAGCCAGGTCTTCTCACCCAACATCTGTTCTCGCCTTGGAGATTCAAGATTAAAGAACTTTATCAATAATGGTAATGAAATCATCCCATTACAAACAGACACACTATATGGCCCAAAGGATGTGGACTCCAAATGACGGAGTTCAGGTGTCTCCAGTAAAGGGTCCTCTTAATTCTGTATCATACAAAGACATTGTAGACAATTGTGCTCTTCAACCTTGTGGTGGTAGTGTGGTGAAGACCCTTTTCTGTTCCAGCATGACTGTGCCCCTGCATACAAAGCCGGCTCCATAAAGACATGGTTTAATGAGCTCTAATAAGCTGCTGGACCCCCATCAACACAGCCAGCAGACAAATTGGTGCCTCTCCTCACTGACCTGGAACAAGTAGGCAGATGAGCCATTCTAAAGGTCAACAGAGGGCGCCTAAAAGCATATTTCTCTCCACAATCCTATGGGCTGGCGGTATTCCTCTTGGTGGACTGTCGGTGGTCTAAGTCCCCAATAGCGGCTGCCAGCTGCATGTGGAAAGCACCAAAAGCTGATTACAGATAGGAGGGCGTGGCTACGCATTTTGGAGCATCAAAAAAAGGCACTCCCTGGATCGACTTCCTGTGCTTTTCAAGCAGCGGGCGTCTGCTGCTGCAGACTTTGACCTTTGACAGTCCACCAGGACCAGGTAGTTTATCTGACAACTGAATTTCATATCAGCAAAGGTGCTGACTGCACTATCTGACACGCAGACAGCCGCTCTCGCTTTAGGCCATGTCGTTAAAATACGTAAAAAAAAATTATAAATTTTAAGACAACCATGGAATAAATCCTCACAATAAATAGTCCCGTCGCACCTTCTCAAAACGACCCTCCCGGCTCCCACACAAGAGTATACAACCCATGAAGGCCACTGGGCTAGAGAGATGGGATCCCAGGGTTTGTTGGAGGCTCTCGCCCCCCCCCCTGGATTGACTCACCCCGCCCCTTGGCCCTACAATAGCACATCCCATTGTAATCCCTGTGAGGTACCACGCCATTGCTCCTCCAACGCCCATCCCGCCCCCTCCTCCCTTTTACCACCCTACTGGGCCACTCCCCTCCACAATGGCTGCGCTCACTTCCCCATACCTGGTCTGCTAGCCTGAAGAACATCCCTTTTCTCAACATTCCCCCACCCCCCCCCACCAGTTATCCCGGTTATCCCCCCACTAAGGCACACTACATATGCTCATAGGAGAGCAAGGACAACCCCCTACATCTCGCCCGAATCTCTAGCTCCAAACGTCACATCGGATATTGTCCGATTTAATAGGCCTTATAACCTGAGACTCGGATACTCATGCCTTGACAGGCTACCGAGGAAACCTATACCGATGGACACGACAATCTAATTCCCCCCATCCCCCCGGTTCGGTCTGACCTCCGACAAGGTGCTGCAGTGGGGGGTCTTCTCCGACAATGCTGGCTTTCTGTCACCACACTCAACTATAGCTTAACCTCTTCAGCCCTGGAAGGATTTCCCACTTTAGGACCGGAGCCCTTTTTGCGATTTGGCGCTGCGTCGCTTTAACTGACAATTGCGCGGTCGTGCGGCGTTGTACCCAAACGAAATTTGCGTCCTTTTTTTCCCCACAAACAGAGCTTTCTTTTGGTGATATTTGATCACTGCTGCGTCATTTCTGATCGCCGCTATAAACAAAAGAAGAGCGACAATCTTGCAAAAAAAACCCAAATTTCTTACTTTTTGCTAAAATACAAATCCAAAAAAAAAATATAAAAAAAACATTTTTTCCATCAGTTTTGGCCGATTTATATTCTTCCTCATATTTGTGATAAAAAAAAATCACAATCGGCGTTTATTGATTGGTTTGCGCAAAAGTGGCCGCGTTTACGGATGATGAGAATTCATTCCTGGGGTTTTTTTTTTATTTTTTACTAGTAATGGCGGCGATCTGCGATTTTTAGCGGTACTGCGACATTGCGGCGGACATGTCGGAACATTTTGACACTTTTTTGGGACCATTGGCATTTATACAGCGATCAGTGCTATGAAAATGCACTGATTACTGTGTAAATGCCATTGGCAGTGAAGGGGTTAACCTGCAGGGGGCGCTCTAAGGGTTAACTGTGTTCCCTGGGCGTGTTCTAACTGTGTGTGGGCTGCCCTAGCTGGGGAAGGGAAGTGATCACAGCCCTTCCCCCCTCACAGAACGGAGGTCCGTGTTTACTTACACGGACCTCCGTTCTTTCACTCCGGGGGGGGGGCATCGCGGGTAGCCGGCGGAGATCGAATCCGCTGCACCCGCTCCCTGGCCCTCCCCGGACACAGTGAGCGTGTGGGCGCGCCTCCGGCGGAGCGCGTGCTCACTGTGCGCGATCTCGCAGCCGTCGTCGGATGACGGCGTTTTGCGCAGAGAAGCCACCATGTCGCCGTCAATTGCCGACCAGCGGTCGGCAAGCGGTTAAGACCCAAGGGTAACCTCAGGGGCAACAATCTGACTTCCCAAATGTTTAACCGCCCTATGTTTTTGGTTATTATGTATATTGGATATTGTCACGGTTCCCTATCTTATGCCTGAAATACCTTTGTACTTGTTCTTCTTGAAAACCCAATAAAATCTTTTAACCACTTCCCGACGGCTGATCGGCATTTGACGGCGACAGTGTGGCTCAATAGCGCCGATCGCCGTCATATGACGGCGGCCGCGAGATCGAGCCCAGTGAGCGCGCGCGCGCGCCGCCGGAGGCGCGCCCGCACGCTCACTGTGTCCGGGGAGGGCCAGGGAGCGGGTGCGGCGGAGTCGATCTCCGCCTGGCCACCCGCGGTGCCCCCCCGGAGTGAAAGAACAGAGGTCTGTGTAAGTAAACACGGACCTCCGTTCTGTGAAGGGGGAAGGGCTGTGATCACCGCCCTTCCCCTGCTAGGGCAGCCCACACACAGTTAGAACACCCAGGGAACACAGTTAACCCTTAGAGCGCCCCCTGCAGGTTAACCCCTTCACTGCCAATGGCATTTACACAGTAATCAGTGCATTTTTATAGCACTGATCGCTGTATAAATGTCAATGGTCCCAAAAAAGTGTCAAAATGTTCCGACATGCCCGCCGCAATATCGCAGTACTGCTAAAAATCACAGATCGCCGCCATTAATAGTAAAAAATAAAAAAAAAATTAAAAACCCCAGAAATGAATTCTCATCATCCGTAAACGCGGCCACTTTTGCGCAAACCAATCAATAAACGCCGATTGCGATTTTTTTTTTATCACAAATATGAGGAAGAATATAAATCGGCCAAAACCGATGAAAAAATTTTTTTTTTTTTTTTTTTTTGGATTTGTATTTTAGCAAAAAGTAAGAAATTTGTTTTTTTTTTTCAAAATTGTCGCTCTTCTTTTGTTTATAGCGGCGATCAGAAATGACGCAGCAGTGATCAAATACCACCAAAAGAAAGCTCTGTTTGTGGGAAAAAAAGGACGCAAATTTCGTTTGGGTACAACGCCGCACGACCGCGCAATTGTCAGTTAAAGCAAAGCAGCGCCGAATCGCAAAAAGGGCTCTGGTCCTAAAGCTGGAAATCCTTCCGGTCCTTAAGTGGTTAAATAAAAAAAAAAATGCAAATGGCGCTTCAAACTGGCTCGCTGCAACTTCACAATAGCGGCTCACAATGTGTTCCTGCTGAAGACACGGTCCAGTTTCCCTTTAAGATATCGTTAGTCGCCGGGGAAGCAGCTAAGCGGTTCACAGACCCGATGTCCGGAGTCATGCTCTCCCTTTCTGCCCGCTCTCCAGATGCTGCTTTTTAATTTAGAATTTCAATTGTCCTCCTCTGATCTACAATTTAATTTCCAGATAGCCTCAGGTTATAGAATCTGCGCCGCGTTCCCGAGATTCTTCTTCTGCCGTATTTTCACAGAGGACAGCGCAACCGCCGATCCCGGGAGCTGCCATACCCAGCAACTTGGTGACTTCTGTGCCTTCTCCTTACCAGATTATCTCCGGCCTCCCGAATTCTCCTGTGCGTGGCGTGCGCACCGTTCCAGGAGCACAGAGCTGGCATCTTGGAGAGGTTCAACTTGCATCTCGGAGGTGGTTGGTCAGATTTTGTTGGACTTGGTTAGAAAAAAAATAGAACATTTTGAAATAATAACTTTTCCTATAATTTTTATTTCCAACACTGCTCTTTATTTATTTTAGGTAGTTATATAGCGCCGTCAATTTAGGCAGCGCTTTACATATACATTGTACATTCCCTGCCCTCAGAGCTTACAATCTAAGGTCCCTAACTCACATTCATACACATACTAGGGCAGTGGTTCTCAACTCCGGTTCTCAGGACCCACCAACAGGCCAGATTTTAAGTATTACCTTGGGGAGATGCAGACTAGAATACGGCAATCACTGAGCAGCCCATGTCCATGTCCTGGTCAACATGGGGACATGAGGCTTTTCCAGAGGGGTCCCCACCAGCAAGGTGCAGAGATGGATAGCACTTTCGCCTAGCAGCAAAAGGGTCGCTGGTTCGAATCTCAACCACGACACTACCTGCCTGGAGATTGCATGTTCTCCCTGTGCCTGCGTGTGTTTCCTCCGGGTACTGCGGTTTCCTCCCACACTCCAATGACATGCTGGTAGGTTGGTAGGTTACTTGGCTCCAGTCTAAATTGGCCCAATTTACGCAGCGCTTTACATATACATTGTACATTCCCTGCCCTCAGAGCTTACAATCTAAGGTCCCTAACTCACATTCACACACATACTAGGGCAGCGGTTCTCAGGATCCACCAACAGGCCAGGTTTTAAGTATTACCTTGGGGAGATGTAGACTAGAATACTGCAATCACTGAGCAGCAAATGATATCACCTGTGATGTATTTCAGTTATCCTGCAAACCTGGCCTGTTAGTGGGTCCTGAGGACCGGAGTTGAGAACCACTGTACTAGGGCCAATTTAGAGAGGATTGGAATACATCACCTGAAGGACCCCACGTTTTTATGCATAACAGCGGTCGTCGGCTGGCCCTGTCATTCGCTGGGAGGCAAGTGGACAAGTTAGGCATCTGCTATGCCCACCTTACTCATTCACATGGAAGGGGCGGTACCTGAGCACCCACTTGTTGGTAAAGGGGACGTCCAGACTCCAATAAGCCACCAGCCCACAAATCGCTAATCCAGGGTTGTGGTGAAGGGGCCCATGTCCTGGTCAACATGGGGACATGAGGCTTTTCCAGAGGGGTCCCCACCAGCAAGGTGCAGAGATGGATAGCACTTTCGCCTGGCAGCAGAAGGGTCGCTGGTTCGAATCTCAACCACGACACTACCTGCCTGGAGTTTGCATGTTCTCCCTGTGCCTGCGTGGGTTTCCTCCGGGTACTCCGGTTTCCTCCCACACTCCAGAGACATGCTGGTAGGTTGGTAGGTTACTTGGCTCCTGTCTAAATTGGCCCTTGTATCTGTATGAATGTGAGTTAGGGACCTTAGATTGTAAGCTCCTTGAGGGCAGGGACTGATATGAATGTACAATGTATATGTAAAGCGCTGCATAAATCGATGGCGCTATATAAGTACCTGAAATAAATAAATGGTATTCTGTCAGCCTTGGGTGTAACGAGTGGTTATTTGAGTTACTGTTGCCTTTTATCATCTGGGACCAGTCTGCCCATTCTCCTCTGACCTCAACAAGGCATTTTACTCCACACAACTTCCGCTCAATGGATATTTTCCCTTTTCCCCACCATTCTCTGTAATCCCGAGAGATGGTTGTGCGTGAAAACCCCAGAAATACCCAGACCGGCCCGTCTGCCACCAACAACCATGCCACGTTGAAAGTCATTTCCATCCCCATTCTGATGCTCAGTTTCAATTTCAGGAAGTCATCTTCACCAAGTCTAGACAGAGGAGTAACCTGAACCTTCAGGGCCCCGATGCAAGAAATTATGAAGGGCCCTCCTGACCCCTGGCCAGGGCCCTTCCCTCTTCCCACTGATCCTGGGGCCCTTTACTCCTATCGTCCCTTTATTATGGTACTGCAGCAGGGCCCTTTCACAAGTTCTGCAGCGGGGGCTCCCTTTTCTGCCACCTTCGGGCCTCCCCATGGTGGTGAAATGCCAGGGCTCGGTCACAATTGCAACCTTTGCAATCCTGATAGTTCCCTCACTGGTGTCAGTAGTTTTTAATTTTTATTTTAATTTTATTATTTTTTTTAGCATTTCATTTTATTTCTTTTACTATTTTATTTTTATATTTTTTTACAATTTTTTTTTAGGAGCTCTGTTGGGGGGGCTTTGATGAGATATCAGGGGGTCTAAACAAACCTCAGCCCTCAATCTCCATCTCTGTAACCTCAGCTGCACAGAATGAATGGATTATTATTTTAATTTTATTTTTAATTTTTGATGACTGTGGTCACTCCCTTGATAGTCCTAACGTTTCCAACGTTAACACTGGCTCGGGACCGTAAAGTGGTGGTACCCCTCCGGGCTTCCACCGTCTTTTCCCTCGGGGGCGACGTCTTGAACACTTTCCCGGGACGACGTCATGGTATTATTTCCCTGCTATCCTCATTTC